>NJDC01058095.1:311630-331581 GCA_002245475.1 Calephelis virginiensis
TAAGTACGTCCATCCAATTTCGCAATGTATGTCTGTACTGGCAATCTTTCATCTGCCATTCTTACAACATGAACCAAACAACGGAACATGCCCTTACTCATTATTGTAACAAAATACGTATTTTTAATCTCACTCTTTCTCTGATCTTATTGTTACGATTGCCGTCAATCAAACTATCCTTGCTAAAACACTACCAGGATAAACAAATTCATTTATTTTTTCCAGCGGTACTACGTCTACAAAACTCTTGAATACGTTCTGACTAAATCTACTTCATGTGCTATTTTGGTTTCATTTGCATTTAAATATAGATACACCTTTTCTTTTCCAATCGTCATTCATTAGTTCATTACTGTTTGCAGCTCAGATGAGGTGGAGCCCAAAATCACATCCTCGATTGCTTATAGCAGGCAGGTCACCACTAGGTCATATAGTTTTTCTTTTTTTCGCATCCACAATATCTTAATTTTAGAATACACACATTTTAAAACCTTTAAAAGATTTTTTTAGATCTGCAGGTAGTCAATTTTTTCTTAGATATTTCACATCGAGCACGTCCATTTTACAAAAAAATTTAGTTTCCTTCAATTTTTTTTTATTTTTACCTATCGTGTTCTCTCTTTCGTTCTTGACATGGTCTTTATCTTTATTATTTTCTAATGAAGACATCGTCATCCGGGATGGAACATGTGCCCGGTTGGCAATAGGTTTGCCATCTATCGCATTGTGGAACTTAGTATCGTAGTCTAATCGTGCGTGGCCTAGTTGCAACTTTGTCAACTTCTTTGTCTTTATGTCGTTAAAATTTATCATACAGTTATTTGAGTATAAGTGGAAGAAGGCAGAAACAGTTTAATGCGCGTGTGGAGCGGTGGTGGGTACTAGTCCCGATGGGATTATACAATGCTCTCTACCTGCTACCACCTATCTATAACTGTCTGATTAAATTTTATAAAACAGTTACGTAAGATTTAGTATTTAAATAAACAAAGGGACGAAAACTGGTATATACTATAATTCGTCCATCCAGTTTGCGTCCAGGTAAATTTCGACATTTATATCTTTTTCTATTACCATAATTATGTGGACGCAAATTGGCTATTTTAATAAGCATAATAATAATGGTAAGAACAAAATAAAACCCCATCCTTATAACATATTTCTTTATATTAAAATAAAGGATCAAGTTAGAAATAGTAAGATTAGTTCGCGTTCACCTTGGACGCAAACTGGCTAATTCGTAAAATTGGTATACCAGTTCGCGTCCACCTCATTTTAACTTTAAAAAATACAATAATCAATCAAAACCATCATTATTTTTATTCTTTTATTAATTTCCAAGGTCTAGGGACTAATACAATTTTTAATTAAACTTATACCTACCGATTTGTGAATAATGTAGTCAGTAACATAACATAGGTACCTACCTATACGTTAAAAGATTTAAAAACCCAGTGCCAGGTCGATTATAGTAAAACGTTGTAAGATGTTAGTAAAACGTTCTGCAGAGTACAAGAAATCTCGAGAAATTAAGTTCAGTTGTTTAGCAGTTCGTAATGTTATTAACGTTTGAGGGATTGGTTTCATCTATTTAAATTGTAAAGGAAGAAAAAAAATCGCCCCAGACACGATTTGTACCTGTACTTTTTCGCCTCACGCCGACGAATGCTCTAGCCATTTGAGCTACTGAGGGTTCAAGTCTTGTGGCGAAATTTTTAATCACTTTTTTACTGTCTGTTGGTTCCATTGTTTCAAAATACAGATAATTGTTATGCTACAACTCTCTAAAGTAACTGATAGGTAAATAAGAATATCATCTGATATCATCTGATACGGAATTTCCGAGCTTAATTAAGTAATGGACCTTTGTAAAAAATTAAAATATTATCAACAATTTAATTTACCTAGCCATTTAATGTTTATCTAAGTAACCAAATAGTGTGATATAATTTTATGAAGATATGATATAATTTAGATAGTACATTCGCTGACCTAGAGGTTGTCAGGTCTGATAATACATGTTTGATAATTGTAATAATTACTATAAGTATTAATAAATTTATTTTGTGTACGCAAACCTCAGACAAATAAAAAAAATAGTTGAGAGGTGTCAAGGGACACCCGGATGGAACGAGGTTCTCTCTCCCCCCCCCCTCTCTCGCAATTTCTATCAATCTCTAGTAATCTCTATCTCTATCCCTCTTATAGAGAGAGACAGACAGAGAAACATGAAAAAAAAATAAAAAATAAATAAATAAGAAAAGTAAAAAAAAATATCTGTAATTTCAACTGGGCGTGCTGGCGTGGACGGTGGCGTACGCACAGAATGTGACGGAGGTCAATTTAATTTAGCTGCTATTGACTTGGTACAAAATTACTTTCTTTCCAGTTATGACAGATCTCTCGCGATTTACGATTCGACGTTCACTAATCACTGTTATTAGTTATTATATGACTTCACCCACTCTTATGATGTCCTATCTTTTAACACTATTTAATTACAGCTATTTAATATTGTTTACAAGATTTATTTGACTTTTATTTATCAAAAATACGTCTGCACTTGTCAGAATCCCAGGGTGAATTACAATAGGTTACTACAGCAAAAAGTGTCGTGACAACTTTTTCGTAAGAATTTTTTCCGTCTTGCCTCCTTTCACAACGCGTAATAAGGAACTTCGTTAATTATTACAATAATTATAGTCGTCTGAGAGACGAACGGACCTAACGATATCGTGATAGTAGAAGAAGCAAAATTTTCTGTGACCAATGTGATGTAATGAAACTGTACCAACCTGTGGTTTCTAAGTATAATTCCAATAACTTTTACTTAGTGAACTTTGATCACTATCACTTCGTTTTGGAACTAGGTACATTACACTATACTAGTTCATACGGCTTTATCTTTTCTGGCCTTCTTACTATGTCTGCGGCATCAAGGAGCTGGATTGCCTCGATATTTACATGATGGCGAAGTCTATACTGACGAACTTCGGTACCTTTTTCATTATTTCACTAACGAACCCCATTTTAATTATTTTATTTAGAGATTAACGTTTCTCACATACTTGGGTGCATCAGCAATATCTCTCAGTACTTTATTTTGGAATTGTTGGATACAGAGTAAATTGCATTTTTTGGTACAACCCCATATTTGGATACCGTAAGTCCATATTGATCTTTGGACTTGCTTAAATATATTAATGGTTTATTGTTAACTGATAATTTGGAATGTCTGCAAATTTTCATGTATTAAACCAACAGCAGACCCCACTCACAGGTGTTCCCTTCTGCCATAAGTACATGATCAGCGGTCATGTGACTAGTTGCCGCACGACCCGCTCTATTTGTCTTTTCATACTGGGCATTAAATGAAAAATACCTAGCTACAGCATTATTTGATGTCTAAAAATATTCAAAACATCCAAATGACTAAAGCACGACTTTACTTTTCACCTTTTACTTTGTCTAAATTTCTCGAAGCAATACACTAAATTTGCAAAAAAAGCTAATAAATAACACAATGGCACGGTGTTGTCAATAAATTGTAGTTGGACTAATTAGGGGTAAATTGAGTTGTGTAATTCTGAAAACCTCCAAATCCGTACCAAATATTTTTTCAGTGGAATAAATGAATTTATACCTTACAGATTAATTAATTAAAGATATGACCATTATTGTGTAACCAAGATTTACTTCAACAAAATAGACATAGTGGTATCCCTGATAGCAGATTCTGGAACTCAGAAGTGATTTGAAATATAAGCGGTTCATACGGATAAAACAATACTCCATTTTTTTTAACCTAGTTAACGTTGTTACAAATATAATTTCCTTCTATAATATACTAATAATGTTAAATATATTCCTGCCGAAGACCGTAAGAATTGAAGGAACAGAGTAGGATGATGATGAACGGTGTGCTGAGTGTGAGTTTCGCACGAATTTACTTTGCTACCGCGTTTGCGTTTGGACGATCCAAATGTATGGAATAATTTTGTTGCTTCGACTATCCGCTAGAGGCGCTGACAATAACTCCATACATCAAGGTCTTTAAACGTAAACGCGATAGTAAAGTAAATCATTTCAAAAACTCACACTAGGCACACTGATGAGTTCCCACGTCTAAACTCAAAGATGACTGGGATGATGACCATGATGATTTATGTGATTTAGATGTTAAAACTTTTTAATAGCTGTGTAATAATAATGTACCTAACATTATTATGCATTAAAGTTTTTACTAAACCTTAAAATCTGAGCCATTATTTCATTAATCAAATTGCCACTGTCATTAATTTTTTTTTAACCTCGCCTATTGACCTTCCTATACTATGAAAAATAATATACGTTTGAATGTGATAAAAGAGGAAATTGTTCTTGGATCCCTTAATCCTCCTTATCTATTTTCAATTCTTGTCCAAAGGCTGTTATTCCATAGGTTTAAATAACAATGTGTCATCAAGTTGCGTCTTTTACGCGATAAATACGCGAGCCGTAATTATTCCAGCAAATGTATATAAATCCTTCCTAATGAAGTCGAACCTCGTACCTTCAGTAGCCTCATAAATCCTGATAACGTAGTTAGAACACCACGGGCGAGTGCCTATCTATATATCTACTATATATAATAAACTCGCTAATCTTATACGAGTATTTTAGACATTTTAAAGGTATATGTATATTTAGCAATCATGACACGTGTTTTCAAACAATAGCCTCAGTTATTATTTGCTTTGAATATATGTTAAAAAATAAGGAAATAAGATAGATCGAATTTGAATGTAAAAACATCTTAGCAATATAAACGAAAAGGTGTAGTACGTTTAAAACGGTTAATGACAGTCATTAAATATACATTTTGTATAAAAACGTATCAACAATTATATTGTAGATAAGGTGTCTAAGTACTATGAGAAATCTTAGAAATATTAATCCTTGAATGTTAAATCCGTCATTATTAATATAAGAAAAACACTTGGACTGTCTCACTTCGTACAACGTATGATAAGTGAAACAGTGAAAGTGTATGCTTATATTCACAATAGCAAATTGATTTCACTCAAGTGCCAACGATAGGAACTGTGCAATATTTAAATTCGTGTTGTCGGTGTTTAAATTACTTTGATCGGATCAAAGCAGATCAAATAGACATCACCTACGTTTACAAAAAATAAATTTAAATTTCTAAGAAAACATCAAATTTTCAATTCAATTTTAATAAACAAACAGCAATTATAATCATCAGATAACACTAAATAAATATGCTTAAGTAGGTATTTATTTGGTAGAATTATTATTAACTACCAAAAACAAACAAATAGGCTTATGCTGTTTTACAGGTTAGCGTGATACTTCGGATGACGAGCTAACCCAGCCGATAACTTGCTTCCCAAATCAGGATGTACTTGTGAAAATTGCTTAATGGCTCTTTCTTGAATAAAGCCAGCCGCTCCCTTTAAACTGCCCACCAAGTTGGCAGCAATTCTGTCTTTTTCGGCATCGCTAAATATGTCCTTATATAAAATAGCTGCTTGAGTGAAATTGTCCTCGTCGTGTCCACTATCATACCTGTCTACATCACCACTGACCTGGTACCTGGGCTGGAGACGCCGAGCACGCTGACTCTCTTCTGGACCACAGAACGAGTTTGGAAAGTAATTGGGTGCGTCATCTTGGTTTTGTATCGCTTGAGGGCCATCCCGTTGGTAATGTAATAATCTGGCCCTGTAAGGGCAATTAACTGGTATTTGGAGGAAATTCGCTCCAAGACGATGTCTGTGGGTATCACTGTATGAGAACAGACGTCCTTGTAACATTTTGTCAGGTGACGGTTCGATTCCAGGCACTAAATTAGCTGGACTGAAGGCTATCTGCTCCACTTCAGCGAAATAATTCTTAGGATTTCTATCGAGAACCAATTTTCCTACTGGTATTAATGGATATTCCTTATGTGACCAGACTTTTGTAACATCAAATGGATTGAAATTGCACTTCTCTGCTTCAGCGATTGTCATAACCTGAATGTAGAATGTCCAAGACGGATATTCACCTTTCGCAATGGCGTTGTATAAGTCTCTAATATAATAGTCAGGATCAGATGAAGCAAGTTCTGCCGCCTTTTCTACACTGAGGTTCTTGATACCTTGATTAGATTTGTAGTGGAACTTCACCCAATGGGCTACTCCATGAGAGTTAATTGCTTTAAAGGTATGAGAGCCGTAGCCGTTCATGAATCTGTAGCTCTCTGGAATGCCTCTATCACCGAACATGTACACTACCTGGTGCGTTGTTTCGGGCCTTAACGTTATAAAATCCCAAAACATGTCGGCGTCTTTTAAGAAAGTTGCTGGATTTCTTTTTTGAGTATGAATGAAATGTGGGAACAAAGTTGGGTCTCTAATAAAGAAAACTGGTGTGTTGTTTCCCACAAGATCCCAATTGCCATCTTCTGTGTAGAATTTGACAGCGAATCCTCTGGGATCTCGTACAGTGTCAGCAGATCCACTCTCACCGCCTACCGTTGAAAATCTTACAGCAATTGGAGTTCTCTTACCGACAGTTTCGAAGACTTTAGCAGCTGAATATTTTGTTATATCGTGAGTCACTTCGAAGTAGCCGAATGCCCCAGCGCCTTTGGCGTGGACAACTCTCTCTGGAATGCGTTCTCTATCGAACGCGGACATTTGATCGAGGAAATAAGCATCTTGGAGCAGGGAGGGTCCATTTTTCCCAACCGTCTGTATCGCGGTCCCGCTACCAACAGGAACTCCATATTTGGTTGTGATAACTCCAGGAGAACCCTGAAATTAATAAAAATGGTACTGATAATCTTACGTAAAGTTGTCTTATTTTTAAAAAAAAATAATGCCGTATCCAGGGCTATTTTCTCTTTTCTTTCAAAGTGAGGTAAGTATAAATTTCCAATAGTCAATTGGAATAAAAATAACCTAAACCACAGCATAATCGTATAGATGTGGCTAGATGTAGGTACCCGATCCGTAGGTGATGTCAAGGGACAAAACCGGCGTGTTTGTATGAAAAGGGAAATGAAATGGGGAGGAAGCAATTTAGGTCTGCCATAATCGTGACTTTGGCACTCGATTCTCTATCCCTACTTCGTAAGTGACTTGGCGTGAAGATATGTATGTATTTAAGCAATACTACGGTACCTAAACTTATTATTATTCTACGTAGTAGCACCGACTTACTGAATTTCGTCTCAACGCACGTTATGATTATTTAGGCGATATTTGATGTGATCAATTTTCAACTACTGTTGCATTTAAAATAACCTACCCAAGTACTCCCTAAAAAACAATGTATTGCAAATTAATATAAAAATGTAGTAGGTAAAATAAAATAACATTTTGTTGACATTTGGCACGCGATATTCGAAAAAGCAATGGCTCACCCGATGATGAAAAACTTTGAGTATTGAAATTGGTTTAATATTGTAAAGAAGGAGAGACAACCGTCCATTCATTTAGCCACCGTAGTTTTCACTCGTACATGGCTATTATATGGCCGCAATCTTAGTCTGGAATTTTCTTTTGAATGGCTAATGTGTTGCTTATCTTGCGGTTTTTACTCCTTCACCGGATTTCGTCCGGGTTTGATTAACCACAAATTGATTTTTTTTTTTTACAATGTTTGCTTACGTAAAGTAAGTAGTAACGTGTAATGATTAGTAGTCTGGCTTCGTTTGAGGTTTACTATTGGTAATTGTAAAGTATTTTTTAGTAACTGCGGCAGGTGGCTAGTGGATAAACCGACGTGATGTAAGGTTTTAGCAATTTTTTTGTAATATTGTTTGCATTTTATTCTTATTTAATAAAAACAATTGCTGTGAATTTAAAAATATTACTATTTATTATGGGCATCACAAAATTAAAAATCTAAATGGCTTTGCACTCGGACTTAAGTATTCGATGAACTAAACATGGCGTCCGTCTATTTGTTTTCCTTATTTTATCAATCGCTAGTAAGTACCTCACATATAAGGCAAGTACAAAACATTTTTAGCAGAATATAGCAAAGAGACTACATTATTTTTAACCGCCTCGTTGGTCGAGGGGCTAACCAACCAGCCGCGAGGCTAGGATTCGATTCCTGATGGGTGCAAGCATTTGTGTAATGAACATTTAGATGTCTGCATTTCCGGGTCTGGTGTTTATTAAATTTATTTTGGTATCTATTTCAGTATTTCTATGTATTGAAATAGTTGACTAGCACTAGTAATATAAGTATATAATTTGCTTTCTTTGGGGTTAGGCTTAATTTGTGTAACTAGACCAGGGATATTTATTTATTTATCATGTAAACTCTAAATAACAACTAGCAAATAACTTGCTTCGCCTGGGTTCAAGGCACATTTCGGACACTAATAATATATTATCAGCATAAACACTAAACACCTACCTGCCTACTTGTACATTTTCACGTGCCGAATGTTATTTTTGTATGGGAAAAATAAAAATGTGTGACCTAGTTTCCTCCCTGTTTTGTCCATTTTCATATCTTTCAAACCTTGAAATATTTTAAAATCAAAATTAGCCAAATCGGTCCAGAAGTACGGAAGTGATGCGCTTAGCCACATCACATTTCGGCGATTCATTTTTATTTATTTAGATTAACCGCAATGAAAAGCACATGTTTTTGAGTATCAGGCTCTCAGGTAGAATTTTATCTCCAATGATACTGAAGTTACATCGTGATAATTTAAAAATAGCACACTGAGAGTAAATATGACTTAAGCCAAATATACAATGCAATCCATTCTTCCATTTCCATCCATGCTACGGTCTGTTTGTCTGTTACGCTTTCAGGGCTGAACGACTGGACCGATTTTGATGAAATTTTATATACATATAGTTGAACAATAGAATTCAATAACACTGTTTTATTCAACAATCACAAAAGGATTGTATATACGAGAGGATGAAAGTTTGTATATATTTTATAGCCTAATGAAGTTTAAACTGTGTGGTGTATTTAAGAAAAGTGAACAAACGCGTAACCTCATTTAAGTCAGTGCAGTTGCGAGTAAAGTGTCGTACCAATAGGCAAAGGCCGATTACGGACTAGTTTCACGTCCTCAAACATGTAGACATATCGGCAAGCCCGTTCTGTAATTGCACAATGTTCAACGACCTTAATGATTGCAAAACATTTAAACGCTTTACCACTTATGTAACTTGGAAATATTCTCAATTTTACTTGACATCCTTTTATTAATGTTTATTTGTATTCTCAATACTCTAAATCAGCCTTTCCCAAAGTGGGCGATAACGCCCCCTTGTGGGCGCTGGAAGCCTAGAGGGGGGCGGTATAAATCTTGAAAAAAATGTTTTTTTTAAACTAGGCGCAACAAATATGTTACTGAGGTTATTGACAAGAAAAAAACGAGGGGGGGGGGAGTGCTACAAAACAACTGATTTTCAAAGTGGGCGTTACATGAAATAAGTTTGGGAACCTCTGCTCTAAATCTTATTCATCATATGAATCAAATTCGATTATACATTTACTATACCTACTCAGCTATACTAGCAAACTAGGTACATTTATTTTATGATAATGGAAGGCAAACAAGCAGACGGATTTTCTAATGGCAAGAAATTCACGCCGCCTAGAGACACCGAAGGTGGTAATGGTGCGTTGCCAACCTGAGGCCGGGATGTTAGGCCTCGAGCAAAAGTACAGCTAAGTATTCCGGCTACCTTACCCTCCGAACCGGAACACGTCAAGGACAAGCATTGAACACTTATGGTGGCAGGAATAGGTAAGACGGTGGTCCCAATCCGGGCGAGTCGTTGCGAAACTCTGCCACCTACTGGGATGTCACGGTGTTACTGACGGTAAGCCTACCTAACTCCATTTAGAAAATTATTAGGTATATTATTACCTAAGTTAAAACTTCTTCATAAGAAAATCGTTAATAGCTTCTATCTTTTTTAATGTTTTCAGAAATTAAAAATTGGAAATGAAAGGAAAAATATTCATCTATGGAATATGGGTGTTTAAAAGTTTTTACAAAAATAATAATTAATAATAACACATTCTACCACATTGTGATGTATAAATATTTTAATATTGTATATTTCAGTTCTCGATCATATACCTGTTTTTATTGTAAAAAAGTTCCATTATATCCGTGTTTTTATATTTAAACAAATTAGTTATTTATGTTATATTACAAAATTAATTATTTCAAAACTATTCTAAAGTGTGAATAAGTTTAACCCTATCAACCGTAAACTACCACCTATAGATAGGTACGAAAGACGGAAGAGGGGCTTACAGCTGAGATGTGAAACTTCCTGCATGGATAAAAATCACAACGAGGGAAAACGTGAAATTTTTTTGGTCGTTATTTATTTATACAATATGTTCGAGATACACAACAAAATATGTCAAGTCCACTGTTCGGATCTTAATCTAAATTTTCTTATTATCAGTTCTGCCATAATATAGGTAGTTTACGAAAAAATGACTATCAAATTCCCTTTGTTAAATGCGGAATGATCGAGTAACTAACAAACAAAACAAAGGGTAGCAAAGAATTGATAGCCTTTTTCTTGGAAGCGGCTTAAGGCACCATACTTAGTCAGCCAGAAGAACCAATCAGCGCACTCCCCCGTTCCATGATTACTATGAAATATTGCGCTCTAAAGTAAATGTCTTAAGCGCCAAATCACTATTTTTGACACTATAAAAGTAATTTGAAAAAAAAATGTAAAAACTGAAAAAGTTATCTTTTAGGTATAATACTTATCTATGTTTATGTTAAATCTGGTGTCGATATTTTCATAATTGAAGATTCATAGTTTTGCTTTCAAAAAAGGGTTAACTTTTTGATTTTTTTCTATCGAGCAAAGTGAAATTCGTCGTGTTTTGGAAACACTAGTCATATAAAGTATAGTAATGTTAGTCTTGTGTAATTTTGTCGCCAAGATCCATAATTGCTTTGTATGAAAAAAAACAGTATATTGCTGACGTATTTTAGCATACATGGCCCCTTAAAGAACGAAAGATAAACTGTCTCACAATATTGGCTCTATATGGCAAAGACAGTTCCTCTAAAAATTTTAATATAATGTGCTTGTAATACTTATGTGTTTGGCACATAGCTCGCCTTATATTTCAAATAGATTACGGGATGGTTTTAAAATAAAAAGGCGGCACGAAATTTGTTACAAAATTTACAAATCGAAAACCGGGGGGTCCATTAGGTGTACAGATTAGATTATTTCTTGGTTATTTCTTATTTGTCTTTGATAAGGTGAGGTGAACTATTTGGGATTCGCAGAAACAGCTAGTTGTTAATAAATTATTATTTCTTTATCCAACGGGAACGGTATTAGAATTATTTCATGTGCCTAAATATTTAATAATCAAAAATTATATAAGTTTTGTAGAATTTTTCTTCAAACCTGTTAGTGAATTTAACTTGAATAAATTACAAAAAAATCAATAGTAATAGGCTATTTAATTTTTTTCAAATGATCTATTTGTCGGTTTATTTGTTTATTATTAGCATCTCAGAATTCTACTGACTAGATTTTGACAAACTGCTCGCGATATGACATATGTGGGGTCTCACTGAAAACCCGGGACGATCTTTTTCAAATTCAGTCAGGTTATCAAAATCGATCAGTTAAGTTACTTTATAATATAGTACCTAGTAAGTAAAAATGTAATCGCAAACGCTAATTGCGAGGCGAAGCGAAGCGGCCGCGGCGGGCGCAAGGGTCTTTACTTCATCACCTACTTTCAATGTTGTTCTTACTTCTAAATATACAGCGCTATAACTTTTTAAACCGCGTGTTACTATCCTAAAATCCTGTGAACATTTTTCGCCACACACAAATGTTCTATTTGTAAGTCTGGGCTACAACACCCATTTTTCCTGCTATAAAAAGTATTAATTTAAAACATTTCATAATCAGTATATCGCAACATACAAAACTCGCAAGAATTTCAATTGAAATTAATACTTTGATTGAATAAAATAATCTTCTTTACAAAACATTAGTGAATACAAAATGCATCATAATAGAGCATAATAAATATTGAACGAAAGTTATCCACAGAGCGCAACAAACAGCGGAACCAACTTCCGCAATACTATTAAAATGACCTAGTTAATTTTATTTTGCTGTGCACTTAAGGGTTTAATATATTATATCACAATTATAAAAGTTACCTTGAGAGATTTCTTAAAGTTGACCAGTTGGTCGGATGCTGGGTCTCTGGCGGCCATGTTTGCCGGAGTGACAGGTACGTGTAGTGAGCGAGCCAACACAAATACCAACAACTGTTGCCTCTACGTTTATATATTACCCGGCGATGGGTGTGAGAGCCGTCACGCTAAACCTAATTAAACAATGAACTACATAGGCGTGGAACATAATTGGTATTTAATTAATATTAAAACAATGGAGTGAATCAATATTTTGAATATTGATGGCCTGATTAAACACAAGTAAGTATAAAAAAATATGCGTAAAAACGATGAATCCTTGTGCAATATGTGACTAAAAGTTATGTTTCCTAAATTTGTTATATTGAAAAATATTAATAATGATTTATATTGAAAAATTAATGAAGGTTTATAGGATTTATTATATTCGAATAATCGTGAGTGCCCTGGTTGTGAGTCTGCCTACTTCTTCGGGGATATGGGCGTGAAGATATTTTTTTTAAATAGTATCAAAAGGGTACTGGCGGGTTACCATAAGCTCTTAAAACAGTATTATTTCAATAATACTAATTGTCATCGCATAAAACAACCTTATGACGTAGATCATAAAGTTGCAGGTGGACAATCAGCAAGATGGATAACTCTGCTATAAGCGTTCATGTTTGTTGAATGTTTAAAAACATATTTATACTTACATATTTAATCCTATAATAATTATAACATTGCCCGTTCATTACATTATGTTATTATTGCAAAACAGAATATATCTTCTTTGTTTAGTGGTCTTGAAAATAAAAAATGATTAAAACATGGCTTTTATAATTATATATAAAATTCAATATAAACAAAAATGATATTGTATACAGATAAATAATACAGAAAGATGTAAATATATCTTTTCAATATTTATAGCTAGCTGTTTACCCTCGACTTCGTCACTACACTACACCGTCGCCGCCGGTTTCGGCGACGAAGATCTCTCTTGCGCCCGGCGCCTAACGCCGGGCGACGAGCCGCCAGTATTCCTTCATCAAGTTCACCCAGTAACCAGAACACAGCACCAAGTCAAGACCAGGTCTTATGTTAATTATACTATATACATATACTAACATATCAAACCCTTGTTGCTGGCGTTGTAGGGAACATTCCAATCAATCTATAAATAATGATGTCTCGGGCTGAGCACTCTGCTCGGCCCACAAATTCAGGTGAAGTTGTAAATTGCAAAAAAAGTCAGCATAGAAAAGGTTTTCTTCACAGGAGAACAATTCACACTTCACACCAGAAGCTCTCAATAGAAAAAAATTAATAGATTTTGAAACATTCTTCATTCGTGCTCTGCTCCTATTGTTCTTAACGTGATGATGTATGGTCTATAGCCTTGCTCGATAAATGGACTATCTTACACTGAAAAAAATGTTCAAATCAGACCAGTAGTTCCTGTGATTAACGTATTAAAGTAAATAAACAAACTCTCCAGCTTTATAATTTCAGTAAACCTAGATAACAAATGTTAGTATGCCTAAATTATGTTAGTATGCCTAGTTAGTTTATGACACCTAAAACATACCTAGGTAACAACATATCGTAATCGTACTCGTGATAAACTCTAAACTGAGTATTAATAATTTAAGCGCAGAAAAATTGCATGAAAAAACTTAAATTTTAATAAGTACTAGCCGGCTCGTCGAACTTCGTATCGCTTGACATTAACAGCTATGAACAGTCCGTAGGGAAAAAAAATCAAAGCACTGTTTTTCCCATTTTCCCTGCAATTTCCTCAATTTTTCTCTCCATACCTTTCCTTCCTTTTTTCCTTTCCTTTTGCTCTCGACAAAAACTAACAAAACAAAAAAAAAATTACAAAAATTGGTCGATCCATTTAGGCGTGATGTCATGACCACGCGAAATTGAGATTCATTTTAGGGTTCCGCATCCACAGGTCAAAAAAACGGAACCGTTATAGAATTGTCATGTCTGTCTGTCTGTCCGTCCGTTTGTCACTGCTACTTTTTTCCGAGACCAATAAGAGCTTCCAAAGTGGTAAAATGTGTGTCCCGTCCTAACTTGCCTGGATAGAGATCCGCTGCCGTATCTATTCCTACCGTTTTAATGACGCTGTCATGTTCTGGTCTGGAGGATAGTGTAGCCAGTATACTTGCACACTGGACTAACATCCAGGCCTCAGGGCGACGACGCACATATAACATCTATGGGATCTTTGGACCACAGTTGTCCTTTACAATCAGGAAAGGTCTGTCATAAGCACAAAAATAATAGTATATAGATTATATAGATTAGAGTATATAGATTATCAACACAAGACAAATGTACATCAATACCTACACCACTCACTTGTCATGGTCCCTTTTCTGTCCCAAACTAGTTAAAAAAAATATGTTACATATCGAATGCAGTTCACAAAAGTTTTGCCCTAACCTGGATAATTTATAATGGTCACGCTATTCTTCGCATAATTAACTTGTTTAATGGATTAACATATCAATCATTAGAATAATAAAACGCAATAACATGATAAAGCTACTGCTATTGGCCGTTCACTGCGGTCTTACCCGCGCTGTACCTACACCTGAAGGTAGCATATTGACATGACCTTTATGAAATAAAGTATTATTCTATTCTTAACTTGGTTATAATAAATAATTATGGAAGAAGGTACCTACTTGTGCACTTCTCATATATGTATATATTAAATAAAGTCGTGTTAGTTACACTATTTGTAACTTAAGAATTGCTAAACCGATCTGGCTGAAAACTAATGGGTTGATAGCTAAGAACCAGGAAAAGGACATAGGATAACTTTTTAGCTTGTTCAACTGCAAGGTAACTAGAAAGAAAACTAAAATTTAAATTTTTCTCATACAAACTGAACGGGTGGAACCAAGTTAGCCGGTACAGCTAGTATCTTATAAATGCCACATAACATAGACAAATCATCGATTTCGCTGTAAATCTTAGTAACAAGAAAGCAATTAGTGTAAAACCAAACTGCGCACTAGATAAAGTTTTTCAATATATTTTAATGGTTAGGTAGGTATATCCATATAACACGTGACACGACAAAGCTCATACTTAGCAACTGAACACCGTGACATATATAATAAAGTGTTAATTTAAATATTAATAATATGACGGTGGGAAAAACTGGAGAGATGGAAAAAAACAGTAACCAAGTACTAAAAATCATTAACCAAGAGTCGATGATATAAATTATACAAACCATACGAGTATATGCTTTGCCTTCTGGTTACACATTTTGTTATAGATTTAGGAAAAATAATATTCCTGTAACCGAAGCGCCGGGCTGACTACGTCTTACGATAATCCATAGACATCCTTAAGCTTGAAGCTAAACAAAACAGGAAAAGATTCGTCGTGTACCGAACGTAAATACAAATTATGTCGCGATCGGAGTTATCCGCTCCGATACTTAAACAAATTATGTCATTAGAACCGACGACAAAACAAGGGGGCAGAACACATTTTAACATTTTTAGATTTTTGTCATTCTGTCTGTCTGGTAGGTACTTTATGTTCCGCGGAAGGTTAGGCATATAATGCTGTTTATGGCGCTCACTAAAGCGATTCCCGTGGGAGAGGAGGAGGAGATTTTGACTTTTAGTCAAAATTTAAATTGGGATTAGGGCTATAATTCATTAACGTGTAAGGAGTTTGATTTAATTTAGAGTGGAGTCAATGCTCAGTTTCCTCATTATTAATCGTTTGAAACAGCATAGATTTTCGTTAAAAAATTGGATTTAGATTATGTAGAGACTCTACCGCAGCACGCTTTTACACAGAGGGTTGATCCCACGTCTTCTTGGATTTTATTAAGGTTAAGCACTGCAACGATTAGATCAACCACTTAAAATATTTAACAAACAAACATATTGCGCTCGTATATAGTGCAGTTAGGGCCAGGCGACAACACTGCGTTGCGGCTTCGCATCGCAAAAATCTACGACGCCGCACTACGCATCGCGGAAATTTCCGATGTGCTGCCGTAACGTACAAATCTGCGATACGACAACGCGCTGCCGTTTAGTCGGTGTCCATATTTTATATATCACAATTTGAAAACAAAATTTTAAAAACAGAAGTATAAAGGGGAAGTGTGTACAAGTTTGTATTTAAAACTTTGTGGAGTTAAATAGTGTTGAAAAAGCAAAACTTATAAACTATTATATGTTTGTTAACTGTCAACTAAGACCTCCGCTGTCACTATTAAAATAGTTACAAATTTTTTTCTGATTATGTTTGCTCCTGTTCACTTTCGTTTGATGTTTTGTGTAAAATTTGCAAAGAATCGTCAACAAACATTTCTTCAAACGTTTGTGCGACATCTTGACTCAATACAATTTTCATCTGTATTCATACTTGTCAGTAATTGGTGCACCCAGTATTTTCTGTTTCTTTTTCTTAATTTATCTTAACGCAAGCAAAAGTAGAAAACACCCAGTGCGGTCCATGTCTCACTAGAAACCGAAGAGTAAAGTAACTGTCCATAAAGGAACTAGAAACTGAACCGTTGGTTACCGTCTTATCGTACGATGTCGTTTCCGATTAAATTTTTGCGTTGCGACATCGCATCGCATTATTGTGCCACGTCGTTTTTGAGATGCGACGTCGCAATGCAGTGTTGTGGCCTGGCTCTTAAGGGTCAACGTATTGTGCGAATAAGACTACCTGCATTTTGCCAATCATAGACAAGAACCTTATCAAACTGGCAAGGTTTGAGTGCATCTTTCTATTTTCTTGCATTTAATCGTGCATTGCCCTTTATGTTAATAAGTGGCCTAGATATTAATATAAATGATGTATTTTGTGTTAAAAATATTAATTTGTATTTTTTGTGAACAGTGAATGTTATTTCTGTGAAAATTTCCGTGGGTGAGTAAAAACATTTAATGAATACTGTTCCTACACAGACTTCTTAGTGTTTAATTAGGCTTTCCCGTTGGAATCTTTTCACGTAGGGTCAGTTTCTTTTAATAAATACCTATTCGCGTGAATTCATCTATAGTCTAACCAAGCCTAGTCTAGCGTTTTGTGTGTGATTTTGAGTAGTTATAAGTAAAATTAATCAAAAGCTTATTGTGTAAAGTTGTTCTTCGATTTTTATTTGGTTGTGTCACAATATGTGTCACAATAATAAAAATGAATTTTACTTATTTATTTTACTGTATCGTGTACGGTAATATCAACTAATTAGTAATTAAGCGCGACTGTAATATTATTTAGTTTTAACTTCTAGTATTTAAAATCAAAAGATTATGATTTTAACTGCATTTACATAGTTTTAAGCAAATTTTAATCAAATGACAGTGATTTTTTGTTATTTCAGATACTGATAGGTAAAAATAAAAGTTATTTATCAGGCAACTGCCTGTTAATTTATTTACAATATTGATATTTATATTTAGTTTCTTATTAAAATACAAAATAGTGTTTTTTAAATATATTACTTACTTTACTTATTTTATTTTATTTAGTACTTTCCTTTTACGGGTTGGCTGAAAGAAATTTCTTTTATTAGAGATAAGCTCGCCTTTTGTACTTTGTTTTTTTTTTACTTTTAAGTATTTTTTTTGTATCTAATATCAGTTGTGTACAATAAAGAGTTAATAATATATTAATACAACCAAACCATGGTGTGTCATTTTTTATCCCAAAGATTTTTGTTTGCGATTGTACGTATATTATACTAATAACGCTCTTCATTATTATCTTTTTTTAAGTGGGGTCACTTGACCAAACAAAACTAATAAAATTAATTATTTAGTCAACTCATCCCGCGGGATAAATTTGGAGCGGGATCAGTTGACTAAAAGCTAGTTTGATATAAACATTGTTGATCTATATTTTATTCGATAGCATAATTAGGAGAAAATTATCCCTTCATTTAATTCAAATTTAATTTGAAGAATCAAAACTGTGGATATCATCGTTGCATTACTTTACCTAAATAAAAAAATCCACCTCCAAGAAGGTAGCATAAACTTAGCAATACAAGGTAACGTTGCCTAGCCTTCCAAGTTTTTAATTGATAGTACATATATTACTGCGTATTAGAATTGTTGACTAACACCAACAATAATACGCAGTAATACATATACTTATTTAATAGCTCTTCACACTTGCAATTTTATTGTTTAAACTTGTTATTTCTTCAGAATTTTCCTGATTTTCACATAAAAAGTCCAGCGTAGTTAATTTTGAGCTGTCAAGGTTTTCAAATATTCTTCGTAACCTTAAACCTATTCTGTTTTCTATTTCTATACATCTGTCTCACTTACATGGAGATATACCATTTGTCTTAAGAGAGATTTAGTTAAATGCGACCCAGTCCAAAACATAGGAAATTTCATTTGAAGTTGTAGGTACATACTACTTTTAGTTTACCGGATGATACCATAAAAAGTCAAACCAGTTTGCTTGTATGAATCCAGTTTAAATGTTATATAGCGTAATGTGGAAAAGTACAAGTATATGTTCAAGTGTTGTTTGAAAAAGTTACGTATCTACTTCTTAGTCGCCAATCGTCACACCAGCTACCTCTGTATCGGTAGGTATATGATTATACTCTTTGAGCTACCTATTCGTAGGTATTCTAGGTATTTTAGTACCAACAGTGCTTGTGTTGTTGGTGCATAACACAAAATTTCGAATTTGTAATACTTTTTTTGTATTTTTTACATTTTACTGATATATATTTTTTTTAATTTCAATATTTAAGAACTAAGAAAATTTTAAAACTTATTAAATAGATACCTTAAGAAAATATGACAACGGGAATTGTTACAAGGATTCATAAATATTCATACATTGTTTTTAACTAACGTGAAAAAAGGAGTTAATACATTTAGCCGCTATGTTTTTTAATCGATTTCTTAATCATATCTGTAGGGTTACTCTTGAATCTCGATATCATGCGAATTGAAAATTGATATCGTATATGTCACTTTAGGTACTTTTGAACACAGAATTAGGGGATTATTAACATTTAGTTTCAAATAAATTCAAGGAATAGGATAAAATAATTTACTATTTACTATTAACTAAATGGTAATAATTCGCCAGTATTGTATTCAAGAGTACCTAAATTGACATACTCGATTCCAATTTCCAATAATGCGTGAATCGAGCTTCGAGAGTAACCCACCTGAACCGATTTTAAGTTATTAATTGACAAAGCATACTTTTGAGGAAAAATTCTTATTTTTTATTAACGTAGATGATTTGGTTATTGAAATCGAAGTCAGCTTGTTACTGCTCGTATTTTTTAGTACAATATTTTTTAACGGATCTAAAGTAACTGTTTTTAGAATAAAACGTGTAACGAGATAACCCGAACAAGGCTTCCTTAGATTCCGTTAAGATTACCAGGATTTTTAGGTATGCTATAATTAAAGAGATCGTCTTAATGCTTCTGAACAGAATAATTTAACCTTTACCATTTAATCTACATACATACAAATGAACCATAATTTCGCGTGGTCATCGTATCACACCTGAGCGGATGGATCAATTTTGATAATTATTTTTTTGATGTGTTAGTTATTGTCAGGAAAAGGTTTTTGTGAAAAGAAGTACTGGGAAAATTGCAGAGAAAATGGGAAAAACAATTCTTTCGCTCACACAAACTATTAGTAGATGTTTATGTCTAGCGATAATAGGATGTTCACATTGTAGTCTGTTTACGAGGTACATTTTAGAAACATTACGCAA
>NJDC01058097.1:0-24370 GCA_002245475.1 Calephelis virginiensis
ACATCTATAGGATGAATAATACTAGATGGTCAAAAACACCTTACAGAATGGATACTTAGAGGTACGAAAAGACAAAGGGGAAAGCCAAGTATAAGGTGGAGGTGGTATTTTTATTCATTCAGTCATTTTGATTGTTCATTTAATCCATTTTATCACATATATTGAACTTTGATAGTTTATTGGAGTTTACTCCTTAAGAAACGATTTGAGTTATAAGGCCCGGTACGGAAATTTTATGAGGAGTAAAATCAAGTGTAACACGAAAAGTTGAGACGTTACGTAGAAAGAGACAAACATATGTAAGTCGTACCGCTTCAGTCCTTCAGTATTTTTTTCTCCTTCAGGACTGACGATCTCGCCCGAACAAAAGTCGAGTCGCCCCGAGCGGGTAGTCATTCGGCTCCGCCACAGTCGAGTTACGTATGACATTGACATTAGTCGAATAATTTAAAACGCAGTCGACTTGCTATCTATATTATTTTGTTACATACTTTATGTAATACGCTTTATTGAAGTAATATAAATAATCCGAATAATTACAGATATATGTTTGTTTCTCTTATCATTTTAGCAGATGCGTTCATTTACCCTTTTTTTCTATTCGATACATATCATAATTATGGTTCGTAAGGAGTAAACTCCAATCGTGCGTCGTAGCTGACACACACACACACACTTTTTTGATTATAGAATTAATTTACTTAAAGTAATCTGACAGTCACTGTAAATCATGTACGTGATTTAATATTTGCCCATTGTTCGTACATTTGTGCGTCCATATTAACTGATACGAAGCCTGGGTGAAATTCAACGTTAAACTTAACTTTAGCGTAGCACTTCATACATTTTGCTAAAATACTCTAGGCGCAGCCAGTATACGGCACCTGCTACCTGATGCTGATTTTCATGGTTATTGTTGTTATAATTACTTGTGTACGGCGTTCGAACTTGCAATACTTTATTGGTACCTATACATATAACAATAAGGGAAATATGTGATGGAGATTATACATTTTTTGATAATTGAAACACACATACAATGGTGGTAATTCTGCTGTTCACAAACTAAACTTATTTTAGATGCATGCTATCTTTTTCAAATGAAAGAAAAACAAAAGAAATGGAACATTTTAGACATGTCAGATTAGTCCGAACATGTCAAATTGTGATGTTTTTAAACGAAGTTTTCTGAGTGTTCGATTAAACGTCTGTAGAAATGACGTGTGCGGTCTAATTTGATAGCACTGAAAGTGTTTTGTCTCTTTCTGTTACTTTCGTTGACAGAAGACAGCGATAACTTAAAATTAGTTTAGTGTTACCAAATTACCAAAATTGTTTCTTCTTTTGAATCTATCTTTCTATCGTATTTTTCTAAACGAAACCAAACCAACATTTACGGTATGTAGTTAATTAAACATATACTTATAAAAAATACTATTTAAAACAAAACTGTAGAAAAGTCAATTCTGCACATTAAAGATGTTTTAAAAAAATAGGTATAAGGGACTAAGAAGGGGCAGCAGAACACATTTTAAACATTTATAGAATTGTTGTGTGTCCGTCTGTAATCGCAATCCACGCTGATCTATTGAACCGATCTTAACAAACTGGACATTTAAATATTTTATGATCCGAGGAAGGTTATAAGATAATATTTATCTCTCTAAAAAGGGATAAAAGTTAAGATGTGAATTCATTGACGCATCGTCCTGTGTTATTTTTTTTTCGGAGTATTTACCTTACAGATGGTCCCTATTTTTTTCCATATCAAAAGTTTTGTAGTTTAGAACTTAAACCCATAATAACACTTAGTACAAACTGTTTAAATAAATTGGAATCCGGAACGTAGAGAAATATTTGAACGTACATGTAAAATGTAAAAGTTTCACTTAATTTTTTTTAAGATTCGAGGTTAAACATTGCCACTTTATTTGAAAAAAAGAAACAATTTTTTTCAGTAGTTTGTATGAAGAGTCAATTATTAGTCATCTTTGATTTACAATAAAATTTAAAAATATTTAATATTTTTTTTTTTTCATATACCCACTGTTACTGTTTGCCAGGTTTGAGATGGTATTTTCTGAAGAAAAAAATACATTGACTTAATGATCTTGATTAACTTGAAATGATTTTTTTTTGCTTAATTTTTACAGATGCTAGTTTCTTTTGTAATAACATAATGCAAAATGCGCTAAAGTCTGGTGGTGAAGTTGTAAAAACCGCGAGGGTAACAACTTATCAGCCATTCAAAAGAAAAAAGTAGAATGCATTCGATAAAAATAATAAGTTCTTAATAAGTAGTTAGACGTTTATTTATTTCGTATCTCGTTTCAGCAACAGTATTTTGCGTTGTATAGTGTATCTTAACACCGAATAATATCGAATGTGAACATTATTGAAATACAGGCTATGCTTTTTGACTTGCAAGAATAGATACCCATGGTAATTTTTGTATGATACTTGACATAGACATAGTTAAACTTGTTCCGAAATGACTCTTATGCTAAAAACACTGCAAACCTCCGAATTGTATGTGTTAAAAAGTTGTTACAGAAATATTTAAGCATATACATGCATATTGCAATTTATATTTTAACACTTAAACAAATGAGTACCACATTTTTGTTTATTACAAGCTTCGTAAATTATTACAAACATATTTAACATGTTGTTATGTTTGTCTACAGTAAACTACTACTGTTTTTAAACCTAACCAGTCTTTTTAAGAGAAGAAACGTCAAAACAAACAAAATAATCTTTCCTCTTAAATATAGATTATAGATTTGGTGAAATAAACTCTTTTTTAAGTATAATATTCAGCAAATAATAGAGTCAATTTACAGCTAATACACGTACACAAGCGGGCTTACGGTTCCAAATCTGATCAAATATATCACAGCAATTTATAGTTTCATTAATTATTTATTGTCATCTGAGGCTTGGTATTAATATCCCACTAAATAGGCCTGCTATGAACATTAATGGAAACTTTACTGCAGATTATTAATTCAAATTATTAATTCATTCTCGTAGTAACAGGGGCGTCGCCAGCCGATAGACCAGGACGGCAGGTTTATTTGGAGAATGAGAAAAATAGTCTGTAGGTGAAGTCGAAAGCGCATTAAATTTTTAACTTGTATTAATATAATATATACCCTTTCATATACGACGTTTGTTATACGAGTAACAACGGTAAGTACAGAATCCAAGGTGAAAATTTACGGAGGCTTCAAAATTAGTGCCTTTAGTAAAATAATTTGGGAGTTTGAATTTGAATATGTCTACAGCGTAGTTTTTGTAATAAGTAATAACCAGATTTTAATATTAGAGTGTAGATAAATTTATTTGAATTACTTTTTGATTAGGTTAATTAAAGGCTGCCCAAGGAAATTTCGAAGCCACCTTTACCATCCCGATATTGAAAAACTGAACATGCAAAAGAGAAACTCGAGGTCATGGACTCTCCTTTTGCCTCCAACTCAAATTGGGAGGACTGAGAAATATTATTGCAAGAAAGATTCTTTTAAGAATCATAGAAGTAATTTAGTGCGTTGAGTTTTTTTTTGTGGGATATCAATAAGTTGAGTTAGCCAGATTTCTCCAATGTGTGGGCATAAGTTGGCACCGGTACTGTCGCTTATCTTCTGGATCTCTTATTTATTAGACGTTGTTTCGAGGTCACGGATGAGAGGATTAGTGCACCCGATCCTAAAAAACTTCCGATCCGTCGTAATACCGCCCTATAGTTATTATTTTCTTGTTCTCCAAAATTATGGAATACCTAATGAACTGCCAGGCCTTAGTGTATTTGGAAGTACCAGCTTTACTACACATCATAGAAGTGCATTTCACCCATAACTAAGTGATCGCCAGTACAGTATTCGTCGCAAACATTTAGTTGGTGATCTTTTCGTACACTTAACTCAACGTTCGGCCTAGGCAGTGGAAAGTAAGGGAGAAGCGTTGGTTGTTAGTTTCGACATAGCAAAGGCCTTCAATCTGGCGTGGCACAAAGCGCTTTAGTAAAATTTTTGTTTCTACGGACTCTGCGAGAAATTATGCAATTGTGTCACCAACATTTCGGTAAAGTATCAAGGTCGCTGTCGACGATGCTTGCTTAGTGTGACATCCGCACATCAATGATTTGTTACAAATAAGTAATACTCATTGCTTTGCAGATAATACTACTGGGGAAGCATTCTGAAATAGCCTAAAAAAATTAGTTGTTTTCAATAAGGCGGGACAATACTTCAAGCGGCCCCCATCGACAAAACGCAAATTCAGCCACATTAATTAGTACTTTTCGAGAAAAGTCTCTGGTCGGTTTGGGGCTCCCCAGTAATTGTTCCTTACTTTGACCGCATTCAATTCAGAGCGTCTCGAATCGTCATCGACCAAGCTCTTTTCAATCAGCTTGATTCTTTGGCACTGCGTAGATGTCTTTAATTACATTTATCACGGTGAATGCTCCGAGGAAGTGTTTGACTTCATATCAGCCGCCGAGTCTCACCTTCGGATATTGCGACAGACCTTGAAGTTACATACTCATCACCTTGGTGCGTGACGATTCAATTAACCATGATGGTGCCAATTAGCAGCGGTGGTGTTTCCGAACGGATCGATTTGGAAACCTCAAAGAAAATGGCGTACTTATTCCTTAGAGGTAAGTAACGCATCTATGATCCTTAGTGGAACACTGGAATTGCGGATGTCAGAGGGCAGCGGTGATAATTGTCTATCAGTTTGTGATTACTTGCCCGTTTGTCCCCTCTTCTATAAAATAAAATTAAAACATTTTTTTTGTGAACCCCCCTAACACTTAGCTATGAAATTCTTATAAAAGTATCTTCTCGCCCATATCCCCGAAGAGGTAGGCAGAGGCACAACCAGGGCACCCACGACTAGCCGAAGATACTAAGTCCCACAATGTGATAGGTGGCAAGCCTATCCCCAACCGGGACAACAACATATCCTATCCCGAGCAACATTTTTTCATTAGAAAATTGGGAAAACCCAATTTTCGTTTTGATATCCGACCCGGGAATCGCACCCGGGACCTCATGCAGTCAAGTCCAACAACTGAACCGCTAGACCACAGAGGCGAAATTCTTATAGGTGTCCATAAATACATTTTCTATGCATACTCATCACGGCCAGATCATAGAAGTGCATTTCACCCATAACTACTTCATACCTACAATTTTAGTTTGCTGAGGCTGCTAACGATCGCTTTTTTTGTATCGTTGTGCGGAAGAAAAGAGTTTCTAGTACCATTACATTATGTTACATTAATTAGTTTTTTTAGTGCGATTGCCAAGTCAATTGTTAATAACTGGTTTGATGAAAATTATGGAATTGTTGAATACGTTTGAGTTTCGCAGCTTGCCACTCTATTCTTACTTGATGCCAGGCTTCTTTTACATATCCTGGTTGTAATTTTAACTACCTCTTCAGACATATTGATGTAAAACATAAGTTTATATATAGGTAGTTTTTGTTTATGCTATTAGAAATAAGCGAAACAAATAATCTTCTCCCGATTGCACTAAAACTTTTGCATGCTTATTTGATTTGCATTACGATGTTTAATCAGCTTAGGAAATATGAAATGGCGGAGGCCTATGATGGAGGCCTAATCATTGATAAGCATGGAATAAAAGATTTTCCTGCAGTTATTTCAAAATCGAAAAAGGTGGCTAAAAATGTTACCGTAGAAATATCACCTGCAGGGTTGCCTTAGTTTCTGCGACTGGAATATAACAATTTATAGATTATAGACTAAAACTTACAAACTAATCGACTTACAATATTGCATTTCGATTCAATTTAAGCGATTTATGCCACAACTTTACAAACTGACAAGACAGACATCAAAGCTTTAGAGTCTAGAGAGTTTGATTCTTGTTTTTACTTGTTAGAATTACTTATAGTCTGTTTTATTTTGATTGTTAAAATTTATAAGGAATGTTGTAGGCGATGGTCCTACTTATTACCGACTTAATAGTGAAACAGTTAGGTTCTTCTTAATCGTAGCGCTTTCTAATTATAGTCTAGTGCAAATATATGCAGATAACTGAATTAGGTTACCATAAGCTCTTAAAATAATACTATTTCAATAATACTAATTGACATCGGACCCTTGTCTGTCGCCATCCTTCTGTAGGGTGCTGTCAATGACATATACTATAAAGATTATTTTGTAGGTGGCCGTTTAAAAACAGTTCATGGTTCCTGACCCTGCGGTATCGTCATTAACTTATTCTTTATTACTTTTATTTATTCAAGGCATATTCACCTTACTTACGTAGCTTTATACTTCACTTAGCTTTGATTAGATTTGGTTTGAGCTGACCCAAACCACCGGATCGGAACGCAGCCACTCACAGAGAAGATCCAGCGGAAGAAACTTAATGGGCTTAACTTTTTTCATATAAGTTTAATTCCAAAATATAATACATTCTACATTCATACATGTGGCCGCTTTCCGATCCGGTGGTAGTTTAAAAAAATGTCGACGCGGACAAATACCACTTGTATGGTTCAAGTGACTTAAAATTTTTCTGATTTTGATTCTGATTCATTGTATAACATGTCGATTGGATATGTGCCCGGAATCGGATATGTGCCCAGTTGGCAATAGGCTTGCCACTTATCACATTGTGGGACTTAGTGTCTTCCACTGGTCGTGGGAGCCCTGGTTAGGCCTTTGCCTAGTTCTTCGGGGGCATGGGAATCAAGATACTTTTTTTAATATATAGAAATTGATTGGTGTGAGTAGTAATTAACTTTTTTAAAAAAGATTGAGCTCTCAATTCATATAATTCGCTCGCTTCACCCCATGTGTTCACCATGCCCCTACGTGTTGCGTACAAAAATTGTTTTAAGCTACTTTTTGAAAAATATCGGCCGATGTATTTCACATGTCCTCTATTTTTTCACTTCAGAATCGTTATAATCAAAGCACGCAAGATGACGTCTGACCTGACCGCATTGTTGTTGCATTAAGGCCACATATTTATATGTTTTTAAAGTTAAATTTTGTTAATTTAGTTCAAGTGTCGAAAGCAAGCAGAGTGAAGAGGGTTCGTGACTGATTTGCGTAAAAAATCGTAAACTTTTAAAAACAATACACTTTTTGAATTTACCGTCTCTGGAAAGAATTAATTACATTAGGTTCTCTTCAAATAAATGTTTACAAAAAATATTGGCGTGACTGAGGCATGAACTGAGTTTTTTCTAAAACCGAAAATTTATTGTTTAAAAAATAAATAAAAATATATTATCACTAACTTTGCAATCAAATTTACTAGAAGAATTTTGTTAACTATGAAAAGTTATTGGTAATTCAAATTAAATATTCGTGTGGATGATTTGGCATATTAGAGACCAATAGCGCCGTAAAAAAATTGTAATTCAATAAACAAAGCCATTCAAATCGGATTAATACTTTTCGAGGAAATATCAAACATAGGGACATACATACGGGTCTTGTCCTTTAAAGTCTGATAATAAAAGTGACGACGGATTTATGTCTTAATAAAGATATAAATATCTCAACAGTTCATTTTATTTTCAAGAATACTAATGTTTTATGCGCCATCGAAAGAAAAGTTGGTTGCAGTTTGTTTATTACTTTAGAATTTCGTGTACATATTGGGTAAAATTGGTGGATTTTGATGTAATTTTGTACAATTTTGTTCACTTGCGCCCTAGTGAAGAATTCTTAAAAAAATAGTTTATCACGTGTGTCCTCATTGATGCTATATCCTGCATGTAGGCCATGGCTTTACTTAAAACCACGTGACTTTATTTGATGACTACAGACTATTTTTTAATAATTTCACCCTACTTTTGATTGATATCCTAAAGCTATTCAATGAAATGAAATTATGTCCACGTTGAACAATATTTGGTTATGAAAACAACTTGACAAATTACAGTTTTTTAAAGTGCTATCAATAACCATAAAAAGCGTTATAATGCGTTAACAAACATATAATTATATTATTGCTGACTTTTTGATAGGTATTTTAAAGGGATTTTATAGATGATTTTTGCGTATCTGAAAGCGTCTACATAGCCCATGCGACGGAAACTTTGGGGTTCGGTCAGATCTTGAAGATTCTGATCGTGAAAATATACTTTTTTTAAATACTGTGTTGTCCTCGGCCCCGTTAATGTGTGTGCAGGTTTCAATCCAATCCGACATTTTAAAATGTGTAAGAAACACTTTAAATAAATACCAACGAATTTCATAAAATCTCTTTAAAATGGTTGATAATTCTACTCGTATTTTTGTTGGAATTTAGGTGAATTATAAATCAGCTTTTTTATTCTTCCTTGGGGTGTCCGATTTAGTCCAATCTCTCCTTCTGGTCTATTATTTCTCTTTCTTCTTTTATATATAAAAATCAATTTCTATTCGTTTGTCTCGCTAAAACTGATGAACAGATAGACATATATGGCTAATTTTGGTTTTGAAATATTTTTGTAAGTCTAGGGAAGGTTTAAAAGATAAGAAGGAACAGCATTTTAAGTTTCCCTATACAAACAGAGTGGGTATACAAATGAAGTTCGCCATGACACCTAGTATACAATGTATTACATTGTTACTTGTAAAGTCAAAAGATAATTTTCCACCAAAATATTGAAGTTCCAAAAGCAATCCAGAGAATGGTTCGAAAACTAATACATTACAGCAGTTTACAGTTTCATCAATTATTTAATGCAATATCTGGGGTTTCACAGGAAGTGCTACATAATAGGTCCATTATAATCGGAGTACTGGGAGTTTCACTGTTGACGATATAGATCCATTTAATTAGCTATTTATGATGTCGATACAAGCGTTTGAAAATATTGAACTATTCGTACATGTTTATATGTTTTCAAAAGTCTTTCAATATTTTTAAGAGGTAATCAACTCAATCGTGGATGGATTTGAATAATTAGTCGGTATAGCAAATTATATTAGGTTTTCCAAGGTGATGATAGTGTATATCACTATAAAAAAGCTCGTCCAGATCTGTACCACCCCCTTACCAATTTCTGCCACCGTAATAATTTAAAAATAATAAAAATATTAAAATTGTAATATGTTTTTTTTCTGAAAACTATTCCTAATTGCTATAAAGATTTTTTCTTTCAGTCATCGAATCAATATTGTTTTAAAAGAGTTAATTGGTAATTCTTGAATAGATTTTAAAATTTTATTATAAATTTTAATTGACATTGCATTTTTTCTGCAAATTGCTGTCTTACTTGAAGGTACTTAACTGTGTTATCAGTGGTGTTATCTTTTCTCCTAAGTCCTTTTTTTACGTTACATGATTAAGTTTCACAAAATATATAAAAAAGTACGCCCATAACTCTTATATACATAATAAAAAAATTGAGATTTAAATTTTTTTGACTCTTTTTCTCTTGCTGTCATCTCAAAAGACACAATTCGGTCAATTATGTTTTAAAAAAAATCTTCGTTATTAAAATCTTACAGTAATATTCTTAAATTTTTCAAAATAAATACCGTTTACCTTATTTACCCTAGTAACCGTAGTATTTATATTGGTATCATTGACTAACATACAAGCATTTAATTTGCTTAGGTACTTCAAATTAAGGTTAAATTTATGTAATATGTGTAGATATTTATTTATTACTAAATTGGATTCTCAGCATGCTGCCAAATTATTAACATGTCGCATGTTATTGATTGAGTTTCAATTTTAGTCAGTGTTTAGTTAAATAGGCAAGGCGCCATCTTGACTTTGATTGACAACACAAGACTCTTTGAAAGAGAGGCCGTTAGAGAGAGTCAGCAATATTTGGAAATGACATCAGTTCTTTGTTAAGAGTTTAACCTCCAGTAGCTTTACGGCAGCAGCAGTAGCTTTACAGTAGATTGATAGCAGAGTTAGCAACAACTTACTCAAATCAGTATTGACCATGCCGTCTTTCACTGCCGTAGGTCATTGCTAGTCATCAACGTATTTCGATTAGAGTCCCACCTTTATTTATCTGTCATAATATATGTTTTGTTTATAATATATACACATCACATTTCATGCCATTGGGAAATAGTTCAGTATGTTCGCGTTCTTCTTTCTTTCAACGTTAACAACAAAACATCTGATTAATAATCACACCCTCAATATCAACTTTAACAGAATATTTTAAAATAGAATCTAAAGCGTTTTTAATATGAAAAACTACAGGCAATTTGATAAAGAGATAGATCACGTTTAGCTTCGATCAACTCTATGATGAAGATTTTATACTAGCACTTCAGTAAATGTAACGGCGAAACTTTTTAACATTTAAACTTAAGTAAAACTTAAGATTTTTCTGTGCTTGGGATGTATAATGGCAGGACTTGAACCCATGATGTCGTCTTATGCTCTATAAGTTGAATATTTTAACTTATTTTTAAGCCACCTGTATAATAAAAAATAGGTTAATTATTTTATGACATGAGAAGGCAAACACATAGGGCAAGAGAACCAAAGATATCAAGTGTGCGTTAAAAAACTTAGGCTAGGCTATTTCATACTTTCACTATATTATTTTTTTAAATTAGAAGGAGTAAATGAACATGTAGGTAGACTAGCCCGGTGACGTTGTTAAAGTCTATAGATGTACACAACAGTAGTCATTTCGAAAAAAAAAACATGTAGGTTAAGATAGGAACCACCAACAACTTGAACTATTATTTATTTATATCAAGTGATCGATTTATCCGTATTTGTCAAGACATTTGAAGGTTATGACGAATTTAAGAATTGGAAGTAGCGGTGTTATTTTTATCATCACTCAATAATAAACGCTATAATACCAGCGGAGCAATTCAGTATATTTCAGTGATAACTGGGTTAAGAGTACATCAAATAACTGTCAAATGACGTGTTTTATTTGCTATCTCCTGTGACCAACAGAAATACAATGGAGATAGCATAGACAAAACACGTCTTTTTACAGCTATTATTATAGCCACAGTGATTATCACTAAAAAAATACGGAATCGGCCCCCTGGTTGAACCTTGGGGTACCTACTTTACTCCATTTTTATTAATAAGACGGTAAATGTTTATCAATGACTTTAAGGTTCATGTTTTTGACGTAACTGTCAAAGCCAATAAAAGTAAATCATAACCTTCTTCTTCTTCTTCTTTCTTTAGGTTTTGGCCTTCACGTTAGTATTTAGCCATTAGTCAAGTAGAAATTTGCATCAAATTTTATATCAATTTCAATTAATTTTAATTAGTCATCAGTCGTAAGTCGTCAATAAGTCATGTCAGGCTCTTGGGTAAAGCGGTGGCCTGTTTACTCAAGCTCATGTAATGAGATTTGGCGGCAACGAGGAAATACAGGATACGCTAATTCCTTCATGATTATTTTATTTGTGCTCTTTTACTCAACAAATTTGTACAAAATGCCACCAAAATTGACTAATTTCACTCAATATTAACACGAAATTCAATAATTATGAAAAAACTTCGACCATCTTTTCTCTCGATGGCGCCAAAACTCCAAATCGTAACCTAAAAATAAGACTTTGTGCTGTGCAGTGCAGATTCAAAAATCAATACTATAATATTTGTTTTCACTTTGGCCAATCAAGATAAAATCAAGAATAAAAACACTCTATTTGTTAATTATCAATTTAAAACGTGACGGTCACGAGAATTTTAAAAATATGTGATTTTGTTTCTAAAAATTAGGAACATTAACCACTAATAATATTAAATTACTATTTGTTAATTCAAATAACCCACATTCGAACTGAGATGTAATCAGCTATAATTTGCTAGTCATTATGGTGATTATAGTTATGATTATCCATATCTGTATATATTAAAATAAAACACCATTTCGCGTGATCACCGCATTACACCTGAACGGAAAGACCAATGTTGCTAATTCTTTTTTTGTTATGTTAATTAATGGTAAAGAAAGTTTTCATGCAAAGGAAAATTAGGAAAATTGCAGGGAAAACGGGATGAACAACTCTTTATTCCATACAAACTGTTAGTAGTTATTAATGTCAAGGGATACGAAGTTCGCCGGGTCGGCTGGTAATAAATAAATATCTTTGTACAATACACAAATTCATCTAGCTCCGAAACTGGAAGCAAATAATAGGTATATATATATAAAAAAGTATCTTCACGCCCATATCCCCGAAGAGGTAGGCAGAGGTACAACCAAGGCACCCATGACTAGCCGAAGACACTAAGTCCTACAATGTGATAGGTGGCAAGCCAATCGCCAACCGGGCACATTTCCAATCCCGACCAACATTTTTTTTTGTTATTAGAAAATTGGAAAAATCCAATTTTCTTTTTGCTGGCCGACCTGGGATTCGAACCCGGGATCTCATGCAGTCAAGTTCAACACCCGGACCGCTAGACCACAGAGGCGTAATAAGTATATGCTTGTGTTAATAAACATTCAACCTATTTTGTTATATAATGTTACAACAAAATATAAATCTCGTGCAAAAACGACCAAAAGGTCTCTTCTGGATATTGAAAGCTTCATCGCAGGATTAGGTCCAGGAGACACGATACAGCTGTGTAACGCAGTAGCTTTGTATTGGCTATCGATTTACCTGCTAATCCTAATAACGGAACGTTTATTTGTTACGGATTTGACTTTTTTATTCCATACATCAACGAGCTACCTCGTCAGTAATCATCCACTAAAGATTATCAGATTTTTTCTTTCAATACTAGGTAATAATTCGTTTTTTTAAACTATAATTAGAATTCTAGGCCTTTTGCCTAAGCTTAGATCAAAACAATTGCAAGGACTGGCCTTATATATCTCATATGATATGGATGTATGATTCGGATAAGTTATTCCAGGACTACCACCCAGTCTCTTGACTAAGGAATAGCCCAGCAGCGTTTTGACCGCCTCATTGGCGGTTAGTATACACGCCTAACTCCGCCGATCAATCGTGAGGCTCGGGTTCGCTTCGCGATTTGTCTGATGAACATCTAAACACTGAATTATTATTTTTTTGTCTATAAACAAAATTGTTGCGATACAGAAAAGGGACATGCGAACTGTGCAGTTCATTGGTTAACAAACTAAGAACCAAAGCTTTTTGATAAACGCTAATACGACTTTGTAAAAAGCATAAAAACAATGGAGTATTTAGTAATAGTTTGGTTTATTATTATATTTATTATTGTTGAAGATTCAGTTTTGTTAACTGTAGGTACGCCAATTTTACTATATTTTAGTCCTATTAATATTATAAATGCGAAAGTTTGTAAGTATGGATGTATGGATGTTTGTTACTCTTTCACGCTCGAATGGCTGAACGGATTTGTCTGAAATTTGGAAGACAGATAGATTGTGACCTGGATTAACATATAGGCTATTTTTAATCCCGATCGCACACCAGGTTTCTGTGAAAACGCGGGCGAAGCCGCAGGTAGCAGCTAGTAAGAAATAAATATGAAAAATGTTAATGTTTTTTTCATGTGATAGGTCAAAGAACCAGCAGATGGGTCTCCTGATGATAAGAGACAACCGTGTCCTACCGACACCATTGATGTTTCAGGTGTGTCGCTGTCCAGCGGCCGGGATATGAGGCCTACTGTACAAGTTTACCGGCTATCCTAGTGGCAGAGTTATTATGGCAGCAGGAATAAGTAGTGCGGTGGATGCCTACCCGGGCAAACTACCGCACAGCAGTCTACTCCCAGTGGAAAACTGAAATTAACTTAACAAGTATTGAGCTCACGATAAAAGTTTCTCTATAGGAGAAGAAAATCAATTCCTCATAACCGAAATTTAGTTCATAATAAATAAATATCCCTGGACTAGTTACACAAATTGAATCTAACCCCAAAGTAAGCAAATTATATGCTTGTGTCATGGGTGTTAGTCAACGATACTAATACATAGAAATACTTAAATAGATACCAGAATATATTTAGTAAACACCCAGACCCGGAAAATGCAGACATCTAAATGTTCATCACACATATGCCTGCCCGTCGGGAATCGAACCCAAGCCTCGCAGTTGATTGGCGTAGTTAGGCGTGTATGCTAGCCACACGATCAGCAAAAAAAATACTTTTACATTTCTGGGTTTGGGTGTGCATGTGCAAATAATTCTGTCGTCTTTTTTAGTATTTCACTTTCTGTTTTACTGGTTTATATTACACAAATATCTGTCAAAGGATATTTTTTTTGTGTATTATATATTTTTTTATTTAATCTGAATTACCCACTCGATGGACCCACTAACCAGTGACTCGGTAGTCTGATCTCTATGCCAAACTAATTTTAACAAAAAGTATTACAATAAAGTAAATTCGTACATAGTAACATTTTAATGAAATTGACAAACGTTTCAAGAATTAGAAGATTTGATTTTTGTATACCATGTTGTGGTTGAATGTGTTTGAGATTGTACTTTTATGGCATTACAACATTTTAAAATTACCCTTATTCTGCGAATAAACTATCATTCATTCGTTTATTTCTCTATCTATAACAGTTTACAGGTATAGTAGTACTATTTCAATTATGGTCTTCGGCTATATTCGTCAAGCTTCGGAAATCCGAATATATTTTAAAGATATCTATATAGACTTGTTATTACCTAATTACTCATTTTGCTTAAATTTAAATTAGGTCAGCCAATTCAAAAATAAAAGTATAAAGTGTAAAAGCCCAAGAACATAATTTAAATAACAGTACTATACGTGCAATTCTCGGAAAGTAAATCTGATGTGTTTTATTAGTATTGCATACCTATTACTCACTTGTACTTAACGTTACTAACAAAAATACAAAGACGTTTAAATGTGTGTATTTGTGCGTGTAAAATTTGCTACTGTAATATGTCTCCCTGGAATTATTTAGTTAAACCACAGTAATGAAAACTAAAATTAACAAACGTTAACACTCAACAACGACATAAATTTGATTAATATGACGATTAAACTAATTAACTTGGAAGACCGAGCGTTGCAGGGTTAATAAAACTAAGTTAAAATAGTTATTTGACCCAAAAAACTAGTAACTGCAAATTTTTATTAATTTTATAAATACGAGTAAATAACAAAGCTACACTTGAGTTCCATAAATTGAATGTCAGCTGACATGACAAACGAGAAACATGATTTCTTTGCTAACGTCTTTCGCTATAACGTCAGTACTGACCACTAACTTGTTTCAGTCTGGATGAAAAAATAGCCAGCAAGTGACCAACTCAGAAAGCCTCAGGTTGGCGACGCAACCTTTGCCATCGTGGGTCGGCTTAAATTTATTACCATCAGGGACACCATCTACTTGGTTGCTTTTAGAACATAAAAAACGTTTTTGATTAAAATGAATTGATTTTTGATTGAATTGATAATTGAGTTTTAATTGAGTAAAGGTATTCCTTGAGAATAAAGTTCAAAAGGTTCTTCGTTTGGAGTGGCAGGCCAGCCCTATCGAAAATGGAGTGCTTGTGATCTAAAATTGAATTGAAGATGAAATCAAGTTTTAGTCAAAACTTACAATCTGTTGAAAGGTAAAAAAGGTTAAGAAATAAAACATACATAATATAGTAAGTACAAAAACAAAGTTGCTCTTACCTGTACTTGAATCATCAAGTAGAAAGATACTAAGTAAATCATTACTCCGTATCTTTCTATTCTTTCTTTAGGTTTTGGCAATCTCGTTAGTATTTTGCCATTAGTCAAGTAGAAATTTGCATCAAATTTTATATCAATTATAATTAGTCATCAGTCATAAGTCGTCAGTAAGTCATGTCAGGCTCTTGGGTAAAGCGGTGGCCTTTTTACACAAGCTGATGTTATGAGATTTGGCGGCAACGAGGAAATATACGATACGCCAAAATCGTTCAATATTATATTATATTTCATTCAATATTAACACGAAATTCAATAATTATGAAAAAACTTCGACCATCTTTTCTCTCGATGGCGCCAAAACATTCAGTATCTTTCTATAGAAAAAATGTGTGTGTGTGTGTGTGTGTGTGTGTGTTTGTGTGTGTGAGTGCGTGTATGTATGTGTGTGTGTGTTTGGGTGTGTGTATTATTGTCAATACGTAAAAAGGGAAACTTCTCTGTAGCTTTAATTTTCGTGGAGCGTCACAAAAAAAAAGGTTCAATTCATAAAAACTATACAGGCCGGTGACGAAAAAAATTACGAAGAACGCAGTACGCAATTCAATAATAACATACAGCGGTTTTATAAACGTTACAGAGAAATGTGATTCTTAAAGAAATATTAAACTTCATCTTACTAATTCTTATGTTAAAGTTCCAAATATAGATAGTTTTGCAATGTTTCACTGTTGGTATAAAAAAATGTCTGTGCAAATCCAATAGACGTGGACGTTTAAGCTTCATGATGCTGCGGGTGGGAGTGATCACTGCAGTGTTACTTTTACTTAATTAACTTTTTGAAACAACTGATTAAAATGAATTAATTTAAGCACAAGGAAAACTTTAATTCTATTTTCTCGTTAACTTGGGTAAGGGTAAATATGTTTACTTGCGGCTTTTGTCGGACTCCTTAAACTCATTCCACGACAACTTAGTTTCTGCGCTTCAGATAAAAAGCCATTGCGTTTGCTTAGGACCTCATCTCCACGTTTGTCCCAAGAATTTTAGTCGCAAGTTTGTTGACACTTGTTAAGGGTCTCATGGAATATGTCAAAGTAATACTAAATTTAAGAAGATTGCGCTAAAGCTCATATTGCGACGTTGTTATAATATCTATATATTAATATGTGATGCCAAAACTTTGGACTCCTTTTTAGGAAAATTTCGCGGATGCAGGAGCATGAAATTTGAAAAACTTTTAGTAGTGTAGGAGAAGTGAAAAACGCTAATATTTTTCAATACTCATGCTTATAAAGTACATTAAATCAGTTAATAAAACATTACCCACACTACCATGCATTTGACACACACAAACAAATATATTGATGTTGACGATAAACGATCACAGATGGCGCACTAACTATTCAGGAAACAAAATAGTTGGTCTTGAGAAATGAAGATTGCGTTCTTATCAACAAGATATTAAAATTTATTATGGTCGAATTGCGACCAATGGGCGACCACTAGTAATACCTAAACGGCCAATCACGGCCAAAAATTGAACAAAGTGTAAGAACATTTATAGGTCATTTCGATGAACAACCGTACACAGTATCGTAGACACTCTAAAACTACCACTACTAAAATCAGGAAATCCGTCTTTTTGTTGGCCTTCAATTATCATAAGAAAAATCTCAAATAGTTGCCCGGGATTTGATATGTGCCCGGGTGGGATATGCTTACCACATATAATATTGAGGGACTCAGTTCCAATTTAAATATATTATATGTTTAAATCTAAAATATTTAAGGCACTCCTCGACGTATTTTCTTGCGTTTCCTATTAATATAACTTAATATAAATGTATAGGGTGTTCAATATCTATGTAATAGCCTCGTCTACATCTTCGAGAACTAAACATACGGAAGTGCTATAAAAAACAATATTTTGCTTTTCATATTATATTCGACTCTATGAGAGATCTCATCAACTTGATATATGAAAGCGTTTTACTTTATATATCTTTCGTCACATAAATTATTAAAGTCGGACATTTTTAAACTATTTTATCCTTTTTCAGTTACCTATTAACCGTCAAAGATTTTTTTTTAAATGTTTAGTTATTTCAAACCCTTTCAAAAGCTTTCTTAGTTACATACATTATACAAAACAAGTGAGTAAAAACATGCAACCATTGGTGGTATTCTAAACCTTGATCGCCTTCAAATTTTTACACTATTTTAAAAAAGATCGTTATTTTATTTTATTCTCTTCCTGAAGACTGTTAATTTTTTTTAAGTACTATTACTGTACTTGTATATTTGTTTGATATATTGACCGCCTCGTTGATCGAGGTGTTAGCACACGTCTATCTTCACCGACCAACATTTAAATGTCTGTATTTCGGGGTCTGGGTGTTTATAAAATTTATTCCAGTATCTATAGTAAATTATATATAGTGTATTATGTATTTATAGTATAGTATAGTAGTATTTCTATGTATCAGTATCGTTGACTAACCGGAGGTAACACAATCATATAATTTGCATACTTTGGAATTAGATGAATTTGTGAAATTTGTCCAAGGATATTTATTTATTTATTGCAAATATAATTTGTAAAGTTGTAAGTATCTTCGCACCCATATCCCCGAAGGCACAACAAGGTCCTAAAGTTTCATAAAGTGAAAACACAAATGGGTCTAAGTAGAAAACACAAAAGAGGTTTTTATATAGAATACTTAATAAGCAGAGTGCAAATAGTAATGATATGTCCACTGTAGCGCCTTCTGGAGAGGTGTTACCGTATCTATATGAGAACTAAATTAATTGAAAAAATGGACTATTAATATTGGACTGGGAGATAAATGGCAATTTTGTTTGTACAAAGAAATGTCGACTGCAGCGCCTTCTTGAGAGTTGTTACAGTAACGCCTAAGTACTTGCACGAATAAAATTAAAACTCATTTTCTGGTCTCGAATGTCCAAATCAATTTTAGGAGACCCCGTCACGTATTCAATCCCGCCGATCTGATAACGGCGTCAAACACGAGTTTCCCTCCCAATCCCAACACAGCAGCACACAAGACAATACATACACACCACCGTCGCCTTCGGTCTCGGCGACGAAGAGCTCTTTTCCATGCCGAAAAAGCTACTACCCCTCTGACCAACCTACTCAGTAATAAGAACAAAGTACCAAGTCAAGATTCTGTATCCCGGAAGACAGCCGCAGTGGCTGACGTTGTAGGGAACAGTCCAATCCATTTAAATAATTATGTCTGGGGCTGTGCACTCGATTGGGCGAATCAAGTAAAAGTACGGTAAAGTTGTAAAAACCGCGAAGTATGTTGCTAAACGTATTAGTGAGTACAATAATAACATAAGTGCTAACAAGAGGGGAATATTATTCATTCTATTTTACCTCCGTTGGGTATCGAACTCGAGCCTCAAGTTTCACCTACGACGTTACCCACACATCCATTTGACCAACGAGACGACTAAACTAACTAGCTCCGATATTAAGCTTACCAGTATTTGAATTTTATGTAAACCACAATCTACAGTAGAAACTCGCTGTCCGCCCTGTTCTAATATTATCCTACGCATAGAATTCGGTTTATACAAACATCAAATATTTCAATTTCCCTAAGTGCAGTTGCTACTTGCTTAGAAGCATATTATCGTAAAAGCCTTTTATTTTCACAATACGTACCACTAAGTTCTTTAGACTTTACCAGAGCTAAAGGATTCTATGAAAAAAAGAAAGGCTAATAAAATTTCATTGCCGGGATATTTCGTTTCATTTTTTTAATTTATGAGATAACCTACAAGTAGGTGACTCTTCTAATGGTGAGATATAATCGCCGCCTATAGATACTATTCAAGGTGAGAGGAGTGGCCAAATTTTAATATAAAGGGTTATAGGCTGAAACAGTCCGCAAAAATGCTGCTCTTGTTATCACGCTATGTCGTACCTAGTACGAGTCATGACGTCACCAGCCTGCGAATTCGACTGCGACTGCCAACCAGTATTATGCTTGGTTTACGTTATAACCATGCATTTTGTGTTTTGCGTCGGATAAAAATTATTAATTGATTTTTTAACAGATCGAAAACTTTGTCGATTCCGAACCGTTTCTTAAAATTTAGCTTATGCTTCGTGTAACCCTGTATACGTTACTGGTGTGACGATATGCTATGGTTGGAATCGTATGCCACGTGTGCAAGCTTACTCTGCCGCCAATCTCGGAATACGACAATGCTATTCTAGGCACTGGTGCAGTGGCGAGAGGAATAGATAAGGCAGCTCGTAAAAGGCGGGCATAGGCTTACAGTCACTAACACCGTGACATCCTACAAGGTGGTAGAGTTTCGCAGCGACTCGCCCGGGTTGGTACCATCGCCTTAACGTCAATACTTGCCATTCTCCTGTTCTGTTTCTGAGGGTAAGGTAGCCGGTAAACTTACTTTTGCTCGAGGCCTAACATCCTGGTCTAGTTGCTGCACAGCACTCTAGTACCTGTGGTTAGAGATCTTGTTGGTATTGACACAAGTGACCTAGGCTTCCCTCTTACGAGCTGCCTGGAAGGGGGTGCCTGGTCTGTTCTATAAAGAGTTGGAGCGACAAGTTAGATAAGATGCTCATGATTTACATGTTAATGACTTTTTACTACCTTCTATTTTCTTTCCAGTGGGATTAAGTTTATAGATCTACCTAGACTTAACAGCGAAAACGTACTCGTATGTCCTAGATCAGTGGTTCCCAAAGTTGTTTAGGCTACGACCCATCTAAAAACGTTCTCAAACTCGCGACCCACCTCCAGGACATTTAACTGTTACCAATATGAATAAAGGAGTAAAGGACTAAGGTTGAACACATTTTTTTTTGTAATTTTAATAATTTATTTATTTAATTAAGTCTTAATTGAATAACTACATCAAAATTAGAATTAAATTGAAAAACGAGCTGTATGATGTTATTAAGATGCCAATAACGGACACACACACACACTTACTTACAAGTCATATTCAAGAAAAATCCTATTTTCCGTCGATGGTTAAAAATTTAAGTAATTTAAGGATAAGGTAAGCTCGTAGATTTGCACAATTATTGGCCTTATACCCCAGATACAAGGCTGCGACGTGCCTATAACATCTATGGTGTCTAAGGGACACGGTTATCTCTTACCATCAGGAGAAATGTATGCTTTGTAACATAAAAAACAACGTTGTCTTATTGTCTGTCAGTAGAATAACAGCAGTTCAGTTTTTAGATAATATTCAGAAACAAAAAAAAATTACTTGAACCACGCAAGTGGTAATTGTGTGCGTTGCCATTTTAATAAATAACCAACAAATAGGAATCACGTCCACACATTGAGAATATCCAGTGAAAGAAGATCATTCAGCAATGGTTACCACAATCCTACGCCAATAAATGGTTCCCTCTAAACTGTCGGACTGGTCATAAATTATTCATTAGAGCCTGGATCAACCTAGATCCAGCTTGGTTTAAACCATGTTCATTTAACTCTTAATACAAACATATATATCTTCATGCTAAGTCCTTTGCGGGTTAGGCAGAAAGGATAAAGCGCCAAGTACCAACAAAGACGCCGGTGGAAGAGACTTGGCACCCGGCTGATTTGGTAGTAAAATGTCAAATTAGGTCTAGCAGCCGCACTCAGAGATATCAATTATTATTTAATTTATCATTACTGTCACAAATTTGTATAGAAAATGTCGACTCAATCTTAATTATGGCTATTCATCAATCTCCCAAACTTTTACGCTAACGGAATACAGATCCAGCCTTTTATTCTATATAACCCTTTGAGGTCTAGCGGTTCAAGTGTCGGACTTGACTTCATGGGGTCCCGGGTTCGATCCCCAGGTCGAGAAATAAAAAGAAAATGTGGTAACTATTTCCAATTTTCTAATAAAAAAAATATGTGCCCAGTTGGCGATAGGCTTCCCACCTATCACACTGTAGGACTAAGTGTCTTCGGCTAGTCATGGGTGCCCTGGCTGTGCCTCTACCTATCCCTTCGGGGATATGGGCGTGAAGATGAACTTACTTATAGGGTACTATATCAAATAATTATAAATTACTAGCTTAGCCGACAGATGTTGTTCTGTCCTTACTAGGAATATTTTTTTTATCTTTTTCTTTCTCCAGGCGATAACTAACACATAATTGACTGCTGTAGATATAATCGCTGAAAACATTCCCGACTTAAAAGCTTTGAATTTGAATGACAACAAACTCCATGGCACTGATCATTTGAAAATAATGCCGATTAAATTTGAAAACCTAAAAATATGGGAGATAATTGGGTAAAACTGCAAAAACCAAGTCAATTTCATTGGTTACCACGTAGCGAGTTGATCATTCTTTTTTCAAAAGATAGCAGTTTATTTCGGAATGGTCTAACATAAATTTGAGTTATTCGTCAAGATAAATGAAAAAATTATGCACTCAAGATCCACAGTTGGACCACAACCTATCTTTCTAAAAAAGAACCATCAAAATCGGTTGGCTACTGACGGAGTAATCGCGTTACAAATATACAAGAACAACATACAGACGGATTGATAATCTCCTCATTTTTTTGGACTCAGTCAAAAGAGTTAGTAGAAAAATTATTGCGATGACCAAGGGAAATGAAGATTCATTTTCTATACCTACTAGCTAACCTAGCAACTGTACTAGTACTAGCAACTGTGTTAGTAGTTACTGACAGTACTAACTTTTCTTTACATAAGAATCTTCTCTCAACTATAACCAACACAACAAAAAAAATTAGCAAAATCTGTCCATTTGTTGTTGATATTATAACGCATACTGTAGTTATGTTATAACAAAAAAAAAATTGTACAAACATATCAAAATTAAAACTATTCGTTTTTAATATAAACTCAGTTAAATAAACTGAGTTTATATTAAAAATGTATAGTAGTATAATAAACTCCCTACTTATTTTCTTAGCAGTGAGATATAAAAATATTTTTGTATTTTTGCGTATCCCAGGTAACTTCTATACGGTTACCTGGGATATACGGAACCCAGTTTAGTAAGCACTGTACTAAATGGTAATAACATCTTATAATAGCGGTAATGTGTAAAAAATGTTTTCTGGGGGAAAAGTGGATAAAATCTAATAAGCTTATTTGATTAAAGTTCTCATCGTTTACCTCTAGTGGATTAACTCCGCTGCTTGTTTCCTACTTAGTAAGTTTAAACTGCAGTTTCCTTATTTGCGATGTTGTTTAGCCCAATAAGCTAAAAGCACTTTTTATGGTAGACTTCAACGCATACAGACTTTTGTGTTCTATTACACCGAGCGTTTTATTGAAGTTATACTTCTTTTGGCGCGTTAGGAAAAAATGATAAGGGTAAATTTTTACGATGCGCGCGCACACCGTCACGAAAAACCGACGTGATGAAGTATGCTATGAAGTTAGCTATAGATAACATTTTAATTTTTAAAAAGATTTTTATCTTATTACGCCGAAGAAGTATAACTTCTAACGCGTGTACATAAGTACACACACACACTTTTTTTTGTAGCAACCTGTTTTTTTACAAAACCTATTGATCATAATGAATACGATTAAACCTGTAGAAATTTTCCCCGTGTTGGTCCGGGCTCCTTTGTAGATTTTGTAGATGATAGACTTTGTAGATGATAGATCATCTGCCTTCCTGCCTGGCAGCTAGTGAAAGGAGAGCTTAGGCTTATCGTCACTAACATCGTGACATACTACTAGGTGGTAGAGTTTCACAGCGTCTCGCCCGGATTGGTACCACCGCCTTACCTATTCCTGCCACCATAACGTTCAATGCTTGCCGTTGACGTGTTTCGGTTTGGAGGGTAAGGTAGGCGGTAAACTTACTTTCGTGAATGAAGCGTGAATTTCTTACCATCAGGAAATCCGTCTGCTTGTTTGCCCTCCATTATAATAAAAAAAATAAAAAAATATATGAGATTTTTGAATATCTAGCTGACAAAAACGCTTCAAAATAATTGGTCCCTGTACCAATTAAAATTAGAATTTACTAGATGTTGCCTGCAGTTACGCCTATGCATATAGCTTTCCCATGGGAATCTGTTCAGATATCGGGATAAAAAGTAGCATATGTCACTTTCTAACCTCTTCTTAACTTTTTACTCTCTTCACAAAAAAATCGTATTATAACAACCTCTACTTAAATACTAAAAGATAATTTATTGATATGATCATGACGTTGACGTCCGCTAACAAAAAAAATTAAATTTTGAACATTTCTCTCTTATTAGAATAAATGTCATCGCTATAAAATATAAATTAGTTTTGCTGTATTTTTTTTTCAGTTTATCAGAATATCACTTGAAGTTAACGAAACAGGGTAAAGTTTAACACGAATTGCATGATAGGGGAAAAAGGATTTTAATAAATATTCACCCTCTAGACTTGGAGGAATGGAGATTGGGTAAATGATTAAATACAGTTAAAAGACACTGAAAAAAAACGTTTTAGTTTGCAGGTACAATCGTATTCAATTCCCAGTCATAAACTAGACGTATGACGTCATTTTTTTTAATGATATTGGAAGGCAAACAAGCAGACGGATTTCCTGATGTTAAGAAATTCACGCCGCCTAGAGACACCAAAGGTGGTAATGGTGCGTTGCCAACCTGAGGCCTGGATGTTAAGCCTCGAGCAAAAGCAAGTTTACCGGCTACCTTACCCTCCGAACCGGAACACGTCATGACGTTATGGCGGCAAGAATAGGTAAGGCGGTG
>NJDC01058097.1:33300-50361 GCA_002245475.1 Calephelis virginiensis
GTGCAAGTCCACCCGTATGGAATCTACTCCAAGCTGGAACACTGAAATAGAGAGTATTGACGTTACACGGTCTCATTATTTTTGGATTTTAATTAGTTATAAGTGAAAGTATATTTATTATATTCAATAAGCTGAACCTGTGAACCGGCATTGAATATACACTAATTATATACCTACTAATGTTTTTTTAAAATCAAAATTCTGTATATTTATGACCCTTTGAATATTTGTTTTTTCTTTTATTTTGTTATTTTTCTAACAAAATAATATAAGTGTAATAGCAATGTTATTGCTATCTGTACTTGGACATTTTGTAAGCCCGGCATTTTTTTATGTCTTTCTCTTGATTTTACATTTGTGTGATGAAAAATTAGATGTTCGTACTTCCGGGCCACGTTGTTTATTAAATTGATTCTGGAATATATTTAAGAATTTTTTGTATTAATAGAATCTTTGGTATCGGTGTCGTTGACGACCACCCATTTCATAACATAAAAGTCGTCTCTGTGGTCTAGCAGCCCGACACCGGACTTGACTTCTACGGTCCCGGGTTCGAACCACGGGTCACGCAACAAAATAAAATTGGAAAATTTTCAATTTTCTAATAAAATAACGTTGAATGGGATTGGATATGTTCCCAGTTGGCGATAAAGTTGCCACCTATCAAATTGTGGGCCTTAGTCCCTTCGGCTAGTCGTGAGTCCATTAGATAAAGAAGATTGGATGCTAAACCTCTACCTACTCTTCATGGATATGTGCTTGAAGATATTTTTTACACTTATAAAATCTTATAAAAAAGTTATAAAATCTAAAAAATTAGATAAGAGTAATATAGGTAAAAAACGCAACATTATCTCAATATTAGCTAGCCGGTAAATGTTGTTATTATGTTGTATATAGCGGTACAAAATATATTTTACGACTTATTGTCATACGTATAAAATAAATAATAGTAATAATAATATCTTCATTGTACACAAAACGTTATCACAAACATGAACATTAAGATAATACAGTACAATAGGCGAGCTTATCTCCAGCAACAGAGATTTCTACCAGCTGACCCGTAAAAAGGAAAAAAAATAATTAAATACAAAAATTAAAAAATTTGGAAGCAGTGCAGCTGACACACCGTAAACGCTATTTCACATGTATAGTAAGACATAAAAGTATAATTTATATGTTACTATAAGGAAATCTGTCTGCTTGTTTGCCTAACAATATCATAAAAATAAAATTAAAAAATCCAGTTGAACATCGATACGTTAAACTGAAAATTGATGCTTCGTACAAAATTATATTCGTATTTTTCGACGTTTCACCTAACATAGAAGTCGTTCTCACAACTTTAACTAATTTACTAAATTTGATAAAACTGCTATCTTTTAAGTCAAACTAAATTACGTTACGAATACCTACCAACCAAAATTTAGTTTAGTAAACGAGGCGGCTTTTAACTGGTAAGCCTGCGACACAGTTTACAAGCGCTTAGGCCTAAACAAACACCCTCGCAGTTTGTTATCGTCGCATACAGCACTACGGCACTGCAGCAGCCAGCACTAGAGGCTGGAATACATTTCAGGAACATAATCTGGGTATTTCTATAGGGATGACAAATTGCTGAACGAACACACGAGGATTATTAGAAGGAGTTAAATTTTTGGACAAAGATACTTTAGAAACAATATTAGATATTGTTATAAATAATATGATATTTACGTAGACTCTTGGCTATAGGTTTACTACTTATCACATTGTGAGACTTAGTAGTTTTGGTCAATTGTTGGCTGACTTAGCTGTAAAACTTAGTGTGACTTAGTGAAAATACTTACATATCCTATCATATGTTTTAGTTATAATAGCACTAAGTAAGAAGAATTGTATAATAAGCGGTAGACTAAGATAATGAGAGTATTGTAAAATTTGGTTAGGTTTTATAAAAATATTAACAAGCTCTTTTTGTTTTTTGTTATACCTCTGCCTGCCTCTTAGGGAATACGGGCGTAAATATATTTCCTTAATTACAGCAAAGTTTTGTCAGGTGCCAACGACGACAGATTCACTTTACAATTTAAAACTGTTTGAATCAAACTTTAATTGAAATAAAAATGAGAACACTAACATGTGTGTAATTTATCCAGTTATTTTCCAAGTAGTTTTGGTTATATAAACTATGAAAACAAATGTTTTTAAAATACTTGGCAATAGGCGTTATTGAAAATGCAGTTTTTCATAATGCCCACATTATTAACCTTGAGACATCGTCAAAAATCTAGCCATCAAGTTTATTATATGTATTGCTTATTATAAGAATAATAAATATAATAAAAGCTATAATTGCAGCATACAAACTCAAAAAAAAACATTGATTGTAACACATTCAATACCTCTTATATAAAGTTTGTTATACATATATGTGTGTCGTCATCTTTAACAAAACTATCTCTCATCCAATATGTTTTATATCTATGTAATATCAATAATTACGATTATTTTCTTAAAAATATAGTAATTACAAAATTACTGTTGGGTGCTACTATATAGTAGCCAATTGCGCTTGAGTAGGTATTTTATCTTTTATTTTATAATACAGATATGGCAAAAACGCTTGGAAATTAGGTACAAAATCAAATTGATCGCCTCTGTGGTCTAGCGGTCTAGGTTGCTGAATTGACTTCATGAGGTCCTGGGTTCGATTCCCGGGTCGGGCAACACTAAGAAAATGTGGTTTTTCTAATTTTTTAATACAAAAATGTTGCTCGGGATTGGATGTGCCGGGTTGGCGTTAGGCTTGCCACCTATCACATTGTGGGACTTAGTGTGTTCGGCTAGTCGTGGGTGCCCTGGTTGTGCCTATGCCTACCTCTTCGGGGATATGGGCGTGACGAATACTTACTTACTTTATTAGACATCCGTTTCGATCAACACTTAATTAATTAAAACTTAATTGCTTAACCCCCATTTCGCGTGGTCATCGCATCACGTCTGGAAGGATGGAACATTTTGCTATTTTTTGTTGTAATATTAATTATTGTCAAGAGAAGGTTCGTATAAAAGCAAAAAAGTACATTTAACGGAACATTATTAAAATATATAAGTAATCCACCCGTTTAGTTTGAGTAGGAAAAATAAAGTATTGTTTTTTTTTTCATTTTCCCTGCAATTTTCCCGGTTTTTCTCTTTATAAGAACCTTCTAACAATAACTAACACAACAAAAAAGGAATTAACCAAATCGGTTCAGTCGCTCGGAAGTTATGCACTTATCAACACATTTAGTAATTCATTTTTAAGTTATAGATTAATGTTTTTAGGGAATATCCGGTAAGGTTAGCAAAAAGAATGTTTAATAAACCAGTTGATTTTTTGAAATATGTCTATTTTTAGAGTGGAATACTTAAATCAGTTTGCCAAAGTGATATATTTTATAAAATGCAACGAAAAAGTTAAATAATAAATTAAAAATAATTCATATAAATCAGTCATTTCATTGTCGCCTCTGTGGTCTAGCGGTCCGGGTGTTGGGAGAGTCACATTGTGGGACTTAGTGTCTTCGGCTAGTCGTGGGTGCCTTTGTTGTACCACCTCTTCGGGGATATGGGCGTGAAGAAACTTTTTTTTTATATAAATCAGTAAAAAATCAGTAGTAGTAAAAAATCTTATCAAAACTGTTTAAGTAGAAAGGAAATAGGCAAGTATCAGTTTTTTATGATCGTGTCAGTAAAGTATCGCAATATAATTATTAATATAAAAATGAATAGCTAAATGTTTTGGTAAGTGCATAACTTCCGAAATACTGAACCGATTTGGATAATTATATTATTATTGTGTTAGTTATTGTCAGAAGAAGGCTTTTATGGGAAAAACCGGAAAAGTTGCAAGGAAAATGGGAAAAATAATACTTTATTATTTCCCTTACTGAATGGGTGAAACGAAGTTCGCCGGGACAGCTAGTTATTGATATAAATGTTTTTTAAAAGCCACTACCTTTTACTTACTTACCTATTTTTATTCTTTTATATTTTTTATTGTTCACGAAGCATGAACACAACTCAACCTTCCTACAAAGAAGGAGCTTATCTCCGGTACAGACTTCTTTCAGAAAACACAATATAAGGATATGCTTAAAAGAAATGTACAATGTACAGATTACGTAGTGTACTATTCAAAAGGATATTACGTGGTTTCAGATATGTATTTCTCAAAAAGATTATAATATAATATAGGTACAGTTTCCACCGTTAGTATCTACTTGCTGAAGATTATAAGAAGACAGTTATTTATATTTAGTTCTTATAATTTAACAAAGATCAGTTTCGCTTTTACAGCATGTTGACGAGACATTAAACTTTAATCTTTCGTTATAAGTGAAACAATGCAAGTTAATCGCCTCTGTGGTCTAGCGGTTCAGTTGTTGGACTTGACTGCATGAGGTCCCGGGTTCGAATCCCGGGTCGGGCAACAAAAAGAAAATTGGGTTTTTCCAATTCTCTAATAAAAAAAAATGTTGCTCGAGATAGGATATGTGCCTGGTTGGCGATAGGCTTGCCACCTATCACATTGTGGGACTTAGTGTCTTCGGCTAGTCGTGGGTGCCCTGGTTGTGCCTCTGCCTACCTCTTCGGGGATATGGGCGTGAAGATACAATGCAAGTGTATTATAAATTATTTATCCCTAAATACATAGGCAGAGATGTGACCAGGCTACCTGCAACTAGCCAAAGACACTAAATTAAAACAGTCTTTTTTATCTTTAGTTTCAAAGCTCTGACGACGTTGTAAAAAGTTAAACCGGTTGGCTGGATAGTAACAGAAAGTGTTAAATAAAGTGTATAGTGGACAAGTACAAATGCTAACTACAAAAATAATGTTAATACAGACACTTAGTCTCATACTGTGGTAAATGCCCAACCGCCAATAGCGCACATATCCTTCCCCAGGCAACGTTATTGTTATTATAAAATTGAAAAAACACTTTTTTTGTAGCCGACCCAGGGATCGAATCCAGACCCTCATGAAGTCATATCCAACAACGAACCACTCGACCACAGAGACAATCTTTTATTATTATTTGTATAGTCTTGTGTTAAATAAATAAATACAATAAATACCTATAATACAATAACAGTTTACATTCTAAATGAAGTCGCGTTTAGCTTCGATGGCATGTTTACGTCATTTAGCTCTTCGGTGTGAACCCAATGAGATAAAATGTAGCCTTTTGTTCTTGAAGGACATGATATTTTTGTTCTAAAATCATTAAAATTTAGCCATTTAGACGTTAAAAAGGACAAATATACTTTCGCATTTATAATATTAACTAGGAAGCGTCCCATGCTCGCTTTGCACAGGTATATTTTTTTTAAATCTCGTGATAAATAAAGCCTTTATTCATCAGGGATAATACAGGATTTAAATGTTTTTTTTTAATCAGTCGAATATTATATTATATTATATTATATTCATTATGCAAATAAAAACGCAATTTCTTTTATTAAGTATTTAATCCTACATACCTACATACATAATACAAAATAATGGTGTTTGAAAGAGACGTAGCCAGAACGGATGTAAGAGTTTTGGTTGATAATGTAGTGCTGGAACAAGTGAAAGAAATTGTATATCTCGGTTGTGCTTTTAGCAGGGGTGGAAGGTACACCACAGATGTAGAGAGGAGAGTGAGTGCAGGGAATAGTGTGAATAGAGCGTTGGGTAAGCTATTCCAAAGCGAAGTTTTGAGTCAAAAATCTAGACTCGTTTTGAATAATTCTGTGCTTATCCCAACGTTATTGTACGGAAGCGAGAGTTGGGTATGACAGAAAGAGCATGAAAGTAGGATAAATGCGGTCAAATGAGAGCACTACGGAAAATCTGAGGTGTAACGGTCGCTGACCGCATTCGTAACAGTGAGATCCGAGAAAGAGTGGGATTGAAAGAAAGTGTTGGTGTTAAAATGCGAAAGGGCATGTTCCGCTGGTTCGGTCATGCGGAAAGAATGACAGATGAAAGATTGACAAAGCAGACACAACGGGAATGTGGATGGACGTAGGTACCCGGGGAGACCAAGGCTGACATTCCACGATCCGACACGAACCGTCGTGTTTGTATGAAAAGGGTAAAAAATGTGAAGGAAGCTAGACATGTTTGTCATCATGAGGTCTGGCACTCGATACTCTCTGCCTAAATCGGAAGGGACTTGGCGTGAATATGTGTATGTATGTACCTAAAAACATAAAGACAAGTTTAGTTTAATACAATCCAGCTTACCGTTAACGATTATTGCCGACGGATGCTTAGAATGTTAAAACATCCCAACGAGGCGTAAGAAAGGCTTTATTGCAGTCATTAAGGCAGAATAGAATTTAAATTGCATTTTCGCATTTAAAGTGTAATGATTATCATGTACCTAATTGATGTTATTAACAGCCTTTTCATACATACACCTATAATTAAACTATAAATCTTAATACACATATATATAACATTTATGAACATGTGTTTGTCATCTAACTCCTCCAAAACGACAGGACCGATATGGCTAAATTTTTTGTACGTAAGTTTTAGCAGATTCATGGACGGTTTGAAAATATGTGTCCGGCGATCGGTATGTTCAACTACTAGCAATCTTAATATATATAAATTACGTGTCACGTTGTTTGTACCCGATATACTCCTAAACTACTTAACCGGTTTGAATCAAATTTGCACACCATGTGCAGTTTGATCTGACTTGAAAGATAGGACAGCTTACATCTCAATTTAGGATCAAAAAAATTACCATGCGAGCGAAGCCGAAACAGGCATCTAATTTTGTCGTCAGAATGAGACAAACCCATTGATAACAACTAACTAAATTAAGTTACCGGCTTATTACGCTAGTGCAGTCACAACGAGGTGGTAGAGTGATGTCTGACTTATTTCAATCAACTCCCACGAAAAAAAACTTTTTACTGAACAAACATCTACTTAATTATGTATTAAAAGGCACACCACCAGACACACCAATTACGGAAATGGTGCGTCATCAACCTGAGACTCTTGAATTGGGTTGGGTGGTTGTACGAACTTGGAAGACAACAGTGACAGCAATAGGTGAGGCGGGTTAATGAATGGAAAGATCAATCTGAAAGTGAAAGAAGAAAACTCTACCACCAAGTCATAGTTATGTTGTTATTCGCATATTTAAGAATATTTTGACTGTTACAACAAAAAATATAACAAAACAACTTTATACAATAATATTTTCTTGTAGTCAATTGACTACATACATGCAAACATACTAGGGAATTGATGTTTACCGAGTAAAAATATTTCCAGCTTTTTCACTATGCCTGAGGCTTTGATTGCAACTCTTAAGTGGCCTAGGCATAGTTATACAGCCGCTGTCAAAGGGTTTTCAAGATATAGGTTAGGCAAAGGCGGCACAGAAACGACGCATGGTGTTTTACAGATATTGGTAAGAAAGACTGAAGGAAACCATTTGAGATCTAAAATGAACCATCAAGCTACTTTATGTACTTTAAAAGCAACGAGAGTTCACTTATGTTATCTGTTTAGTAACTTCACAATTTGTACTGACAACATTATGCTTAAACGATTTTTCCCTACTGTGCGGTAGAAGTAAATCCAGGAAAAAGTGCAGCGGTAGATTATAGATCAAACAGTCAGATGAGACCTGCTCGTAGACTTAGATTTGTCAAAACACTTGTTAGAATTATCCCTTGGCAAAAGGGAATTAAGTTCTTAAGTATCTAGGGTTATTTTCGACGACAATGTATCGTTCAGACCGCCCTTCTTACGAGTCTTGAATAAAGCTAAGTTCGCACTTAGCTGTATTTATTATCTCATAAATAAACAACAAAACGTTACTTAAAAGTAATATGAGACTTTACTAAACATGTGTTAGACCTATTTTAGTACACTCGAACGTAGCCTTCACCCATTCTTTCTTGGCTCACATAAAACAGTTATAACTTACAAGTCACACAGAATAGATTCACGCGGACTGTCAACACAGGTTACCAGTGGTGTGAGCACAATGTCGCGATTAGGATCTGCTTACAATAGCAGAGCATTTCAAGGATCTATAGGAACGCTACTTTGAAATAGCGACCACCCAAACCCGACTCTGACACAAGGGGCACACTAAAAGTTTTGCACTTCTAGCTAATCGGAACTATTTGAATTTCGAATGTCATATTTTTAAAACCTTGCAACCTTCTTAGTAATAAAAAAAGACAGTTGGCTGGAAATTATTTGTCAATTGTTTTTTTATCACACATCAAAGTTCTACGTAAGCTCTCACCTCGTTGGTTGGTACCTTGGTAAAAAAAAGAACGGGGTTTTTTTTTCTCTTTTTTTTCTCTTTCTTTTGTAGAATTCCACTTGAAGATTAAAAGAGTGTTAATGAAGAGTGGTATTCTACCATTTGTTTGCGCAGGGTGTTAGAAAAAGTTCGCCAAGTCATTTTTAGCTTCCGAAAAATACATCTCGTCACTCATCTTGCACATAACCCCGACCTAGCGCCCTGTAATTTCTGTATTTTTGATGAGAGGTTTTACTTTTACCAACTCCGAAGAGGCAGTAATAGCGTTCAATTATCACGTAGAAAACATACCTTCAAAATGTTTAAAATATAAAGGAGATTATTTAGAAAAGCAATAAACATAATATTTTGGTCATAACATGTTGTTTTTTTAAGTAACGCAAAACTTATAGTGTGACCTCTCTCTCTCATAACCTTTAGAGAGACCCCGTCATGTTCGATCGGTTCCCTGACAACCTGTAAAGGTGATAAGCGCGAACTTCCTAGGCAATCCCAATACAAGAAACAACCGTTCCCTAATAAGCCCCGTAGTAATCATAATTCCGTCTCCCGGGAGACCGCCTTGGATGTTAGCGGTGTAGAAAATTTCGTCCGTATAAATAACGTTATCTCGGGCTGAGCACTCGCCACCAAAGTTCGAAGTTGGAAAAACCTTTCGGTTGGCATTAGCCAAAAAAATATGATGAATTGAACATTAGAAAAAAAATACGGTGAATTACGAAGTGAAATAACAACTGTTAACAAGCCATAGACGTCTGAATACCCATGACGATTAATGAAATGCGTAACTATGGCCACTACATATAAATGTTGCAGTAACATATTTTTGAAAACAAAAAATTAAATAAACTAATTGTCAAAAAACAATTACTTATATCTAAACAATTCGTAATTAATTGTGTTAGCATGGCGTACTTAAATACTTGTTTTTAGTATTCTCTCTGTGGAATATCTTTCTATTTTCTTTTTACTGTAGGAGGACTTACAGGAGTAATTTTAGCTACTTCTTCAATTGTTATTACTCTTCATGATACATATTATGTAGTAGCATATTTTCATTATGTTCTTTATTTAAGAGCGGTATTAGCTAATTTTGATGGATTTATTTATATCCATGAAGGTGATCGCTTCTGTTTTCTAGCGGTTCAGCGTCGGACTTGACTTCTAGAAGTCCCGGGTACGATTCCCGGTTTAGACATAAAAATATTAGAAAACGTGTATTTTCAATTAAAAATGTCGTTGTCAGGAATTGGATATGTACTCGGTTGGCGAAAGGTTTGCCACCTACCACATTGCAGAACTTAGTATCTTCGTCTAGTCGTTGGTGCACTTGTAGTGCCTCTCTGGGATATGGGCGTGAAGATATTTTAGTATTCACCATTCGATATTTATAAGCTCTCGGCAACTGGCAACATTAAATCATTAACTAAAATACTGAATTTTACCATCAAAGCTGGCATTCCATAGATATAAATATTATCTAAATTTAACAACAGGAAAGAAGAAACATAATGTTGCTTAATATGTAAGACGAATTTGCAGTTATTAGATATACAAATGTGAAATTTTTGCTATAGCCGTTACCAAAAATAAAATAAAATGCCTCTCTCATTGTGACATGATACGACTTTGTCGTGAAGTAGCGCGCGACGAGAATGAAGTAACTAATTTAATTACTTTTTGGTTTTTCGGGAAATAATCTCAACAATTCGGTGACAGGCGACAGAGTGAACAACGACGGCCTCAGGCTGAGCCTTTGTCTTCATCTGCATTTGAAAGTTAATATAAATCACTAAGGCAAAGTTTCATTTCCAAAATTAAGACAAATAATTTGTCATATAATAAATAACTAAGATAAGTTGCCTGAATTAGGGTAAATTATGCTTTCGACATTTAAAATATCAATCTTGCCGATGCCTGGTTGTAACCACAGGCAGGTCATTTGGTGGGGATTTCTTTCCTTGGTATCTCTCTTCCTTCTTGGTATCATCCGGTGTGTATTGCTTACTCTCCCCCCACCGTTCTTCATGGCATCCCGTGAGATTAGCCCTATTGGGTGGAACGTCGTGGGGGGAAGCTTAGCAGGAACAATCAACGAACGGAGGTAACGGCTTAGCAGGGGGAGAAGCTATTGGCCATGTTAAATGCACAGGAGTTCGAACACCTTCTACAAGACCAGGCGATCTATCACGGATTGCCGGTGATTGTTAAGCGCCGCAGTCAAAATTTGCAGTACGCTGGAAGACTGATGGGTGGTGCTGTGCTAGGTTCTAAATCCGAACAGCTCTGGACGGGGACAAAAGTATTGGTGAAGATGTCACTACAGGAACTTCTCGAATACGTGAGATGTCTTCGACAACAGGGTTATGGGCCTAAAACTGGCGGGGTCCAAAATTTTTTAAGATCGTTTGAATAGCATGATGATGTGGCACGTTTTCCAGGTCGCTGGAAATAGACTTTCTCTGATGATAAGAGATCAGCGAGCTAGTACCTGTAAATTCCACGATGTTATTAGTAGGTACGTCACTGTACTGTGACAAGATTACGCCTAATATGGCTACCTCACTATCCGGAATAAAAACGATAGTGTCAAACACTGTCACAGTGGTGGCAGGATTAAAGAGCTCTGCAAGTTCCTTAGAAAATAAAATTTCTGAAAATCAGAATCAGAACCAGAAAAACTTATACAGATGGACTATACATTACTTGTGCTTGTCGACATTGATATACTACTACTGGAGGGGAATCACGGCCATACAATGAAAAGATCCGGCTTAAGACACACAGAGGGCTTGTCTATTTTCAAAATAGTCACAACATTATAAAATACAAAAATTATAATATAAACGCCTTAAAACTGCAAAAAAATCGACTTCCATTTCAATAAGTAATACAATACAATAACTCTTTATTATGCACCAAATACATAGAAATTACAAATACATAAAAAAATTAAACTGTAAGATACACAAAGGCGGCCTTATCGTCACTTCAGCGATCTCTTGCAGGCAACCCTAGCTAGTAACTAAGTAAGTTTATTTCGGTACACAAAAAAAATCGTCTTTTTCCTTTGGAAGTGCGCTCTTTCAAATAAAAAAAAATTAAAATCGGTTTAGGAACGACAGAGAATTCGGTATAACACTAAAACATAGGAGTCGAACATATTAAAACCTCTTTCCTATTTTCAAAATCGGTTAAAAGACATATTGCAGTATAACTTCTCCAAGTCTATCCTAGATAAAACATTACAACTTACCTTATAAATTGTAGTAGGTACGATGGGTAGGTACGACATTGAAGCGGTGTTCGTCTTCGTAATAATGTAAGTTTTTTGTCGCCTTTCTTACCCAATTTTGTTTAATAGATGTTTTAAATAAACTTAATACCACTTTTACATCACTGGCCAGCTCTGTAGAAACCTAAAAAAATCATGATTATTTTAAATATAATTACTAGATGTAACCCAGCCACTTGCTCTTAGGGTGATAAGCAGGAATTTAAGAATGAAGGCGATGTATGTTTTAAGAATAAGGGCGATTTTTTCACAGTTTCTTAGATAAATTTGGCCATGTCAAGGCCTAAACGTAATAAGGCAATAAGCAAAAGACGGAAAAACTTAATTTCTCTTCTTGGCATTTAGCTTTGACGAACCCAATTCTCATTGCTAATTCTTTTTGTAACCCGACATCAACCTAGCGAATGAATGTAGGGTCGGTAGCTGACTCAGCAGAATAGGAAAACAAATTAGGCACGTTTATTTAAACACGGCTACAAGGCAAAACTGTTGTATGTATTAAAAATGTACAATGCTTGTACAAGTTGTAAACCAATTCGTAGTTTTCACAATAAAAGTTTAATCATGATGTTTGAATAGGTAACCTTTTTCATTGTGAATAAGGAAATGTTTGAAAAGTACGCTGGTATTTTTGATGTGGAGCCGAATTATATTTTCACACAATAACAGCGATACTTAAAGGTTTCGTAGAAAAGTCATCGAGTTTCTGAGAAAATGTTTAGATTTTGTTTAGCAAGACGAAAAAGTGTATCCATTTTGAACCCGCTTCGAAAAAAGGAGTATACATGATCAACTTCTTTATAGTTTTTTTTTAATTTTGTTAATCGATTTCTTCCCCATTTTAGATCAGTTTTTTTTGTATTCAGAAGAACTTACTTTTGAGGTGGTCCTGATGCCTCCAAGACGATATCTGATGATGGAAACCCAGTAAATCGAGAAAATATTTAATTTTTGTGTACCTACCTAGATGTACATAATGAAATCGAAGTCGATTTTGCGCATTATAATATAAGGGTGGGTGTTAATTTAAAAGTTTGGAAACCACTGTTTGTTATACGTATTAGGTAATTTAAATGTATAAACTTCAATTCAAAATTTAAAAGTTGATTATTGACACCCACAGTGTATCTTGTATGATAGCTAACCTAACTGTAAAGTTTTACTCTATATTTCCTGTGAGCGTCTGAAGCCTATTGTTAGTTAATTTAAAACTGAGTTACAGAACGTCAGAGCCCTTATATACTCGACAATTACTATTCGATATAAATACTATTGTTAGAAAATGGAAGGAATATTCTCATTTCACTAAATTAGTCTTGCACTTTATTACAAAATATAAAATAATGGTTTAAGTTCTAAAATATCTTTACGCCCATATCCCTGAAGAATTAGGCAGATGTACAACCAGGGCACCCACAACTAGCCGAAGGCACTTAGTTCCAAACTGTGATAGGAGGCAAGTCAATCGCCAACCGGACATATTATATGCAGTCCCAGCCAACGTTATTTTTTAGGAAATTGAAAATATGTACACTTTCTTTTCTTTTTATTGCTTTCTTTATACCAGAATTTATTATTTTTTTATGTTAAAGGTCAGCGAACAAGCATACGGCTCTCCTAAGATATTACTGTGGACTGTAGACACCATAGATGTTAGGGTTTAATATTGTTTAACAAAAAAAATGTCACAAAAGATAAATTTGCAAACAACGTTTGAAAAAGTAAACTTTTGACAAACTTTCATTTCGCAAACGTATTACTTTACAAAACAATCATTTGACTTATTACAGGTTTCGCAAATGTTTTACTTAGGAAATAATAAAAAGTTTAAAAGATTATTTTAAAAATAATCACATAACTAAATAATTCTTTTTGGTTTTTGGCCAAATTGGTGATTATACAAAAAGGTAGAGGATACATTATAACTAATTAAAACTGATGTCTAACCAATGTTTACGCATATCATATATTTTGTCTTAAGATTTTTTATTATTATTATATGATCACCTCTGCCCACGGTCGTCCGCAACACAGGAGTATCACATCACAGATGCGTTGCCGACCTTTAAGGAAAGAGAGAATCGTTTGGGAATACCACCCTCGGTAACTGATTCCACAGAGGTGTTATGCGGGGTAGAAAGGCAATACTATTTATTTTCTTAAAGTATCGCCCTTAAAAAATCGGTGCTACTTAACATTTTCTGCCTAATAGGTACTCGTCCTCGTTCCGCTCATCGGATCAAAAACAATGACTATGTTACCTATCCCGTTTCATTTACACTTATGATTAAAAACTATAATATGAAAATAAATGTTTTAGTATAAAACAAATGTATGAATATAGACTTCATGATTTTCAATAATCTGTATATTAATACGTGATACCAAAACTTTGGACCCCTTTTTCCCCTTTGGAGAAGGGAGAAGTATGAAGTTTGGCACACTTATAGTTTATGTGTAGGAGAAGTGCAGGACGCTAATATTTTTCAATAATAATGCTTATTAAGTACATTAAATCAATAAATAAAACATTACCCACACTATCGTGCATTTGACACACACAAACAAATATATTGATAACAATAAAAGATCATAGATGGCGCAAAAACTATATTCGTAAGATGTAATGTCTGGAAACTAAATAATTGGTCGTGATTAATGAAAAGTGCGTTTTTATCAAAAAGATAATTGACAACAGAATCTTAATAATTAAATTTTACTATGGTCGAATTTCGACCAATGGGCGACCACTAGTATATATTAATTTTATGAATATAGAAAGGCCTAAGACAGTAATACTAATACGTAAATAAGCGCCCTGAACATCAAGTCCACCAAACACTGTCGTGTTCCGTGTTGGAGAATATGGTAGGGATGAGAAATGAAGATGGCGTTCTTATTAACAAGATATTAAAATTTATTATGGTCAAATTTCGACTAATGGGCGACCACTAGAATAAATAAATACACTTATGATTAAGAAATTTATGAAATCACATGTTAGAATAAATCACGTTTTTGAGTATTATAGTTATTTATTCGAACGATTATTAGTTTCGATAATAAATATTAGTAAAAATTAAGTGTATGATTAGTGATAATATGAATTTCTATGATAATGTTTTTAAATATGTCATTTTTAATCTTTTTTTATTAATAATGATAATTATAGTTTTAAATGGTAATGGTAATGGTAGTGGTAGAAATAATTTCGGACCTCCAATGACAGGTATTAAGGTAAGGTATGTAAGAAAATGCGCACCCATTACTGTAGATTTGGTTAACCAAATAGATATGTACCAAGCAAAGCATTTGGTCAAATGTTATAGTATATATACTTTACGTTGTTTTGCCCACTAACTTGTTTAAAAAATAAACAATTTGTAAATTAATATTTTAGAATAATATGTTTTAGTCAATAGTTTGTAAAGTAATAAATTTATCAAGAATAATTTTTAAATGTTGTTTTTAATCCAATAATTGTATTATAAGTAATTAGGTACTAAATTGGGTACTAAAGTGGGTTAGGTACCTATTATTATAGTATATAATTAATATTAAATCTTTATTATTTTTTACTTTTTAAGTCGGTTTTTTTAACGTAATTATTTTTATTTAATACTTTTTAGTTTATTGCGGATATGATTTAGTTTAATCTTATAAGTAAAATATCTTTATAGCCTGTTGCTGAATGCCTATGTGTCTGTAGTGTTGTCACTAAGTCACCTCAGTGGAGTCCAACATTTGAACCGCTAGACTACACAGGCGATTAATTAATAATATGTAATACAAAAACGACAGTTGTTAGTATAACTTGAAATTTGTTTGCATTTTGGTACTTTATAATCAAAGACAACAATAACAAGCTCAAGACTCCAACTTTAAGTTCCCAACAATGCATACTTTACTTATTTCTGCGTCTATGATTGCGTTCCTTACCATCTTAAACGTAACCTGGCGTAAGAGGCCGCCTTCCTTATCTGGCTTTTCCAATTTTCTTAGTCTTGAGCATCCTCCAAAACAAGATCTTTCGAGTCTAAACTACTAGCTTAGAACCAATAGAAGGTAATGGGGTTGTGATATCCCTACGAAATTCATCGTTAGAAAATTTCATATTTTTAAAGTATCATATCGCCTCTGTAGTCTATGGGTCCGGTCTAGGACATGGCTCCATGAGGTCCTCGGATCCTCGGATCAGGTAACAAAGCGATGGGTTTTTTAATGTTCTCATGGTAACATTTTTGCCCGAGTTTGGATATGTGCCCGGTTGACAATATAGGCTTGCCATTTATCACATTATGGAACTCAGTGTCTGGCTAGTCATGGCCCATGGATGCCCTGGTTGTATCTCTGCTCATTTCTTCGGAGATATAAGCGTGAAGATATTTAATATTTATAAACTCCCTCTTATTGTATGTTACGGCTGTGGCAGCGTAAGCTTTTATTTTTTCAAGTACAGCAAATAATATAGAAATTCAGTCTCTTTCTGACAAGCTTTAACCAGGACCAAATTTTTACCTATCGCAACACGAATCACCAGACCCATTTACATACAAATATGTCCATTTCGGGAAACACAAACTGTTTAAGCCGGGAATGAGCCCCACGGACACAGACAGGCTTGAAATTACAATGCCAAATGGATTTTTCGTACAACCCTCATTTAGATTGTGACACTATTGTATCCTACCAATATACTAAAATAAAAACTAAAGTGTATGTTTGTGTGAAAATAGTTTATATTGGATTATTACTAGGAAGACCGGTTACAAGATGGAGCGACGATATTAAGAAAATAGCTGGCCCTGACTGGGTGAAAACGGCTGAACATAAAGATAATTGGAGTTCTTTGGGTGGAGGCCAACACCCGCGGAGGGGCTTTTGTAGAATATTAAAAAATATATAGGTATGTAATTAACTTTTTATACCAAAAAATAGAGTAAATCTAAATGTTTAGTTTATATTTTGTACAATATTATGAATAAGTTACTGTTTCTTATCTTGCAAGAAATAAAGGTTTTATTTTATTTTATTTACCTACTGGTATTAGTATTCTCCAAGTTTATCCAGGTTTCCTGTGTAGAACAGACTATTTGCTACTTACTGCCAGGCAGCTTGGAAGAGGCAAGCATAATATAATAAATTAATCAGCACAAACAAGTGGTGATGAGTGAAATTGGTCTCGATTTTTGGCAAGACCAAGGCCAAGATTATCATTATATTAACAAGACCAAGATCAAGACAGACTGACTCTAACTTCTTCATCAGCTTTTCAACTCTGTGTAAACCAATTAAAGCAATATTTTGACCTAGAGCTACGAGTAAAGAAAATACAATGGTGAAAACGTCTTCAACTACAATTTCAAATTTTGTCTAAAATGGCTCGGGATTTTTTATCCATTCCAGCACATGTATTCCCATTGCAAGATTGTTTTCAAAAGCA
>NJDC01058097.1:56084-73272 GCA_002245475.1 Calephelis virginiensis
AGACAGGTTTGTCAGGATCGTGAGGTCTGGCACTCGATACTCTCTGCCTACCCCGTAAGGGACTTGGCGTGAAGATATGTATGTGTGTATGATAAAGTTAAACAATCCCAGTTCGGCTTAAGATAGCCGGAGGAGGAAAGACCTGATAAAAATTACAAATAAGATTGTGTTCCGTGTATACACCATGTAGAATTTTAAAACCTTTTTACCTAAGTTAACTAAGCTACGAATATTTGTGCTATATTATGTCACTTTGACAGCGTGTTTTACATTAACTATTGCTTTTAAGAAACAAACCAGTAGGTGTATTTAAAATATGGTGTATTATTATTAATTTAAACTAATATCCATTATGAAAATAGCGTCACACAACAAGAAAACAATATTTATAAGATGCTCTTTACTCACAGAAAAAGCGTCTGCCTGATTAAAACCGATGATAATTTATCCTAATTAGGATCAAGTTTCACTCTATCTATATAATAATGAGATCCAATTTTGTGAAATTTTTAACATTTAAAAATGATAGTAATATGAGGGACAAAAGTGTGATCGGGTACGATGGGGTTGACATGTCTTTGAACAAAACCCCTCTAAAACATTAGACTAAAAAAAAATTATAAATCTTATTAACTAAGTACGTTACAATGTATTAGGAGACGCCACTCTTTCGTTTACTTTTTGTACAATAAAAAATAAAAAAATTATCGCCTCTGTGGTCTAGCGGTTCAGTTGTTGGACTTGACTGCATGAGGTCCCGGGTTCGAATCCCGGGTCGGGCAACAAAAATAAAATTGGGTTTTTTGCAATATTCTAATAAAAAAATTGTTGCTCGGGATAGGATATGTATGTGCCCGGTTGGCGATAGGCTTGCCACCTATCACATTGTGGGACTTAGTATCTTCGGCTAGTCGTGGGTGCCCTTGTTGTGCCTCTGCCTATCTCTTCGGGGATATGGGCGTGAAGATACTTTTACAATAAAAGACATGTAATATTTGTAACGGTAAGTAGATAGAGTAAACCAGTAGTTACACTAAATAGGTCGGTTTTCCCCAAGTTGGTCCGAGTTTTCTGTGCAGTATAGACCTTCTGCCTTTACCAGGCAGCTCGGAAGAGGTGTGCAAAAGGTAATAAGGGTCGTTATCAATAATTTCTGCTACTCTCTAGGGGCAAGGATCCGTACCTACTACTTCTACCACTGTACTAACGCTGTCATCACCCAGTCCAGTGGGTAGGATATTTGGTGGACTTGCACAATTGGCCTTTATCCTGGCCACAGCACAGCGACCCAATTACGAGATCTATGTTGTCTATAGGCTACGATTGTATCTTACTATCACGTGAGCCGTGTGTTTTATCGTAGTTTTATCGCTTAAAAATGGAAATTGAAGTGTCACATTAATTCATCTTAAGTCCTAACTTGTAACTAGCTCCTACGGTGTAACTAATTCATGTTGCGATAACAACAGTGATCGTGCCTGGCTTGTTCTGGTCTGGAGTTAGAGTAGCTGGTAAACTTACGCAAGATGTATAAAATACCAGCCTGTGGTCCTTAACGAACTATTATACGATGTATATTTCTTATCACAAAGCAATCCGTCTGCTTGTTTGCCATCCAGTCCTATTATTTTCAAGCAAAATACACAATACATAGTATAGAAAACTTTTGTAGATTCAGCAGATTAATTTGATTTTGATTGATTTTGCAAAGGAAAAGCCTCAAGATAGGTACTGCTGCCATCAAGATGTAATCCCATTGGTCCATTATTGTTACAAGCCAGTGATTCTCAATAGTGGTACAGTAAGCCTCACATATATAATGCCCCTAAAAATACTTTAGTTTTTAAAAGTATTTTGTGACCTGTTTAGGTCAGATATTCACGTAGCATACAATCCGTCTGCTTGTTTGCCTTCTAGTCATATTATTTTCCTAAAAAATACACATGACATAGCATTGAAAACATTTGTTACAGTATTATATTTAATAATATACTTTCAATAAATTAATATGATTTGAAAATTGAAAATTGATTAATTGGAAAAGCCTGAAGACAAGTATTGCCATCGCAATATAATTCCATCGGCAAATTATTTTTACAAACCATTGATAAATTATTTATCTATTTTGCGTCGTTTACAATCTATAATCCAAAAACCAGTAAATCCCGAGTTTTCAATTAGTTCTATATTACATGTATATTTCCTGCACGGCTATCGAATCTGATAGTTGATCCGATTTTTTGTAAATTTCTGTTATAAATGTAAATCGGAGGTTTTTGAAGTGATAGGCATAACAAAAATCTAAATTTTTAGCTAATTAAGTAGACATAACACGAACATTAGCATTAAGTATTATACACACTTCTTTAAATAGCACCTCTACTTTTCTAAAATATACATTTATAAAGGAATAATATAATTCCACCGAGTGACGATGATGACATTGACAAATATAGATACATTTTAAGTAGATACTTATTTTAAATCAATAAAAAAAAAGAATATGCCAAGTACATATTTCTAATGCTTACGTTCCTAAGGGCAATTGTAGAGTCGATAATGAAATTTATTATGTGACATATCCGAGATTCGTAGATTACTTACAACTCTAGAACAACTTTTTACTTAAATTTAAATTATCATATAAATTGATTGTATATAGTGGACAAAACAGTTCATAAAAACGTCATTCTTGATATATAACCATTCGTTAACCATTTTATAACAATTTTAACACTAAATAATTAAAGCGCAGTAAACTTGTAAGAAGCCGACTCTATTTTTTACAATATATATTTAATATATTTGATCATTACTTTTTCAAAAGATGTGCAGATGTGTTCAGATAAGTTTCATCAATATCCGGCTAGTAGTTTTGAGTTATACTTTGCATTGTTAAGTACTTATAACTCAAAAACCACGATCGGATCATGACAAAATTAATATGGGACCACGTCGGAATCTTGACCGACCTTTCTAAAAAGTAATTGTAAAAATCAGTTCGTTACTGTCCGACTATCGTAAAACAAACATACAAAAAAAAACATCTATTCGAATTAATAATGTCCTCCTGTTTTTGGAAAACCCAAAAGGTACGCAAAGAGAATGTAATCACTAGTCCCTTCATACCTACGTATCTAGTAAATAAACTTAATAAGCGTAATACCACGTACTATAGAAACAGGTTCCTTCTCAAAAAGTTGAGATGCGAAACTTGTTTTATTTATTATATTTTTTTTATTTAAGTTAATTTGCCCCTTTCTGGGGCCGGTTAAGACCTTTTAGGCCATTCATTCTCATTAGTCACATGTCTTTCGTATTAATTATTATTATGAAGTCATTAGTCACTATTTACAACGTCACGTCACGTTATAAGCGGTGGTCACTTTACACAAGCTCACTTTGAGAGATTTGGCGGCATCGAGGAAATTCACGGTACACTAATTTCTTCATGATTATTTCATTTGTGCACTTTCACTGAACAAAATTAAACTAATTCCCACCTAAATCAACTAATTTTACTAATAATTTACACTAAATTCAATAATTATGAAAAAACGACGATCTTCATTCACGATGGCGCCAAAACTCCTTTTTTTGGTTGGCTAAGATCTTTAGGCAATGCTGCCACGACTTCTATATTAATAAATTCTTTCATTTTCAGTCATAAGTCATTATGTACAAAGTCAAGCTCATTTAGTGAGATTTGGCGGCAGCGAGAAAGTACACGATACACTAATTTCTTCATAATTATTTCAAGTATGCACTTTAACTGATCTAAACTTATGTGAAAATATTACCATCTAAATTAACCAATTTTACTCATAATTAACATAAAGTTCATTGATTATGAAAAAACTACGACTGTCTTTTTTTCACGATGGATTACATTTTTTGTGACGGTAAAAGTAGACAATTAACATTATCTCTCTAAAACAGTCGCTAAAACATTAGTTTATATAAAGATACGATAGATGGCACTATAACAAAACATCACAAATTTAATAATCGTTTTTTGAAACTTTTCACTAATCTCATTGGAGGCATTGGACGGGTAAAAAGCTGTACCCATATAAATCACAGCATCATATTAAAAATGTCCATAAAGAAACGTACTAGGTAACTTGTTTGATTGTTCAGAACCGAGTTGAATTATTCACAAGTGTCATGAGTTTTCTTGTCTAACAAAAAAATAAAAAATAAAAAGGTCACATTAAATGAATTATTTTATAATAGCTATAAAATTCAAAAACTTAAAAGTACTAATGGTACAGAAGAGGGTAATGTTATTACTAGCACAGAGCAAAATATCAGATTAGGCGTAAAACACGCAATCATCGTTAAACTAACCTTATATTTTATTAATAAAACATTATTATTTCAACATTCAACACGGTAGTGATTATTAAAATTTGAATTTAGAATACTTTCAAAAATAGAAATAATTTAGAACTTTTTTCTTAAAACAAGCAGTAATTTTAGTGTTCTGCTAAGTAAAAAGTTTCAATATAGTATAATGAGAACTTGGAAGCTCTGCGGGAAAATTTAATTTTTTCTCGACGGCGACGTTATGTTAGCAGCCAGTGTGAACAAAAAATACTTTTACTATGAAAATTAAATACCTTTTATTACTTGAATGGTATCAAGACTGGGATTACATTAATACATGTATATGGGTGAGCGAAACATCAAAATTTATTAGTAGAGATGACTCTATCACTGTTTTACAATTCATAAGACGATGAACGATAAATAAATAATAGCAATTAGCAACTATATATTTCCCTATTATCTCAGTAACACATTACTTTTTTCCCAATTTTGTAGAGAATTGGATTTTTTTGAACTACGTACTAAATACAGATACTACGTAAAATGTAGTGTATATCTAATTTGCATTTCATTTAAATTGGTACTCTTTTTAGGTTTGCTAGAAGAAATCTCTTTCACAGTTGAATTTTTCGCCTAAAGCATAATTACTGCATAGTATAAAACAAAGTCGCGTCCACTTTCCTATGTCCCTATCTATCTATCCCTGCTTAAATATTCAAAACTTCGCAACGGATTTTGATCCGGTTTTTTAATGGATAAAGTGTTTGAAGAGGAATGTTTTATTTTTTTTTTACACACTTTTTTAGTATATTTTTATTTATTCGTTCTAAGTATAGCTATGGTTAATTGTTTTGTACACGATGCCTTCCATTTTATTTTCACAGCTTAATTTTTTTTGGGTTGGCTGGAAGAAATTTCTTTAGTTAGAGATAAGCTCGCCTTTTGTGCATTTTTAACTTCTCGTGTATTTTGTGTATTTTAATTTTTGTGTGCAATAAAGTGTCAAATAAATAAATAAATAAATATCTAAATTGTATACCGTGCGAAGCCGGGGCGGGCCGCTAGTTTACTATATTTACTTGTTTTATTACTGTAAGTGATATATGATGCAAATGCAAAAATACACATGCTATGATAGAATCACGTTGAATTTAACAGTACGGTGCATTTCATGTTTTCGCTATCATAACACAAAAGCAGGGTTTTACTAACTTAGTTCCAATTTAATAAAAATAACCAACTTATTACGATTTTACAGTACCTTGAAAACTTTGACATTCAAACTTTTTTCTTTCTTTTTAATAATAGTTGTTTGATGAAATTATTGTATTTACAAATTGTTTTTTTTTGTTACAGGTAAGTACCTATTTTAATTTATGCGCCATGAATTTTTAATCAGATATGCGGATTCTATGGGCTGTAAGTATCCCTGTATCATACCGAATAAACTTTTGAACACCTAATTCTCTATGGTAAGATAATCGGTATAGACTATAGATAATAAGATTGGAACCGTTTAGACTTGAACCTGGAAAGATGATTTATTCCCTACTAATCTTCACTCTGCCAAAGAACAGATGATCACAGACCTTCACTGTTTCTATTATTTACCGTATTTATCCTGGGCGCTTTTAATGAGTCTAGATTCATTGGGCGTCGGTTTGTTTATCACTTATACCAGATTGACTAACGGCCAATATTATTAAGCAATCCTAATCCAAAACTTATTGTCCAAGGTTGATATTTTGATCCATTTTTATGTTATCGCTTGCCAATAACACATCTGTGGACAGGATAAATATGGCAATTAGGTATGGGATAGGCCGGCGGATACGCAGCTATCTGGATTGCTTGAAATCCATCTTTAGACATATATTATTAACATTGGCCGTATGTAGTAAAATTTGAGAAAACTCGTTGTCTGTCATAACATCAGTGCTCCACTGATGTACTTCGTTTGTAGAGGAGTTTTCCAATTCTTTTTTTTTTGTGTTAGCTATTGTCAGGACCAGGTTCTTATGAAAGAAAAGAAATATAAGTTTAGAGAACATTAGAAAACTTAAGAATTCAATCAAAACACCGTCGGATCAGCTAGTGTAGATCGTGTAATGATCGCTTATGTAATTTAATAATCATACCTTAAAAGTATGATAAATGGGCTGCGATTTATAGATACTCGTAATAATGGTTTTGCATTCTGAATAGTAAAGAAAGAATCGAAGATGACAGCACACTAAGCTTCTATTTGCCAGGGTGTCACGTTTGCCTTTTTATTATTATGTCGATTACACTCTATCTGCAGTAAAACAGCGCATTTTATGTGGACTTGAGGATAAACAACTATGGAAACTAATGTCGGGATAACTTAGAGTACTTAATGCTATCTGGAAAACAAAATGTCACGATTTGAGCAGAAAACATCATATTTAAAGTACGCCACGTAATGCAGAATCCCTTTATGGAATCCCGTTTCGAAGTTTCGAACCGAAATCTCGAACGCAGCGAATACATACTAATCAATTAACCGGTCAGATATGATCAGAATTTTACGGATCTTTTTCCGATTCGAAATGCAAAAGGGCGTTCAGTATCGCGTGACGTAAAAAAACAGTTCCAATTCTCATATAGATTTTATAAAACTCTTACAACAAGAATGTCAAAGTATAGCCATAATATTAACAGCTTTATTAAATACTAATAATAACGGGATTCCGTAAAGGCAGACCTTAAACACCAAAATAACTCTATTGGATAAAAATATAGTATATATATACATGATGAAAAAAAAGCTTTAGGCAAAAAATTGTTTTAAAAAAGCCTGTTTTTAGGACTCGACCCGCCTTAATGCATAAATCTATTTAATTCGTACTACAAAAAAAAAATTCAAAAGTCAAAAATTAAAAAAAATACTACAGATGGATAGTATAGGCTGGGTAAGGTACGTTAGGTACCTACTTTATCGTTTTCAGTAGTCAATTCACGATTTTAAACAATAAAAAAACACCGTAATTTTCGCTTCTGTTGTAAGGTACTAAGTAATAACGATCCCGCAAATACACAAAATAAGTTTTTATCGCTGATTTTTTTGGAATAGTAAATTTATTAACACAATTACTTCATGTTTTTGTATATTTATTGTTACTTAGCGCTCCCCATCCAAAAAGAAACATACACGCTTTTTATGCAATTTTTCAATTTTACTTATAAATGAGACAAATTGGTGTGTAATAAAATAAAAAAATATAAGTAAGCTAGCACCTATCTTCAAGCACGTAGAAACGAAGATGTAAATAGAGGTGCAGCCTTGACACCGACGATCAGCATTAGATACTTAGTCCCACAACATATCACTATAGACAATATAATATTACTAAAAGCTGTTATCACTAACCGGGCTATTTATCCAATCTCGGGCAACATTATTTTTATTACAAAATTAATATAGAAAATAATAACCTGAGCACTAACAACGGACCAGCAGACCAGAGGTGATTAATTCATTTTCTTGTGTTCGCCTCACAAACGTTTGTCCCGAGGCTTGTCGATAGCCGACACAAGCCACTGAACCAGTAGGGTTACTCTTGTATCTCGATTTAATGCTAATTGTAAATTAAAATCGGATTAGTCGTTTTAGGTACTCTTGAATAATGTGTTCAAGTTTACCTAAAACGATTAATCCGATTTCAATTTTCAATCTTCTGTATGACATTTGGTAAAATAAATTCAAAGAATCCAATAACATAAGATACTAGCTGATCCGGCAAACGTTGTTTTGCCATATAAGTTATTAAATGACGATTGATCAGTTATCGACCCGGTATAAAAAATGATTAAATTACTAAAATGACTATTAAAAAATAGGGGTTGGTGATAAAAGGGTGAAAATTTAGGGTTGTATGTACTTTTATATGCTGTATCATAAAAAAATAAAAACAAAAAATGTTGTCTGAAAATTACAGAAAAAAATTAGGGGTGGACCACCCTTAACATTTAGGGGGATGAAAAATAGGTGTTGACCGATTCAGACCTACTCAATATGCTCACAAAATTTCGTGAGAATCGGTCAAGCCGTTTCGGAGGAGTTCAAGTTCGAACCCCGTGACACGAGAATTTTATATATTACATTGTTTATTAAAAAAAAATTAACAAGTATTATGTTCAAGGGTACCTAAAATAATATGTCCGATTCCAATTTCGAATTTGCATGAAATCGAGATTCAAGAGTAACCCTACAGATAAGCGGTCACATTTTTAGTAAGTACTATTTTTTGTGACGGGGAAAAAACTTGAAAGTGAATATTACATAATATCTACGCATGGTATTTCTTACTAGGTATCACTAAAAAAAGTATCTTCACGCCCATATTCCCTAAGAGGTAGACAGAGGCACAACCAGGGCACCCACGGGCCACGACTAGCCGAAGATACTAAGTCCCACAATGTGATCGGTGGCAAGCCTATCGCCAGCCGGGCACATATCCAAACCCGAGCAACATTTTTTTTATTAGAAAATTGGAAAAACCAAATTTTCTTTTTGTTGCCCGACCCGGGATTCGAACCCGGCCCACGTGACCTCATGCAGCCAAGTTCAACACCTGAACCGCTAGACCACAGATGCGGTAGGTATCGCTATATAGTAGTATAAAACAATTTTTAGTAGGTACCTATTACAACATTGGCTATCTTTAAAAAAATATATTAAATCACGACGTGATAGGTAGGTACCTAATGAATTAGTTGGAGAGAAAGAGAATATAATCACTACGGTTGGAGACGGTTTTTGCAGTTTTACTGTTCTGAATTGTTTAGTCTAAACTATTATTGAGACGCTATCTTGTGGTTTATGAGACAACTATGACTAATGCGGACATCGTTAAACACTGCAGTCGTAGAGAGATATAGGGAATGATCATCATAGATGGCGCTCTGTCTGTAAAAGGGAAAAACTGCAAGTTTGTGAGATGCTAATTAGGTACGAGTACTTCAACAATTTTTATTAATCTTATTTATTGACTATACAAAACTGCAGAGGTATTGCATATTTTGTACAATTTCTACTTTTTTTTAAATATTTATGTACTAAGAAGGCTTATATCCCAGATTCATTCTATTTATTAGGTAGGTTGGTTTGTTGGTAAATAGATACTAAAACATATCAGGTCGTCTCTTACTAATAAGAATGCTAGGTATTTGTTTGTTTCATATCTTATGCTAATCATCCTATGAATGCGGAAGTGTTATATACCCAAATACCTAGTTTTTTTTAATTGATAAGTAGGTTTATACCTAGTATAAAATAGTCTTTTTGAATGATTATCTTCATCCCCTTTCCCCCGAATATTCCTGGAGAGGCAGGCAGAAGTAAAACCAGGGCTATCCACAACTAGCCGCCCAAAATATGATAGATGGCAAACCTAACGCCAACCGGGCTCATCCAATCTCGGTCAACGTTGTTAGTATAATAAGTATAAAATTAAAAAAAAAAACACAAATTTACTTTTCGTTGCCCAAACCGGGGATCGAGCCCGAGACCTTTTGAATTCAAGTCCAACACGGGACCGCTGATCATAGAAACGATTGTGATGAAATGACGGAATTTTATTATTTTATTAGGTGGGTACCTAGTTGCCTCGATGGTACTTACCTAGTATGGAAACCAGTACATAAGTACCTAGTACATTTTATGATAGTAACTACCTTTTTTTAAAGTATGGAAATCACTTTCGGGGGAAGTGGCGGGTTGTGTCGGACTCCTACCGTATAAAACCACACGGTCTCCTTACTTTACCAGAAACCGGGGCTGTAGGGACCCTTTCGCAAAGTCCCACTACCCCGGCGGTGCGGATCTCGCGATCCACTTCAGACAGCCCCTTTCAACAGGGGCCCGCATACCGTTAGAAATGATGCACGGAACACGGCGTGCACCATTTCGGGATCCTAGTGGTGACAGGCACCCCCGTACCTACCGCAACCCCATCATGACCGGGTGGGCAAGATGAAATGCCCACCCCTCTTCTCCAAACTGAATTTCCCAACACACCAAATCTCCTCTGGGCCAAACGGCCCACCGCCCTTGCCCACTCATTGTGTCCTCAGAGGTACGGAGAACCAGCCATCCTGGTCCAATTGGTTTCGCCGGGGTTCCGTCTGACCCCGGTTACTTAACCGCCCGCCACGACAAGGCTTGGGCCCTTGCGGAGATTTGTGATAGTACCTGCTGATGTAATTGTTTCGTCCAGAGCATTGTTCAAGGTTCTAAACAATACCTAGTCTTGATTAGGTCCTAACATATTAATAATTTCCAAAAATATGTAAGTCAATGAACTTATTAAAATGCCTAAGTAGAGGTACCTGCTACCTGCTTATGCAAATTCTATTTGTTTTTTATAAGTAGGTACAGCCGGTATAGGTATGTCCATTATGTTGATAGATGAATCCTATGAGATAGGTAGTAGGTACAAAATTAATATTCTTAAGTTTTTTTTTATAAAAGAGGCACCTAGGTAGGTAGGTCCCTATCTAAATTAGGTGAGGGGTACAAAATATAATAACCTACCCACATTAATTGGTAGGTAGGTAGGTAGCTACTTATATTGATCGACAGGTAAGGCAGGGTACCTACCATCCATTATTCATTCATTATGGGCTATAACTAATAGGTGCCTATTGTAGGTATTCCAACTTATTCCAGTTCTGCATACTTAATTAGGTAGGTACCTATAATGGCTGAATGGATTTGCATAAAAATGTATGTGTTGACAGATGCTTGGATACTAGATTAAAACAGGTAGATTGGTAGGAACTGCACAAAAGTTAGGCGTCTTATCTAGTCTAGTAACGAATCCGGGTCAAGCTAGAAAAAGGACACTTTCAAACTAGAATCTTACATTACGCTCATGACAATGTCATTCCATCTCCGTACACTTTGCAGTTTAATCCAGTCATAAAATAAAAATTACTATTGTGAGTGGGTAACTTCGATGTGAATTGTGAGAGGGAGTGCGGAGAACATGGGATGACGCCGGGATCGGGGGGCCAGGGAGCGATTCATTGATCCGAACCTCTCTCGGCTAATCGAAAGAGAGTAACAAAGGAATAAAGTATTTTGTTTCTCGCTCACACCAAAAATACGAAGCTATCTTCATTCTTCACAGCAGCTGTATCTCTTGTTTTAATTTAACGTAAAACTGTGGATAAATCGTTAAATAGATAGTGATACTCATAGCATTGTCGAAAATAAGTATTATTCATATAAACATAAAAAGTGCTTCTAAATCTAAAGCTAAGTATAAGCTTAGTAGTGTTTAATCTAAAGATATTTCAAGCTTGGTTTAAAATAAAAATATGTATCGGAGAGCAGAGCAGCTGTTTGTATTACGAGTTAGACAGAGAAAGTGATATTTCAATCCAAGTACCGATCACGATCGGCTTTCGCGCCATCTCTATCGCTCGGATGGTTCGCTCGAGTTCGTTAAGTCGCCACGCGTGCCCGTTCGTTGTTGCACATCGACGTCAACCGCTTTCAGTGCTATAGCGCGTTTCTCCGCGCTTATATCTACATAACCTAAAAATTAAAGAATCTTTTTAGTATTTTCCAAAGTTATTTCCCTAAATACTCATGTTTTCGTCAAGCTAATAACCGTAGTGGAGTGTATTCGACGCCCAAACAAGGGGCGTTCGTGGAGTGTATTTTTGTGAACACAAAGTAAATATAAACGGCAAGCTGTGGGGATCAGGGGCATTTTTTTTGCCGCCGCAGGGGATGTACTATCCTGTAAGTAACACATTCATTATATCTTCAATTTAGAAACATTATTATAGCGTTAGTATGTTGTTATGACGGTTTTGTAAATAAATGCCACAATCCGTTTATGCAATCTTTATCTATCTTTAAGGTTTTATGCTAGCAAAGACTGGAAATATCACAATTTTAACAATGGAAATAGGTAACCTCATGTATCCCTGAATCAGTGGCTAAATTATAAATGTTTAGGTATACTAAATGGTTATGACGCGATATTTGTGTATAATTACCTAATTGTAATAAATTTAAAGGATACGTTGTTCATTCATGTCAATATGGTTAGTCACGATTTATATTCTATATAGTTATATTATTGTATAGTTTTGTTAGTATTGTTCGTTTTAAAAATATGTCTTGGTCTATAATAATGCAGTTTATATTAAATTGTTAGCTTGTAAATTGTAACTAAACAACAGTATTCTGTCCATTGTTGTGACATTGAACTGTGAATGAATTCATTGTTGCTGTTCTTTTCGTTGATATGAGGAGTCGTACAGGACAAAAAGAGATAGCTGAATTTTAATTTTGTCCGGCATTCTACTTATCTTGTAAACAACTAAATAACATTTAATGACATGGGTGTATACTTGTTTTATTTGTTTTTATTATATGACATTTAGAAGGTTAAAAGTGAACTATTTCTTGCTTGACTGCATGTATAGTGTTTTTTTTACATTTTGTTTCACTGTTCAAATCTCAAACCACAATACAAAGGAATTCCTTTGTAGAATTATCCGTCGTATAAATTGATTACTAGCTTGGCCCCAAGGTTTCACTCTTACGCTATCTAACGCTACGAACGTGACATTTTTATAATAATTATTTATCTCCTCAGAAAGGGACTGTCAAATGCAAAATAAAGTGCCAAATGTCATCTGGCAGTTCCACAGAACAAAAATCCAAAGAAACAAAAAATATTCTCAGCTGATTGATACAACTAGCAGTATCCGACAGATTCCAAACTCCCACTCCCAGTCTGTAGGTCGTAGCGTAATAGGACATAGACAATAATAACCTTCGTTGAGAATTGGGCTATCAACACTAAACAATCATCTGGTTAGCAGATTTTAGTGTGTTCAAACAAACGAACAAATCTGCCAGCTTTCCATACCTAAGTTGAAGGTTTTTTGTCTCGGCGCAATACTCCTTTTAAATTGTCTCTATGCTTAAAGCAAAGTTGTGTTATTGCCTCGTGGTATAGGTAGGTATGCGACAATGACCTTTACACGATTGTTATAGGCCTAGGCAATGACCTTTTTAACCTGACCACGGCAAAACAACGGAAGGATAACGTTTTTTAAAGTAATAAAAGCAAACAAGCATTAAACAGGCTAATGATAAATACATGTCGCCAATAGGCACGAACGGTAATGGTGCGTTACCACCCTAACAGATTCAAAATTACTTTTATCTACTTAATTTACGTGTATTTTATTCCCTATTGGTGCTGTTGTTAGAAAGTATTGATTTATCACGAAAATAGTTATTAATTTTAAATCTATGTAGTACGTTAAAGTACCTAGGTATTTGCCAGAGTGTTTCCGTTGGGAAAGAAGAGCGCCCGGGAAACTTATTTTCACAAGAGGTAAGCTTATTTTGGCAACGTACTGTTAACATACCTATTAGATGTCTATCTATGATGTGTATTTTTCCTTCGAGAAATTTACTTGTTTGCGTTTCCATCGTATTAAAAATAATCATAACATTAGAAATGTTGAATGACTCCTGACACAACCAATCTGTAATGTAGGTACCCATCTACCTAGTCATCGTTTGCCAAAGAATAAATATAATAATAAATCCTCATCTAAATTGGTCCATTCGTTTAGGAGTTATGCGGTTTTTTAACCCCTGACAGAAAGAGCTGTCTGTGGCATACAGATACTTCTTTAATCGTCAGGGGCTAGAAAAGTTTTACTGTAACTTACAACCAGAAGTTGATATTCAATAACTTGTTTTCATGTGTTAAGCTCTAGAAAAGTATCTTCACGCCCATATCCCGGAATAGGTACGCCAGACACAACCAGAGCACCCACTTATAGCCTAAGACACTAAGTTCCACAATGTAAGAGGTGGCAAGCCTATCTATCGCCAACCGGGCACATATGCAATCCCGGGCAACGTTATTCTTAACAGAAAATTGAAAATATATGTTTTCTAATTTTTTTTCGTTGCCTGACCTTGGAATCGAACCCGGGACCTCAAGAAGTCAAGCCCGATGCCGGTTAGACCACCGAGGCGTTAAGTTCTTGATCAAATTGTAAGCCTTGTAGGTATGTTTTATAGGGGTTCTGGACGATCGTAACCATTCGTTATAATTACTGGTTTGCATCCGTCTGGTTAAAACAAAATTTAGGGATAATCGGAAGGTGGAAACAAAGTTTCCTCCAAAGTTACCTTTGTTGAAACGTGTGTTTACAGTCGTCTAGAATGCCTTATAGGAAAATCTTGTGTTGCACCTCTATGGAAACGCTATGTTGAGATAATCACATACACCCCGTGGCTCAATTTAAAGAAATTGCTGCTGTAAACGTCTCGTAGTGTAATTGTTATAAAATTGTATTAGGTACTTACTCGACCTATTTCTCAAAAGAAAACTGTCTGTATGATTCTCTTCTTTGTGTTCAATATTGCTTGATATGGTGAAAGTGCTAATAGAAGGGATAAATTTGGAAATGTACGGGTTTCTGGCGCAACCAAGATTCTAATTTGAAACTAAATTGGATCTCAATTTAAACGAGATGTCCTCGATATTCCTCAAATCCGATTCTAATATGTTTTGAAATTAAACGCTACCGACATTAATTTCCATAAACAATAATTCGCGTTAGTAAGTAAAACTCAAAAACCACTAGGTAGGCAACTTTTGATTAAATTTAAATCGTTCCACCCAGAACCAGACACATAAAAAACAAAACTGTGTCATTTGGTCTAATACGAACTTCAGACAATGTTTAGCCTAATTGAGAAGCTCCTCCGTTTTCGAAAAATGTCAACCACATCTCATTCATCATTCGTCATTGACTCTTGGCGTTTATGTTGGCTGTTGACGAATCTTGCAGCCAGTTTCCGGCACGCCAATCAATTATACTTTTACGAATTATCTCTTCTTATCAGCTGTTGAACATATACTCGGTTTAAAAGTCTAAATTGGCGTTTCGGAAACTGGTTGATCTTGTAATAAAACTTTTTACAAGATCTGCCCAAGTCCCTTCTCAATCATGATTGGCGTCAGGGAAATACGCGATCTATCGGTCGTGATTAGATTATAGAAGGACAAGCTTTGTCCGATGAGACGAAAGGAAATTCGATGAAAGAAAATAATTTGCTAGTTTTCTAATATCTAATAAATTGTTCGACATTTTTGATGTTAATTTTGTTTTCCGTGCAGTACCTAATTAAGGATTGTAACTAGGTACCTATCTATGATCACATTCAAGCAATATATCACCGTTTTTTTGTTTCGCTGTTTCTTCTCCTGACTGGCTAGGTTTGGAAACGGTGGTAGTGTGTGGTAGATAGGATTAAAATTAATCTATGATAAATTATAAAACTTACTAAACATATAAATAAGTAAAATGTCTATTAAAAATAGAAATAAATGCTGCGATTTAAATGTTAGAATGTATAGTATATAAATATGTAACTTCTTTAAATTTAATTAAATATTTGCAGACCACAATGTGGTAGAATATGTTTTATGCTAAAATATCTTTGAAACAACTTTTTAACACACATATTCCGCAAATAAATAATTTTTATTTTCTTCTTTCATCCTGTACGAAAGTCTCGTTGCAAGTGCACGTACGCCTTCTCCACGAAACCCTTTTTCGTTTTGATATAACATTTAAGAAAATTGCACAGAAAATTGGAAAGTTTCAGAAAAATTGAGCTTCATTCGTTTGACAGTTTGCGCGCCGCAAATGTCGTTTGAAAGATTTCACAGAATTATTCATCTTTTTTAAGGTTTTCTGATACTTTGTAGAAGATTCTTGCAGAGCGAAAGTTCCATAAAAATTAGATATTTCAGAAAAAAGTATCGACTAGTTAAACTTCACACGTTTGAGAGTTGGCAAGCCGCAAATGTCGCTTAATTACTGTATCTGTCGACTTCGTTTGATATATAAATCATCTAGATATCTTGTAGGTATTTGTATACTATATTAAAATGAATCTATAATTTGTTCCTTGGTCACCGCATCGCTCGTGAGTGGATGGAATTAATTAGCTAATTTTTATTGTGTTATTGTAGGGAGGAGGTTCATAGTTGAAACAGGACAACGTGAGTAGGGTCGGCTCTCTTTCATTATAAATTGATTTAAAATGATGTGTAATATTTTAACTGTGATATAAAAAATAAGTATTTTCACGCCCATATCACCGAATAGAGATAGACAGAAACACAACACTGGCCCACGACTAGCCGAAGACATTAAGTCCCACAACATATAGGTGGCAAGCCTATCGCCAACCGGGCACATATCTAATACCGGGCAACGTTATTTTTTTTATTAGCAAATGGAAATATACATTTTCTATTTTTTTTCTTGCCTGACCCGGTGATCGAACCCAGAACTTCAAGAAATGAAGTCAGAATGGGTAGTCACCCAAATCTTATTTCCGGTATCACTCTTCAGTGCACAATAGAGCACCCGCTTTCCTGTCTGAGCTCATAAAACGCGAGCACAAGTTAAACGGGCCATGTTTCAGTCAACGGTTGCCTTTACTTTTTAACGGCCAATGTTAATAATGTATCTCAATCTAATGGATTTCAAGCAATCTAGATAGCTGCGTATCCGGCGGCCTATCCCATACCTAATTGCCATATTTATCCTGTCCACAGACATGTTATTGGCAAGCGATAACATAAAAATGGATCAAAATATCAATCTTTTACAGCAGGTTTTGGATTAGGATTGATTATTAATATTGGCCGTAAGACAGATAGATGTGTGCATGTTCGCTGTCTTCACTATAACTACATAGTATAAAATAAAGTCGCTTCCTCTGTTCCTATGTCCCTTTGTATGCTTAAATCTTTAAAACTACGAT
>NJDC01058097.1:74207-98219 GCA_002245475.1 Calephelis virginiensis
ACGGTTTGAGATGGAGAATTGCTTCCATAGTGAATATTGTCCAGTGTTGCCAGGGCTTTTTGAATTTTTTGTTTTATTCAAGATGGCGGCCATTTTTTTATATTTTTTAAAAATTTTGAAAGTTTCGGGTCAAGTCGCCAAACATGACTTTTAAGGGGTAATCGGGGGCGGGGATTTCGAATTTTTTATTAATTTTCAAATCTAAGATGGCGTTCGGAAGTTATAATTAAAAAACTGCCACGGCAATCCGAGCGCAAAAGTTGTTTCTGTATAGGATAGCATAAATTTTGAAAGTAATAAATAAATTGTAACATCTGATCTACCACGATGTGGTAAAAAGTTAGGTGACGGCCAGCCTAAACGAAAAAACATGGAGGATCGGTCATGGTGCCAGTTTGTAGAGACCAGGTAGCAATTACCAGAACTTATGACAAAAATTTCAAAATGGCAAAAAACAAGATGGCCGCCATACAACAATCGGTTTTTAACAATTTTTAAGATATTGTACCGTTATAGATATACTCCATATGGGTTGTCGTTTGAGACATAATCGGGGGTGCTGATTCTGAATTCGGCAGCCATTTTGAAATCCAAGATGGCTACCGGAAGTTATTATTGAAAAACATGTATGTTATACTTCGAGTAAATCTTTATGAACTCTTAGATAAAGCGTAATTAAAAAGTAAGAACTAAAAAATTTTTGCTCAGCTACCAGTACCTAGTAAAAAAATTACAAGAGGCCAGCTTTAACGAAAAAGCGTAGCGAGTCTGAGACTGCCACTTTTTAAAGCTTAGGTGTCAATTACTAGAAATATAAAAAAAGTTGAAACTTGGGAACACAAAATGGCTGACATCCAAAACAAAATTTTCTGAAAAATTGCTATTTTCGCAACTGTTTAATATATATATTTGGCGACCAGAAGTTATTGCTGACAATCTGCTACAGCTAAGATTGAGTAAAAAATTTCGTGTCATCGGATATATTTTGTTCTTAAAATAATAAATGCATCACAAACCTTTAACTTGCTTAAGCTGGACAAAACTTTGACAACGGCCTGTCGAAACAAAAACAAGTACTTAGCGAGTTCGAGACAATGCTACTTTATAGAGCCAAATTTTCAAAAACAAAATGGCCGCTGATAAAAACCAATTTCTGCTTAATTCTAATATTTTAAGATTAAAGCACCGCAAGCTCACAGTGAGTCCGCAGGCCGAACTGTGAGCACAAGGTGCAGCACGCGTTATGAGGAGTTTGAATGAGTATGACCTCTAAATACACTCGAATAAGTTCCTACAAGCGAGAAAATACTTCACCATTATTAATTTAACTTGGTGCTATTTTCATGATTCAATATGGAGGCTTAGCGCTTATTTGAAAAAATCTACTTGAGTATCGATTTAAATGTCTAAAGAAGTAGACTGAAGCTCAAGGTGCTACTCGCGAGCTGCTCGCAGCTCGCGCAGCACACGGTATGAGCAGTTTGAATGAGTTTGAACTCTAACTACACTTGAATAAGTCCCTTCAAGCGAGAAAAGTCCCCGTCCCTTACTTTACTTGGTGGCATTTTGTGAAATTCTATATGGAGAATGTACCTATGGGAAATACAGATTGAGTATCGACTTCAATGTCTAAAGGTTGTTGTCAAAAGCACCGCGAGAAGTATAACTTCTTACGTGCGTACATGAGTACACACACTCTTTTTTTTTATTAAAAAGTGTAGATATCCCTTTTTATTATATCCACAATTTTAACCGTAAATTATCCAAGTGTTCGTATATTTTTGAGCATTGTCCGGTTTCGTCACTCACGCATAATTCCGGCGACCATGTACCATTATTTATTTGTAAAGGGTTAATCCCAGTGACCTTCCGTGTGTAATATTTTAATAAGTATCTCGTAATGTCCGTACGCGGTAGTGACCGGATGGACGTAGGTTTACCAAAGGGAATTTGTAGTTGGCTGTTACATATTTTATGTAAAAAAAGGTGTTTGGAAGTATATATTCGTATGTGTTTTGAAAAGGACCATACATATAGAATAAAAAAAAGTATCTTAACATCCAAATCCCCGAAGAGGTAGGCAGAGGCATAACCAGGGCACCCACGACTAGCCGAAGACACTAATTCCCTCAATGTGATAGGTGGTAAACCTATCGCTAACCGGGCACATTTCCAATCCCGACCAACATTTTTTTTAATAGAAAATTGGAAAAATGCAATTTTCTTTTTGTTGGCCGACCCGGGATTTGAACCCGGGACCTCATGCAGTCAAATCCAACACCCGGACCGCTAGACCACAGAGGCGATATAGAATAAAGTTAATATAATATATTTTTTTTATATAAAAATGAGTCCCCAATTAAATTTTCTAATTGTTCTTTATTGTCCGGAGAACGTACATCTGAAATAAAAAAAAATGTAAACTTAGCTAAAAGTTCAAGAGAAAATTAATTTATGTAAAATTACCTGACAACTGTCAGCTAGTAGGTAATTTTACATAAATTATATATAATAGTTGTATATAACATATGTTTGGGGGATTATTTACTGGAGCCAAGTCTAGGCTGAATAACTGTCGATTGTCCAAGTTTTTGTCTAACTCGTCATAGTCTTCACATCTATTTTGTTTATATATAATTTATAGTTTTAAGATTAATTCATTTCCGAAGTTCCTAGATTGTCTGTGTTTTTGCTTATTTATTTATATACTAACGTAAAACAAATATATTATTATTTATTAAATAGAAATAATCAGTTACCCGTATTGATATGGATACTACAAATGAATCATTAACAAAATTAAGTAGTAGGATTAGCTAATCACTAGAAGCTAAACAGGCAAACCAGGAGAGTAATTTCAATATTTTGTACAGATGGGGATTCAGAATCAAATTAAAATGTTAAATAAAGTGAAATGAAATCCGGATTGGGGCTGATTGAGTTTTCAAAATCCAATCAAGACGAGATTATAATCTTAGACGCAGAATTAAGTCATCCATCTTCAGTAAATTTTTGCTTATGCTATGGAAAATTACTCGCTTCAGAGTGCCAACTTTGTAGCAAGTTTATCAATGTTTCTAATGCAGCGTTAAATTGAATTAGTGCATTCTAAAACAGCTAAGGCTGCAGCTACTCTTTCCAGCGTAAACCTGGGAAAGCAGTTTCGTAGTCAAAATAAATAAATTTCCGTATAAAGATGCAAGCAACTGGCCGGAGTTGCGGTAATTAATTTCTTTTTACGGCGCGCCTTCCATTATTTAGTAGAAAAGAAATGTTATCTCTAAGAAGCGTAAGAAATACATCACATTGAATCTCCTCTGATAGTGTAAATGTAAAATGTGTCTTTATGTGTGTTCCTATTAACCTGTTATTTATTTTCATGTTAAACATGTACTTTATTTCAAAGTGTTATAACGGCAATGGATTAGGAACATGTTACGTGACCAATTCACTGGAGGTCTTCAATTGGTCACAGGGAAAATAGAAGGGCTTAGTTTTTCGTTACGTGGTTATCGTCACGCGGCAAGTGCTGCACTAATGCTGACAAAATATTTTTTTATTCTGTTTGCAAAAGAAAAAATGTTTGCAAAATATATGATTGAATTACTGGGTACTAACGAGCAGGCAGTTTAAGAAATATGTCACGTAGTGTGGGGCTACCTTTTCTTACAGCTTACAAATTGTCTGCGATTGATATCAAATGTACTAGATAAAATACTCCTATTCATTTTCTGTAAAAACGGTTGAGTATGTGGGAACAGTTTAAATCTTCTTCAGCGGACTTAAATGACTTCAAACTAAATTTCATGATATTTTCAAGATGTAATTAAACTTTCTGTTTGTACTGTATTGAAATACAACAATTAATTTCTTATTTTTGGAAGTTATAAAATAATTTGTTATGTTATATGCTATAATATATTTTCGAACGTGTGTTTGTTTGTCTTTATATTGAGAGCTATGTTGTTCTAAAATGGGTTATCGCGGGACTGCTGAATCAATTTAATATGCGACCGTAGCTGAAGGCAGCGTATAGTTTTATTACATTTTTGGCAATGATTTAATTACTTTTAGAGTTGGGACGCCTATTCCTACTAATGGATCGGGATAACTCGGATATTGTCGTGATTTGACATGATACAGAAGCTTTTCTACATTATTGTTATAATTATGTTAAACAAACATTAACTGATATAAATGTCTGGATTCGTCTGTAAGAGGAGAATTATCCTTTCAACGCTATTTTTTGGGTTTTTATTTATTGCGTCAGACAGCGACCAAGCTTTCCTATTTTTTTGCATATAAACACCATAGAAGTTATAGGTGCGTCTCTGTCTTATGACCGGGATGTAATATGCCTAACGTGCAAGTCTACCGTCTGCCTTAACCTCCCGACTGGTACATGACATAGTCATTATGACGGGATGAATAGGTAAGGCGGTAGAACCCTATTTGAGCGAGTTGGGGTACTTACAAAATTTCTACTCATGGTCTAGTTAGTGAAAACCTATTTAAACCTAGACACGTCTCTTACGAGCTGTCAAGCAGGGAGGCAGATAGTCTATTCTAAACATAGGACCCGGAGCAAGACAGGACGTTCAGTATCTCACTTATTGTTCAAATTGGGTTTTAATTTAAAATAACGTAGTCTTGCAGATATTGAAAAGGTATACCGATTAGATAATTTGATTAACTGAAAATATAATACGTCAAATAGTACAAGTTTATCCATAAATTATTTACAAATATAGGCTCATCGAGCGCCAAGGATGGAAAGTGTAAAATATGAACACAGCAAAATTATTTCCATAAATCTACCATCACTAAGCGTTTGACAAGATGGTTGATGTTATCTTCTCCAATCATCAAACATAATCGTTAGCCTAAGATGTATCAGTAAGTAGGCTATGTTATTTATTAATTATATTATTTATTTATAACATTTGTCGTAGTCGGTAAACTGAAAGCGCAAACGTGCAGGCATGTCACCGTGGGTGGAGCCAATGATAGAAGCTAGTATATAACTCTAACGTATTTTTCGTAATCCGCACTACGAGTGCCGCCTATAATAAATTTTAAATTGTTTGTTTTGTAATAAAAAAAAAACTATTAATAGTTTTGATTGGGAAGTATTAAATTGTTAAAGTAAAAATACACCGGCACTGTTTCAGTTTTTATATTTTAATGTTATAAAGTAACTAATCGGTTCGGTTTTGCAATATCTTCAAGGCTTCGTTATTATAATTTAAAACCTATTAATAAATATACTTGTAGAACGTTTCACTATATCGCAAATATAAATAATAAGTAAGTAATGTATTTTCATGCCCGTAGTCCCGAAGGACAATCAGGGAATCCTGTTGGATACATCCTGTCAGTTATTCAATCTCTGGCAGTGTTGTTTTTATGTTAGAAACTTTAAGAAACACATTTTTGAATCGAACCCGCGACTTCATGTAGACTGTAGTCAATCCTAACAATCGACCTCTAAACCAAATATGCGAACAATAAGTGAGACAGTGCAATTGCTTTCTTATATTAATAACTAGCTATTGCCCGCGTCTTTGCAAGTCTTTTTACAAGCCCATTTAAAATATTTTTTGAAGTGAATCGGCGTTGCGCACTTTTTTTGTATTGGGTAACAACTTTTAATCTCGCGTCAGGACACGTGACCTGATTCGTAAAACAAAAATTCGTAAGACGGCGCAGGGCGCTTGCGCGAATGTTTGTGTACGATAGCGCAATAAATGAATATTGTATTCTACCACATCAATGATAGTACTTTCATACTGATAATAAAAGTAATTCTTGCAAAATTATTTTTCCAAAATATTAAACATGAAAAACGTTAATATTCAATTTTTCACTCCTGTCGGCACTCCCGGAGTGCAACCTAGTATCTATTTCCAAGTTAATATTCATTAAAATAGCCCGTTTTTGGTGTGAAAACGGACCATACATACACACTTTCGCATTTATAATAAAACTAGCTGTTGCCCGCGACTTCGTCCGTGTCTACTTGACAGTTATCGTATTATTATCACCAAATTATAAAAAAACCCTATAAATTTTAATTTATTATGTTATTCTGATATCAAAGCTATATTACTGCAAAGTTTCATGAAAATCCTTTCTGTAGTTTTTGCGTGAAAGAGTAACAAACATACACACAACCTTAGAAACTTTCGCATTTATAATATTTATATGATAGGAAGGTTTACAAATGGAATTTGTTCTCTAAGCGCCAAGAAAGGGAAGATAATGAATGTAAAGTATAAGATCGAGCGAAAATTTCTGGTCTTTAACCAGGAAAATGTTTTATAGCAAGATTATTTACTGCTTAAACGTTATTAATAATGCGAAACTCCAAGACGTTAAGTGTAAATGTGAGAACAAACTCATAAATATTATATTACCTCTACGAAATTGGCTTTACTGGATATTACTAAATATTTGCCGCCATTTAATGCTTCTAATATTAAGTTAATGTCTCAAGAGTATCCTGAGTCGTGTTGTCGTTTCCTGTGAAATTGTATTTTGCAAGTTGTATACCAAGGTCTTCGTTCGCGGTCGAAATGTTGACTTAGATCGCCAGGTGCACATAATAAGTAAAAAAATGTATTTTGTTTTGTATGACTTAGTGTCTTCGTTTAGTCGTGGGTGCACTAGTTGTGCCTCTGCCTACCTCTTCGGGGATATGGGCGTGAAGATACTTTACTTTCTATGATTTAGTAATATTACACTCCAGTTTACCCAGCCAAAAGTTTTTTATAAGATAGGAAGGCAAAAAAGCAGTTCGGTTTTACTGATATACACATCGCCTTTAGAGGACGTTAATGGTGTGTTGCCGATCTCATTTTAGCCTTCTGCTTTAGTAAGTTTACCAGTCAGCCTTACCTCGAGTCTATAAGAAGACTGTAGGTAGTACAGACGCTATGGCAAAAGGAGTAAAAACAGCTATGGTAGAAATCTAAGTGAGTTATCACAAAATTTTACCACTTAGATTTACTAGTAGTTTTGATTTAAACTGGTTTTAAATATGAGCTATACGCATTCCTTTATTATTGTCTTAGTCAACTAACAAATTGTTTGTTTTTATTTAACTTCAATTCTCGTTAGGGACTTTATTTTTTAAATATTTTTTCATGAATTATTTTTTATTACTTTTGCAAAGAGTTGGAATTGTAGTTTTAAACGAGTTGTTTCAATTGATAAATGACATTTTCAATGGGCATTGAGTACTTCATTGATAATGTTAGAAACTAGTTGTTCCCACGAAATTTGTACCACCCGTTCAATTTGCAATTAGAATTCAGTAAAAAATTAAAATATCTTTCCTAGTTACTTCGCATTGGGACGAGACAAAAAGTACCCTATGACCTTCTTCTGGTGCTGAACTACTTGCTCATCTATTGTCAGCCCAATCGGTTCAGCCGTTCGTGAATTATAAATGGTGTAACTAACACGCCTTTCTTTTATAGATATAACGAAAAAACGTAGAAGCAAGCTATCGGTTGTTTCTCGATGACTTTTAATTGAATTTAACTGAATAAATTTAAATAGGACTTTTGCTAGTAAATAGAGACTGCTTTATATCCGAAATTTCTTTTTTTATTAAGAATAAATTCCCAATTTATACGAGAAAGACTGGAAGATTCGGCTGTCTTATTCCCACTCGAAGCAAGCCATGAGCACAGCTAGGAAGTTTATTATATAACTCGCTTGTCTGTTATTTTGCGATACAATATTGTCCACTTGAACTGTACCAAACTTTATTTTTAATGGAGTAATAAACTGTATTATCGTTTTATGCTCTTTTTGTTCTCTGTATAACGGACTGTGATAACCCTCGACTTTTCAATGTATCTTTACGGCCTACTTAACTAATGATAATATTCCTTTGGTGATGGTACGTCAATCGGCGCCATCCGTAACTTATTGCATACGAGCATCCTCTTCTAATAGGGAAGTAACTAGAGCGTGATCCGCATCGTAAGTTGACAATGCAGTAGTTAGCACGAACTGTGTAGGTATGTAGAAGGAATTAATTAAAAAATTTAAATTTTAGCTATTTAATATGAAAATAGCTTGCACGTGTCGCTTGATTTTATAATTTACTTTTATAGACTCCTCTAATTTCGTATGAAATCTGTGTTCATAGCTATGAGAATGAGGAAGTAGGTGTTTCAGATCTTAATGCGAAGTCGACTACAGTAATTATTTTAAAAAGTGTAATATGTAATAATATTAGATGATTTTCTGGCGATATCTGCTATATATCTAAATGTTGGTATCTGGGTTTAACCTCCCAAGGACCTTTGACAAGATTTTACATATTATTCATTAGCGACGTGTTTTTCTTATGATGAAGAAATCCGACGTCAAAACGCAACAAACATATAACTACACTTAAAATACAATAGTAATAATTACATTGTTTTGTTTCATATCCTTCATGAACAAGAAAACAACTAGGTACATATTATATGTATTGGTATCACATTGTTTAGTAGGTTCTTCACTCCAGTGAAAAGGTTCTTTAGATACATGTTATCTCGGACTATAATTATGCGTTATAATCTCAGCGGAACGCCCGAAGCTGCGGCGAGGGATGATAGTAACGTGTAATTCGAATTCCATTCGCCCATTTACGGGCGAAGCCGGTTGTTTGGGTGTTATTTTTATTTGTTCTTAATATTGTTTTACTTTGGTGTGTTTTCTTTCTTATATTCGTATAGGGTTTGATGGTAAGATATTTTTTTTAAATGTTATTTAGTTGTTTGTGAATAGAAAAATGTGTTCCATCAAAATTTTTAATGCGAAAGTGTGTTTGTTTTTGCTTCTTTCATATCGCAGGGTGGGGAATGTAATAAGTTTCTTTTATCTATACTAAATAAAAGAGGACAGGTTTGATTTTTTTTGTTTGTTTGCAATTAATAGCCTCCGAAACTACTCGACCGATTTCAAAAATTCTTTCTTCACTAGAATGCTACATTATCCGTAAGTGACATAAGCTTTGTTTCATAAAAATCGGTGCAGTAGAAGCCAAGTTACGCAGGCGAAGCTATGTGAATCTGAATATCTATAAACTACTTAAACGGGTTCCTGATTTAAATGACGCGGGAATAGGCGCGGGTATTTTCTTGTTTTGTATATTTTTACTGTACGTAAACTGTTTCTTCATAAATTAAAAACAATCAAATCTAGCATAATATGTAAGATCATATAGCATTTTTATGTAACAATCAAATCGCCTTCAACAGAAAATCAGATTTTACAATAATAAAAACTACACATTCTATGTTTTTGCTACTTTGTTCAGTACGTTTCTACAACCAACCAAAGTTTTAGTATTTAATATTCATGCATGTTTTTTATAATACATGAAGGCAAACAAGCAGATTTTTACATTAGAATTTATTGTTTAATTTATATTTTCTGAGGTAAAAATAGATTTTGCCTGTAGACAGCTAAGATGTTAACAGTGCGTTACTTGAGACGTGCGTGAGTTTATTGGCTACTTTGTGTCTTTCCTGATGGCACGAATAGATGATGTGGAACTCAATTGATTGGAGGGACCAATCCGATCGAATCATAGCAATTCTCCAAAAATAATTCATGATCATGGTGTTACTTACAAACATACCTTGTTATGTTCCATCAATAGAAAACTATGAGTTGTGATATGCCGACACATTAGCCGAAGTAAATATTTTAAATAGCTATATTGTAACGAAATTTTCTCTTGTTCGGCATATCTCTTCTGAGTTTTATAGATTTTTTCTCTACTTGTAAGAAAAACGTTTTTTTTTCAACTTTTTTCTACGCGAGAGATCAGTGGAATTTTTACTTCTACTTATCTCGACCGACCCAACGTAAAAATAAAGAAAAATAATTTCTCATAAAAAACAATCTTTTATTATCACTTCTTCAAAATTTCATACAAATATATTTTCCTGTTTAGGTTGTATTAATTATGTTTATAATAAATTCTATAACTTATAATTCATGTAATAGAAACGAAGGGTAGGGTAGCCGGTAGACTTTCACTATATGCTGAACCGACTACATTATAAGAGTTTTTCCGCTTGTTTAAATAAAGGAGTTTACTTGTTATATCTTAATATATAATTCTTGTGTTCGTGTGTTTGTCACTGAACTCCTCCTAGACGACTGGAGCAATTTTGATGAAATTTTTATTGTTTTTTTTTATGATATTGGAGGGCAAACAAGCAGAAGGATTTCCTGATGGTAAGAAAATCACGCCGCCTAGAGACACCAAAGGTGGTAATGGTGCGTTGCCAACCTGAGGCCGGGATGTAAGGCCTCGAGCAAAAGTAAGTTTACCGGCTGCCTTACCCTCCGAACCGGACACGTAATGACGTTATGGAGGCAGGAATATGCAAGGCGATGGTACCAATCCGGGTGAGTCGCTGCGAAACTCTACCACCTAGTCAGATGTCACAGTGTTAGTGACGGTAAGCTTATGCTCGCCTTTTACGAGCTGCCTGGCAGGAAGGCAGATGGTCTTTTCTGCAAAGAAGCCCGGACCGGGAAAAATGTGTGTTCAAGGGGATTCGAGAATGGTTTAGATTCACAATTTGGTCTCCTGGAAAATGTTTTTTTGATTATTTTTTAATAATAAGTAGTCGTTGATTTTGGAATGTTTCACATTGGGTCCGAGAAACTGCGCTACTATCGAAGCATTAATGTCAAGCGATACGAATTTTGCTGGGTCAGCTAGTTATTTTATAAATATTATAATTTTCTATTCTTCACACCCATGATATTCCCCGATAATACAGAAGTAAAACCAGGACACCCACGACTAGTCGAAGATATTATCTGATGTGATGGGAGGCATACCATCGCTAATCACTTATCTAATACCAGGGAACGTTGTTTTTATTAGGACATTGAAAAAACATTTGTTCGATCCGGGTTTCGAACTCGAGACTTCACGAAGTCAAACCCATCACCGGATCATGACACCATAGAAGAACTAACAACAACACAAATTAAAACGTAATTACACGGCAATGACACCAATTTCTAAAATATTCTGACAGTAGACATAAGTGGAAGTAAAAATTCCGTGTTTCCCACTCGTAGAAAAAATAGAAAAAAATCTGTTCATCTCTACCAGTAAGGACACATCAGTAGAAATAAGTGGAATAGGCGAACATTTTTGACCACAGCTTGGTCTAGCATGTTTAAATAGTCAAGTAGGAACTGGAGAAAACAAGTTTATTTTATAAACCTCTTTATTTATGTTATCTACTTACTACTCTCCTCGAATTGGTTCTGTGAAACCGATACTTTGCTCTACATATCCGTTTTATATTAAAATTTTACCAGTATAGGTCAGATTGATGAAGGTACAACTTAAATATATGTTGAACGTCGAACTCTACAAACAGAGGTCCTATTTGGTAAGTGCCACCTTCGTACGAGGCCATTACAGGACCATTATCCAGGCCCCTCACGTTCATTATACGTGCTATCTGTGGACAAGATTTATTTATTAATTAGTTAAAACTCCTAGATTGTTTTAATGGGAGTGGTTACCTCGTGAAAACAATCAGTCTTAATTCATGTTAAAGTTTCTTTGTTCTTTTACGCAGCCATAAAATAACGGGTTCATGTTTAGGATACTATATGCAAAGGGTGCTAACGAGACCCTGTTTAAAAATGTTTCGCCTTTTTTTAGGGCTGTGTCTTCTAACACTACCACCGCTAACAATTAAAGTGGTCACAGAATTCGCATTTCCAACTTACTAGATGGTAGATTTCTGTAAAAACACGTCGAATTTTCTAGCCGCTATCGCATCAGTTGTCGACGTGGGATGTGACGACCTCATCGCCCGCTGGTGGTATTTTAGTAATTTTTGTTACCGGATTATTCTATCGGTACCTACAGTCTTGGCTAGCTACCTATAGTCTTATAGGTAGAGTAGGCAGGTAGAGTTCTGTGAATGATTTCCGGTTTGATGTCGTCGCTTAACTTAACTGCTGCTATAACGCCAGTGCTCGCCATTAAGGTCTTCTATGCTAGAAGCTAGAGTTAGCTAGTAGACTTGCACACATGACTTAAGATTCTGGCTATACGACAGCGAGTAGCGACACAACAGTAATAATTGTGTATAGTCTGTTGTCTTATATGTCGGATTTGGAGGATAAGAAATAGCATGCTTCCTTGACCTCTGTTATTTATAATTACTATGATGTTTCGATTTTTAGACATTGAAATGGCTCTGTTATTGGGAAACCTTTGTAACTGAGCATTTTTGTCACAGACTTGTTTATTGTTTTCTTATAATTGGAACTTTGTAGCTCATATGTCCATATACAAGAAGAAGTAGTAGGTTGCGACCTGTTTTAGTGAAAAACAATTATAAGTGATCACACTTTCCCAGGTTCCGTTGTATATATTATATACACTAGACTTACATATTTTTATTACATATTATTACTTACATATTGTTACAGGTTCAAATCCTGTCTGGGGCGAAATTTTTTCTTTCTTTAAAATTTATAGAAATTTATCCCAAGCACAGGGCAAGTGCTAAAATAAAAATACGTTGCGAGAAACGAAAGTTATGGCCATTCTAAAATGTGAATTTCATCTGTAATGATGAACTCATTTGGTGGGTACTCAGAATTGTGTATCTATAGGACATAACTACCCGCGTTAACGGGTTAGAAAGGAATTAAAAATTTCGCCACGGGACTTGAATCCTCAGTAGCTCAATTGGTTAGAGCATTCGTCGGCTTGAGACGAAAGGTTACAGGTTCAAATCCTGTCTGGGGCGAATTTTTTTCTTTCTTTAAAATTTATAGATATTTTTATTTGTACACTAGATCCTCAGGAACTTTATAAGAAAGGTTGATTTCGAAAAAGTTTTATAAATTTATTGTACTTAGGACTTTGAATGTTAAACCTATGAGAACATACAGTAAGCTATACATTTTTGAACGGTTAAAATAAGCGATGAGTTAAAGAAATGTTATTGAAACTCGTCCAGCCAAGGTGAACACGCTGCAATCTATACGCTGTGAACAGGTAATTCGCAGCCCTTTGTCCCCTATGCGAGTTCACGGACGAATTTCGTCTCTACCTGCCTGGAAACTGATAATTCCAAGTTCAGGTAGTTTTGGAGCACCTTTTGTAAAAATATGTTATGTTAAATGTTTAGGGCCACCACTTGCTAAGATTTGTACTGTTTGTATGGAAGTTAACAGTTCATAAAGTCAATAAAAACGCTGTTATGGTTATGTGTATTTTTTTAGTAAAGTTTCTTTTACAAATAAATGGTTTAATATTTAATTTTAAATGAAAAGAAAAGTAGAAGGTAAAGTTTTAGTGGTTCTGTATAACAATTTAGGTACCTACTTAAAATATTTTCGGTTGTTGGGTTTGTGTTTAACCTAAACCTTTGTATTTGAGCATTAATAGAAAAAAAAAACATTAAATGAACGCAATTGTATTTTGTTATTTATTTTGTGAAATAGAGACTTGAAATGTATTTTCTTATTTTTCTATTTTGTTTTAGATATTACGCTATAAAAGCAACAAAAAAATATAAATGAAACACACTTTCTGAACCTTGTCCTCTATTAAATGAATATATCGTATTGACTTTATACAAAATGCGATTGGCAGCCCTAAGGCGGAACAACACAAAGAAACTGGTTATTGAAAATGAAACGAACTAGCAAAGTAAACACATACATATTACTAACAACTTTCTCATACATTTTATAGATTGTTTACGTACATGTGATTTTCTATGAATTCAAAACTCATGATTTAGGAATCCCCTTATTATATTTCTAACATTTTTTTGTTTAGGACGTTAGACAGTGAACAAGCAAGCACTTTGATGGCTTTCCTGACGGTAAGAGACAACTGTGGCCTAGTACACCATTTTTGCCCTTTGATTCTTGAGTGAAGTGTATTTTTTGGTATTTTGTGTTGTGTGTGAATGTATGAGACTCTTGACTGTATTAAGTGTTGGAAATCATATTTGAAATTTTGCATGATACGGATAGTTTAGAGTTTGCTAGTGAATCGTGAACTTACTCACGATTCACTAGCAAGGATATTATGCACGCTCTGACTGTCATTGTACTGATAATGGCTTTAAGATGTGTTTGGGAAGTGTACTATATGTAATATACCGGTGTCAGTAATGTATTTTAGCTATTGTGTTGCCGTGCGTGTTGAAATGTTTCGAAATGAAGTAGGTACTTAATTGGATGTATGATTGAGAATGTAAGCCGTTGCAGACGTGTTTTTGTGCCAATATTGCACAATTCAAAGTCAATTATTATTAAAACTTCTTACTATGTAATTAGTCCATATGAATGGAGTGATCAGAAACATTAAATATCAACCTACGCACGCAGTAATGTACGTCTGTGTTCTTACTTCAATCGAATGTAAAACCACTCTTAGGTTGATTTATATCAACGCGGTTTAGATTTAATTTACGATATTATCCTTCAAATACTAAAAATCCTATCAAACGTAGATCTTTATTTTTTTCTCGTTACTTTCTGATAAACTAACAACTGAACTGAAAGATGAGAATACATTTTTTTTAAAATTTTGAAGTATCTCCGTTTCCTCTCTCAACAACAAACTTCTAGATTTCTAGAACAAAAGTTCTAAAATATTTATATGTCTTGGCATATTTCAAAAAACAAACAAACAGTGTCTGCATTTTTGTACTAGAAACAGTACCTACTAGGGTTTAGCAGAGTATATCAGTCCGTCCTAGCTTCGCACGGCTAGATCAACTTCTTTGTTATTATACACATTGAGGCACCATACTTAGTCAGCCAGATTTTTTTCTATCGAGCAAAGTGAAATGAATCGTGTTTTGGAAACACTAGTCTTATAAAGCATATTAATGTTAATCTTGTGTATTTTTGTCGCCAAGATCCGTAATTGCTTTGTATGAAAAAAACAGTATATTGCTGACGTATTTTAGCATACATGGCCCCTTAACCTTTATCTTTAATCACTTGTTAAAACAACACATCAAAATCCGTTGCTTTAAAGCAGCCTTTCCCAAAGTGGGCGATAACGCCCCCTTGTGGGCGCTGGAAGCCTAGAGGGGGGCGGTATAAATCTTGAAAAAAATGTTTTTTTTTAAACTAGGCGCAACAAATATGTTATTGAGGTTATTGACAAGAAAAAAACGAGGGGGGGGGCGCTACAAAACAACTGATTTTCAAAGTGGGCGTTACATGAAATAAGTTTGGGAACCTCTGCTTTAAAGAGCTAAGCATCCATGGGGACAGATAGCGGAAAGCGACGTTTGATACTATGTAGAGTTAAGAAAAAGCCATCGATGTCCCATTTGTCACACTGAGTCTCGCCTCTGTGGTCTAGCGGTCCGGCGTTGTACTTGGATTCCTGGGTCGGGCAACAAAAAATTCGAAAATTTTTATTTTCAATTTTCTATCAAAAATAAAGTTGCCTTGGATTTTGGGATAGGTTTAACACCTATCACATAATGGGTCTTAATGTCTTCGGCTAGTCGTGGGAGCCTTGAATGTTGTGCCTCTGCCTAGCTCTTCGGGGATATGGGTGTGAAGATACTTATTTTTTTTTTACTTAGGTGTGTCTTTTTTAAACAAGAATAGAAATAACCTTTGATTAACGTGACAAATGTACAAACATAGGTAAAAAAATACAAACAATAAGTATTAAAAGAAAACCTTTACACAGAAAGATCGTAAAAAAATTGTGACGCTGGCAATTTTGTTACCAAGTTAATTAACACTGTATATCATACAACAAGGTCAGAGGTATGTACAGTAAGCCTAGATTTTGGTTTATGTAGGTATTTCGCTAAAGTGCTCACCGCCTGGTATTATTGAGATACAGTAGATTTACATAAGATTCCACGGCGGAGACATTTGTTACATTTGTGGTTTCAAGATGCTTTTAGGTCGGTCCCAGTAGAAATAATTCCTGAAATATATTTACATTTACATGATTAGAACCTATATAAGTTGTAAAAGAACACCAGTCACGTACGAGGCGGGCCGTTTAAATCAAGTCCGTATTTTTAACCCAAAAGTGGGGACTAGCTTATTTATGCCCTATATTTATGTCAATTTTTTATGTTGGTCACCAATTTGGGTCAGTATTAGCTGTTAATCGTAAGAATAATGAATCTTGCCCTCCTAGATCTCATAGAAACATACACTTATACTTTTATCCAACGTAATTTCCCTTTTTTGTACAAAAGAACGGCTGTGTTTATTTATATACAAATACAAATATAAAGGATTACAACAAAGATAAAGACAACAAGGATGAAGATTGACCCTCATTCACCCTGCCCTTACTTTTTTGTGATTATTGTAGTTACTTATGTTTCTAGTAGACTTTTATTTACTTATTGTAGAAAAATCAGTTACCAAAATATCATTACTTGGTTAGTTATTGGGCTGTTGCCAACCGCACTTATTTTTCAAAAATTAATAATAATCTTAAAATTAAAAATGTTCAATGAACCAACTCCAATTTTACGTTATTCTATTATTATATATTATAATTTTCCCCGTGTTGCTTCGGGCTCCTTTGCAGAATAGACCATCTGCCTTCCTGCCAGGCAGCTCGTAAAAGGCGAGCATAGGCTTACCGTCACTAATACCGTGACATCTGACTAGGTAGTAGAGTTTAGCAGCGACTCACACGGATTAGTACCACCGCCTTACCTATTCCCGCTGCCATAACGTCATGACGTGTACCGGTTTGGAGGGTTAGTTAGCCGGTAAAATTACTTTGAGGCCTAACATCTAGGTATCAGGTTGGCAACGCACCATTACCATCTTTGGTGGTTTTCTTAATTTCTTACCATCAGGAAATCCATCTGCTTGTTTGCCTTCCAATATCATGAAAAACAGAAAAATTGCCTCGTTGGGGCATTTGGCATTTGTTTTCTTGCTTGTTTTAGTGTCACAGGTTTAATTGTTGTATCAAAGCTGTAAGAATACAGAAAAAATGGTTTATTGCTAGTTAATAACTGGTTTGATTCTGTCGAATAATTACAGGATAGGCAGCGCGTCGGAATTCTTCAAATAACTATCTATATGTATATTACGGTTATCAAACAGTTTGGGCCTCTGAGCTTGGAATCCACTGTACTTAATATACACTGGGTTTGACAGAAGCAATTAATAAGAAACCATGTTATAAAGGCTACATAAATATATAAGGTTCTTTGAAATGTCTGTTCTGTATCTGGTTGCCGCAAAACCTGCGGAAGTGCTTGATGTCTTAATTGTTCCAATCGGTTGTTGATACAAAACTCTAACGATCGTCTATAAATGTACAATTACTTGGCTATTACTATTATTAAATATTGTAAGAAACGGAAATGACTAAGTAAGCTTTACAGTAAATAAAACAAAAGTACAAAGATCGAGATAATCTCTAAAAGTAAATTTCTTCCAGCCAAGCCGTTAAAGTAATTAGTCAATGACATTAAGGAACCCTCATGAACGGATAAATAAACAACTTATTTAATGATAGGTTGTTAGATTGAAAAGCAAACAAACACAAGGACTGATAAGAATTACATATACAGTTAGAATGACGTAGTCCTGCAAAACGCTGCAAAAAGCAAATTAGATTTTTTTTAAATTTAAGAGGGGGCAAATGAGTCCGCACACGGACTACCGCAACACCTGAAGTATCACAGATGCGTTGGCGACCTTTAAGGAATCAGTACGTTCTTTTCTTTAAGGTTCTTAAGTCATATTCATTTGCTAATACCGCTCTCGGCAACTGATTGCACAATAGTGTTGTGCGGGGTAAGAAATATCTTCGGAATCGCACAGTTGTAAATCGCCACGCATCAAGATGATAGGCGTGATACCTTAAACTCTGACGCGATGTCCCATTATATATGCGGTAGAGAACACTGAGGGACCCAACATCTCTACCCACCGCCAAAGAATGAAGCCGATTGTTATTTGCTCGGTCATTGAGAATTCGAGACGCTCTACGTTGGATGCTGCCAAAAGTTAGGAGCTGGTGTTGGGAGCCGCTGTCCAGAGTTGAGAACAGTACTTCGTGTGAGGCCTAATTTGCATTTTGGAAATTTGTAAGCGATGGGTCAGCTTGACGTCGCTTAATGAGCAGATCAAGTTTTTAGGGGCTGTTTTAGCCTCCTCCAGATGACCACGAAAATGCAGAAACGTTACTTGCAGAAAATTAATATTGTGTTGGCAGAAATGGGTCTGATACACAATGCTTATAAAATATATTATAATGATAACTATGTCTCAACAGTTTCAACTTGCAAGTAACGTACATCCAAAATATACTATATATATTTAATTTAACAAAGAACCATCTCGATCACGTCAGTTTTTAAACAAAAAACCGCATGGAAATCTACAGACACGTCAAACTCATAGCGCCCCCCGTTTTATGTATTGCGTATATGTGTTAGGCTAGTTTGAGAAATAAATAAGATAACTGCGTGGTTGCGATCTAAAATGTCAAAACGATTATAGGAATATTCTCCTTTTTTGCAGTTTTTGGCGTTGATAAGACGCGATAAACAAATTTAATATGACTAGTATTTACATTGACTGTTGCATCTACACTTAGAGTAAGAAGCTTAATGCAGCTTTTAATTTGTCGGAAGTTATCTTTTAAGCTAATGTTAAAACTTAAAAGCACGTTAAACTCATTACAAATACATCGCCTTATCTTTAAAATTAAGAATAACTCAATTAAGATTTTAGCACAAGACAACATAATGACCGAGCTTTTACGGTTTCGGAGTAATTCGTTTGACGGATTTCGTATCTACGTAATAAAACACTCATTGTTGTGAAAGTTACATAATGAATTTAATGCTTCTAACGCAGGCGGTCCTATAGAGACCGTTAATGACTTATTTTGTTCATTATAAAGTTTCGTCGCGAAACAGGAAAATTGCTTACCTGCTTTCCAAAGAAACTGCTCACTCCCGTTTAATTTTGAAGAACACAACTCGCTTAAAAATCAAGCTTTGTACGCCCACAACTCGGTAACTTGAGAATCTTGGACGCTTTGTATTAAATATTAATAACAATTTCAGATATTTTATCTTAAGCCTTTACAGAAAAACTGGCTGTTCTGACAAAATTTTTCGACCTGTTCAGTTTGTATTGGAAAAAATTAAATGTTCTTCCAGTTTCCTTGCAGTAGAATGGGATGACAAGTATCCTACGTACGTCTCCTTGTTCTAAGTTACCTCCCCATCAATTTTCAACCAAATCGGTCTAGCAGTTGTTTAGTTATAAATAGTGTAACTAACAGGCTTTTTTATATAGACGGATGGTTAACTTAAAAATCTTAGCCCCTTACAAAACTTACGCTCCCGTTGATCTGGTTTTATTAGTAAGGTTAGTGTACAAGTTTGAGTGACACTTATGTTTTGACATCAATGACTCACGTACGTTTTGTATTAAGATAACAAACGTACAGGCGGTTCTTTTGATGGTAAAGACAAAATAGATGTTACTGGTACTCTGCTATCTTATGGCCGAGATCTTACCTCACATGTGCTTGCTCTGAAACGCGACAATGTTGAGCACTAACTCTGTGACTGCAGGAAAAGATGGAGCCGGTGATAACAATCCGATCTAGTTTTTTTTTGGAAATACCGCTCTCGGTAACTGATTCCACAAAGGTGTTTCGCGGGGTAAGAAATGTCATCGAAATCGCATAGTTGTAGATCGCCACTCATCAAGATGATGGGCATGATACCTTAAACTCTGACGCGATGTCCGAATCAGCGACTGGAATTAAACCATACAACTAAGAGCGTTCCCCATTATAGATGCAGAGAACACTAAGGGACCTCATCTCTACGCAACGCCAAGGAATCAAGCCGATTGGTAATTGCCCGGTCATTGACAATTCGATATTCTTCCACTTAGTTATGCCTGTTTGCATTATTGAAATAACCCAGTAGCCTAATATATTTTTATTAATATAATTTGCAAGTTATTAAAGTGTATTGCGCGTGTAATGTTGTTGGTCTCGTTTGATTTTGCTAGTCATCGAAATGACAATCCTCATGTCTCATGGGTTTTATGTTTCACGGCGTGGACTATCGTTATTTTGTTTTACATCTAGCTATTTCTAATATAACCTACGATGACAGAAAAAATTGGATAAGCGATATATAAATTTTGCGTTCTAATAATTTTCGCTCTACAATCTATGTATGCCGATTCCTAAAGTTGGTTCTACAGAACATGGGAGTTCTGAACAGTAATCTAAAAGGGAGCGCTAAGTTGTCGGAGTAGATTTGTATTTTGTTTTATAGAAGAGGAGGCAAAAGAGGTATATATGGGTAATACAATGGTAAGTGACCAAGTATTGCAAACGCTTTGGCGACCTTCAAGAATTAAGTACTAGCGCTGTTTTGTACAGACTTCATAAGAAGGACATTGTTACATACTTTAACGTGACAAACGTTTTCCTGTCTTAACTATAAGCATGGCTTAAAATAAACTAGCATTTTCTTTCTTGTATAAGAATGTTCTCCTACCACAACAAAAAACGTTAACACCTATTAGTATGAATGAGAAAAATGAGCGTGTTTTCTGTTTATGCAATTTTCTTTCTTTTAGAATAGAATCGAAAATTAATATAAAGAAAACAACAAACAGAAAATGTGTTTTTTTCAATTTTCCAATAAAAATATAATGTTACTCAGGATTGCATATGTGCCCGGTTGGCGATGGGCTTGCCACCTACCATAATGTGAGACTTAGTGTTTTCCGCTACTCGTGGGTGCTTTAATGCTCCAGCCGAAAAAAATAATTGCTATTTATATTTGTTTTAGGCATTTGTTTAAGGTGTTTTTTATATTTTATTGTAAATACATTACTAGCGAAGTTCTTCAGCGGTCTCCTCTTAGGCAGAATGTGATAAGTGACAAATGTATCGCCACATATCCAACATGCTAGTATGAAACACACGTCATTTACATAAGATTAATCTACGGATTAAACTCAAACTGTAAATCATAAAGCAAACTTGCAATTAAGTGGGCTAAGCCAGTCAGTGTGTAGAGGTGACTAATGAGCTGTTACCCAACCAGTTAATTCGCACCGCTGAAACAACAGTTGAATATGTTACGTAACGTAACTAACTTAGAAACGTTTCGATATCGAAATAGATAACGCTATACTGACTCGCTTAACTATATCAATACAAATTAAACAAAATCTTTATTAGATTCTATACTTCTTATCGTCGGTGCTTGGTGGAATTCCATTCTTGATTCCATTCAGGGCTATATAACAAGTTGTTATATAGCCCTGATGATGCTTGTATAGCGAAACCGGTTGGCTAAACCATAAAAATAAAAAATAATAAAATATATTGTGGAAAGTACAAGTGTTTCTAAGTAAATTGCATCAAAAATCTTTATTGTTTCTCCCAATGTACAAAAGAAAATGTATAAATGTCAAGATACAATTTAATGAAATGAATGTTATTTGAATACGGTATTGTATGGAGGAATAAGATACCAAACTGAATGAGCCCTGCAATAAGGATAACCTGGTCGTGGTAAATTAAAAACAGATATTTCTCCGTTCAGTCCCTTTAGCTTTGTATTTCATATTCCTTGCAAATAGTAAGGGATTTTTGATTTTTGAGTCTTTATGTCAATATGTTTCATATTGCGTGAGGTAGTTTGCTATTAAAATAAGAGATTAACAAGATTAATTGTGGTGTTAAATTTAAAATGCTGTCATTTCTACATATTTTCAATTTTATGATTTTATACTAGCAGTTTCATGCAGATTCGCCTGCGTAACTTGGCTTTTACTGCACTGATTTTGATGAAACAAAGCCTTTGTCACTCAGGGATAATGTAGCATTCTAAGGGTGAAAGAATTTTTGAAACCGGTGCAGTAACAGAAATCAAAAATTTCCTCTTTATAATATAGTATAGATTATATTATGTAATATTGTATTTATAGTGCACTCAAACTGACGTGTTTTTGGTTTAAACCCTTATTAGCTATAACAATAGGATTATAAGTCGTCGTGGCTTGCTGCAAAAAAGCGACATTTCAAACGGTTTTGATTTCCCTGTGTTGTCTTCCTATAGACTATAATATAAGAAAATAGATATACCACACAGTTGTTTTTTTTAAACTAGGTCGAGTTCAGTTAATTGGAAATTCGTCTTTCGATATGTGTCGTGCTAGGATGAAATACCTTACCTTCCACAGTGCCATGTAAAAGGAATAAAGACTATAATCTAAATGTATTCAACTAGTATCATACCCATGATGTACAAATAATGTTTATTTTGTTATCGTATTTTATTTAACATATGTGTATAAAACACCTTATGTTATTTTTAATTATTTAATGAATATTCAAAAATACCAGCAATGTATGGTTTGCACCAAAATAAATAGGTTTAACCGGCTCCTTAAAAATTAATAGACTCTGTGCATGTCTGGTTTATTATTGTTTTCGATCAAGTAGAGACCCGTCAGTTAATGTTGAATGCACTATACCAGCCTTTCCCAAAGTGGGCGCTATCGCCCCCTTGTGGGCGCTGGAAGCCTAGAGAGGGGCGGGAAGCAAACATGAAAAAATGGTTTTATTGAAGTCCAGGCGAGACATTTATATGTTATTATTGAGATTTTTGACAAAAAAAAACGAGGAGGGGACGCCACTAAATTACTGATTTTCAAAGTGGGCGTTACATGAAATAAGTTTGGGAATCTCTGCACTATACCTACGTCCTACATGATATAAAGTCCTTAATTGTGCATAGTTTCTTGTGTTTTTCCGGCGCGTGAAAATGAAAAGAGTTTTGAATGTGAAGGTCGCTAGACAGGTCTCTATGAATACTCCACTACGCAAGTGACTGTCCACTGACATGTGAAGATATGTTTATAGTTTGTTGCACACGAAATGTATAAATTCAATCAATTTCTGAGCACAAAAAGTAAATAATGGAACCTTTGATAGTAGAATTTATCTATTCCTGCGTTTGTTTTCATTTAGTTGGCCTTTTAAATGTAGCTTTTCTCACTCGTTAAAATGTGTACACTGTTTTCATACATAAAGCTGAGTCTCCACGGTGAGGGTATCGCGAATGGACCGTAGCCCATTCCGCACCCATGCACCGTGAGGAGGGTGCGAGGCAGAACAGATGTACAGCTACGTCGGCGAATTTTTGGAATAGGTAAAAACTTCTAAACTCGCGTCAGGACACGTGACCTGATCGAAAATTCCTAAGACGGATGGAGAGTAAACAGCCGGCGCGGCGTAGGAGAGGAAGTATCCCCCTCTCTTTCTACGGCGCGGCGAAAATGTATGCCTGCGCCTGCTGTTTCCTTTATGGCGCGGGACGCATGCGCGAATGTTCGTGTTGTCATGTTTGTGTACGATAGGGCAATAAATGAATATTGTATTCGACCATATAAATGATATTACTTTCATACTGATAATTAAAGCAATTTGTGCAAAATTATTCCCCAACCATTCCAAAATATTAAATATCAAAAATGCGCAAAGTTAATATTCAAATTTTCACTTCGGCACTCCCGGAGTGCAACCCGTCGTTTTTTTAATCCACGTGCGCGATGCGTCCTGGCCCGTAGCAACCAGCTTTGCTTTACGATACGCATAATCATGGACCGTGGAATGCTAGAATAATATATGTTCGATACTAATTAAAGGCTACAGTAACATATACATAATATAATGTAATTTAGGGCAAGCCATATATTATTCCCACACCACAATGTGGTAGAATATGTTGTATTCTCAAATATCTTTATAACAACTTTTTAACACACATATTCCGCAAATAAATAATTTTCATTTCATTTCATTTCATTTCCCGTCTTGTTACATTTAGAGATACACACATAATTGATGAGCACTGTAATTGAGCTTCATTTTCAATTTAAGAAATTTTAGATTTGATATTTAGTTTAATTATAGTT
>NJDC01058097.1:104718-141484 GCA_002245475.1 Calephelis virginiensis
TTTGAATAGCAACGAAAGAGAACCAACTTATAAAAATTACAAAAGGATCCGACAAACTTCGGTAACTTGGCACTCGATACTCTGCCTAATCTGCAGGTTGACTTGGCGTGAAGATATGTATGTATGTTTAAATGTTTCTCTACATACTGGATTTCAAGCTATTTGTTCACTTTATACTGAGTGTTGTACTGATATGTCTATAATTTCTAAACTACAATACTTACGGATTGTTAAATCTATAAAACACATACTATAAAATTAGCAAGAATGAACAAAATCGGACTGAAGAATAACAGAATTTACATTTTGACTTTTACATTTCCACTGGAATCCCTTAAGTGAAAAAAAAAGTATCTTCACGCCCATATCCCCGAAGAGGTAGGCAGAGGCACAACCAGGGCACCCACGACTAGCCGAAGACACTAAAGCCCCACAATGTGATAGGTGGCAAGCCTATCGCCAACCGGGGACTTATCCTATCCCGAGCAACATTTTTTTTTATTAGAAATTGAAAAACCCAATTTTCTTTTTGTTACCCGACCCGGGATTCGAACCCGGGACCTCATGCAGTCGAGTCCAACAACTGAACCGCTAGAGCACAGAGGCGACTTAGTGATTGGGACAAAAAGTATCTAGGTAGGTGAATCGGGGTCAGGATGCAGACAGACAGACAAAGACTCTAAAAATGCCAGAAATGTGTTCTGCTGTCTCTTTTTTGTCGCTTGCACTTATTTTGTTTAATATTTTTACTGTACTGAATTCATTCCTCGACACATTTTTATAAGAATAGAATACTTGACAAGATGAAACCACTTCTATCAAAGTTATGTTTGAAACGAGGGTGTATGTGTTTACGACGTTAACGTAACATAAGTTTTGACTTTTGACATGTTGATTTCAAAGCATGACATCCAAGGAGTAGAGTTTGAAAGGAATACAACCGAACAATTTAAGAGTGCGTATTGGTGTCTTCTTGGTATATTTAAATGGCTTTATAGTAGTACTATTTAAATTATGCGCTTCGACTATATTCATCAAGCTTCGGAAATCCGAATGTATTTTAAAGATATCTATATAGAGTTGTTATTACATCATTAATAATTTCCCTTAAATTTAGATTTGGTTAGCCAATTTAAAAGTATAAAGTGTAAAAAGAGTAAAAAGTGTAAAACCGAACCGAAACCGAAGCGCATAATATAAATAGTAGTACTATTTTTCACATGTCTCATAAGGTTGTACTGTCTGCCTTCTAGATCGCTTTGTTGGACCACTTTGTAAATTGTAGTATTGTGATAAACGTATTTCAACGAATGTATTAAAGTCTGACTGGTAAAGACTCCTAACGTTTCTTATCGTATGTCTTTAATGTTCTTATTTATAATATACGTTACTGATTTATAAATAGTTAGCTATATATACAAATTCACTGTTTCCAGATATGGAATTTAATTATAGACAATTTTGGTTTTATAAAATTGGATCCTGCCACAACACAAAAAACGTGCCAAAACATAAATAAATACATTATCACCTAAACCTAGATAATATTGAATGTGTTTCAGGTTGATTTAGAGATGAAAATTACGTGAAATGCGAATTTTTGTTAAAACCTGTAAAACTTTTTTGACTCCTTAGTACATAGAAAAATTCTTGCGAGTTTATATTGCACCTTTATTGTAATTAATATCATTATTTTTAATGCAGATAAATAAATTTAAAAAAAATATTTGCAAAAACAATATGCATGTTGCATATTCCGTAAATGTATGTATTTCCGCATGTAAGCACGTAAAGAATGGCGTACACAAAGATATGTTTCTATATTAAATGTAATACGAAAAGTACTTTAAATCCTTTTGTACTATTCGATAGACTAGTCTAAGAGTAGTCATAATCCTCTTTTTGGTTCGAGTCCGCTGCCCATCTGCCTCTCTGGGGGCAGCTCGTAAGGGGCGAGCACAGGTTAATATGTTGATCAGTACCAACAATATCACTGGTGGTAGAGTTCTGTAGGAATCCACCGCCGTTTCTCCTGCTATAATGACTGACTTGTTCCGATTCAGAGAGCAGGGTAGCCGATAGCCTTGCACTATACGTCTAACATCCCCGCCTCAGGAGAGGCCAGGATCAGGAGAGTCGTTTGCTTGTTTGCTGATCTCTCGCATAAAAAATGTCTGATTTCCTGTCGTTTTTGTTTGTTTTCTTATTACTTACATACACGCTGCCAACAGTAAGTCTAATGGCTAATGTAAACTGTATGCAAGTTATAAACGTTTGAAACACACGTTGCATACATCAATGCGCTTTGAAATCCAAACAGAAGGTGTGACATGAAAAATGGTGTCCGTTACCAAACTACTGCTAAACTCTGCTGCACATTCGCTACAGTAGGTACATAACTGTCCCAAGTCCCAAGAGTTATTCCGGGTTGATTGTAAGTTATTATATTTGACACAGCGCCGACACCACTTGGCACGGTGACCCCTAACCCTTTTTATCAAGGTGTAACCGCAGTGGAACGTGACAAATCATAAATTAACTTCGTTGACGAACTGAGCCTGCACTTACTCGTAATCAACATTTCCTAACAAATATTTTATGTTTATGAAGATCTTGCGGTTTTGCAGAGGTTCTCAAACTTATATGATATACGGGTCTTGAGACATTTGTGTCTATATAGTCTATACTATTACATCTTGAGAGAGAGGGAGGGAGAGGGAGATGTCGTAGCAGACACTCGACACAAGTTATCGATTTTCCTGTGTTTTACACGCCGACACTGAGTGTATGTATACTGTCGTAGTGTAAACAAAATTTTATACATGAATTCTGACGAAAATACCTACTAATATTGTAAAGGCGAAAGTAAGGATGGATGGATGTTTGGTACTCTTTCACTCATAAACTACTGAACGGAATTGGATGAAACTTTCCAGGGATATAGTTTATACATCAGAATGACACATAAGCTTCAATTTATTGTTTATAAATAAATGAAATAATGCACACGGGCAAAGCCGTGACTGGAAGCTAGTTTAAAATAGAATACAAATGTTTATTATATTTGTTTCAGCATTATCTTGGTATTCAACTACAGAAATCAGTATTTTACCTACCACGCAATTTTATTAAAACTTAACTAGAAATCATATTTTGTGAAGTGTGTTGCCACTACAGGGTTTCAATAACGTGTCGAAACTAGGGAAATGTCAGTGGGATTCACTCGGATTCAAAGACCCCCGGAGTACAAACTAATTAATATGATGCTTGGTGTCATAGTGTAAACTACGCTTAATTCAAACTATTGGCTACACTTTGAGCTACATCCAGGTTCTAAAAGCATATTCCCATTCCATATCGGGGAGCTTTATTCCGGAAATGTTTTGTTCAATAATCATGTCTGGGTATCACTGTTTGGGTAGCCCTTGCTTTATTTAAGTGTCATGGAAATATTTATTTTGTGGTATAAACCGATTGTTGTTTGCTAATAAAGAATGTGAAGTAAGATTTGTTTGGTGTTGTATGTAACTGGCAGTTTTGGCACGCTCGGTCGCATGTGTCTCAAACAAACATAAGGAGAATTCAAGGAACTGTTTGTAGTGTATGCTATAGAAACACTATTTATCTAATTGTAGAGGGTAATGTTCGGATACTGTCATGTTTTACAGACAAAATCTGTTACAATGCAATCTGTGACTACTTTCCTTTTGGTTGTACACTTAGCAGTACTCTTGTTAACCAAACCAATTGATAAATACATTTACTATATTTTCTTCACGCCGCTATCCCCGAAGAGGTAGGCAGGGGCACAACCTAGGCACCCAACTACTAGCCGAAGACACTAAGTCCCACAATGTGATAAGTGGCAAGTGTATCGTCAACTGGGCACATCTCCAATCCCGGGCAACGTTATTTTTATTAGAAAATTTAAAATACACTTTTTTTATTTTTTTGGTGCCTGACCTGGGGATCGAACCCGAGACCTCAAGAAGTAAAGACCGACCGCTAGACGACAGAGATTTTAATGTTTAGGACCAATTTAGTATCTTCACGCCCATATCCCCGAAGAGGTAGGCAGAGGTACAACCAAGGCACCCACGACTAGCCGAAGACACTAAGTCCCACAATGTGATAGGTGGCAAGCCTATCGCCAACCGGGCACATTTCCAATCCCGACCAACATTTTTTTTATAAGAAAATTTGGAAAAATCCAATTTTCTTTTTGTTGGCCGACCCGGGATTCGAACCCGGGACCTCATGCGATCAAGTCCAACACCCGGACCGCTAGACCACAGAGGCGACCAATTTAAGAAAATTATTTCGTGATAATTACATTTACAAATACTTACTCAGAAAACCTTGAGCGCCGGGATATATTATTTTTATATTTTAATTTTGAACATATATGAACTCTGAAACAATTCGCTTAGTATGGTCAGCATAATGCAGTCATAATATCAAGTCTACATTCAATGTTTTAAAAAAAAATTAGGATGAATAAGCGACCGTAGTACCAGTATTGCCAGTGTAAATGAACGGACTACGATTTAAAAATATCGTCGGTAGATGTGGTTTTGCACGCTCACTCATTATTCACTTGCCACATGGTATTCGGAGTGGTTCGCCTTCAAATGCCACATGTAATGTGTCCAATACCAAGTTACCGTCGCTACCAATGATGTATTCGGCAACCTGTAGTTCTCCATACATTTCATTAGTAATTGAAAATGCGACTTCGAGGTCTTCAATCTTATTCCACAAGGTAATAATAACATTTGTCGTCTAGCGGTCCAGGTGTTGGACTTGACTACATGAGGTCCCGGGTTCGATTCCCGGTTCGGGCAACTAAAAGAAAATTGGGTTTTTCCAATTTTCTAATAAAAAAAATGTTGTTCGGGATTGGATATGTACCCGGTTGGCGATCGGCTTGCCACCTATTACATTGTGGGACTTAGTGTCTTCGGCTAGTCGTGACTCTTCCTGGTTGTGCGTCTGCCTACATCTTCAAGGATATGGGCATGAATATACTTTACTAAAAATAACATTTAAAAAAACTAAAATTTACATTCCTTTTTTTTTAAATAAATAAATAGACACACATAATGTCGATAGATTGCCGGTTTTGGTTTCAATCGACTCAATATAATAAATAACAATTCCGTATAAAATAACTAATACTAAATAACATATAAAATAAAACTAATAAAAAATAAGATATACTTATTATATACTATATTACTAGATATACTATACGGCGACCTGGCAAACTTCGTTCAGACTGACAGCTAATAAACAGTTTTGCCGAACTTTCTGTATGTAGAGCAGGTAATAAAAGTTATGAACAAAAGTAAATAGCTATTAGGTAATTTGTAAATTTTAGCTTTGTCCTTTGTTTGAATATCATCATTCGTGAAAATGTCCTTAGGGTTAAAAGTACAATAAGGGGTATAAATTATTATACTCCAACACTTTTATTTAACAAGGGGTTTTATTTGTTCAGACATCTACGCTACATCCAGTTTTATGCTCATAACTGAAATAATGATGAGGTGGTCCGTTGAAAATAACACTTGTTTGGGCACTTTGGGACTGGGGATAGAAAACTTTTTAGATAAGGCGTGTGACAAATTACAATTACCTTTGTCGGACACGAAGTGGCAACGGGTAATGATCCAATTTATTGTTTTGTATTGTTTTTACGTTGGTGAATATTTTTTATTAGAACATTCCTTTAATATATTTTTATTGGAATTTAATTTTTATGCTAAATTTTGCTAGTACGCTAATTTTCATCTAAGAGTATCTTGCATATCAACTAGCGTAGTTAGTTAAACCTAAATGATAGAGTCCTGATTTCAACCGTCTAGATCGTCTCTGTCTCAATCGCATTTGATTTAGCGTGAAGATATGTATGTAAATATAAAAGAAATAAGGTACGCATTCCCTACGTTTTTTTTTTGGAAATTATATCTCTAAAGTCTAAAGTATAAAGGGACAAAATGAAAGTTTGTCCGATAGCCATCAATCATTAACATGACAAATGGCATTCAGTAAATTAACTTTTTTTCTGAATAAAAAACTTTTAGCTATTTTAATACATGTCGGTTTAAATGTGCACGAAGTTTTATGTTCATCAATTTTTTTTATTTTGTATTTTTTTATTCTATTTATTTCATCGTCTATTTCTGCTGCCTATTTTTATTTTCTGCTTTGAGCATATTTTAGTTAAACATACATTCATATGCTTAAAGTAACAGCCTCGTGGTTTTTGTACAATTTGCAAATCCGCTCGTTTTTCACTATTTCATAACAATAATAATGATAATAAATAACGGTAATAATTCACGGTCACAAAGGCTAAATGGATGAAATAAAACTTCTTGCACATTAAAACCGACATGTATTAAAATAGCTAAAAGTTTTTTATTCAGAAAAAAGTTAATTCACTGAATGCCATTTGTCATGTTATGATTGATGGTTATCGGACAAACTTGCATTTTATCCCTTTAGAATTTAGGGATATAATTGACACAAAAAAAAGCTTAGAGCTTCACGCCAAGTCAAATGTGAGTGAGTCAGAGACGATCGAGTGTCACGATTCCTACACACCTTTCTAGTTCGCTCCACATTCATTACTCTTTTCATGCAATCCCTTTGCAATATCTTTATTCCAGATTTAAGCTCAATTCGTCCATTAATTGTGCGTTAAAAAATCAGTCAGTCAGTAACTTTTGCCTTTTATACGTATGTGTAGATTAAAAATAAAATGTTTTTGAATAAAGTACATGTACATGTCTGCTTCCAATAAATTTTAACTTTGGACAAAAGAGAAGTATTCATTAATTTCTGAAAAATCTTACTAATTTATGCTTGGTTTAAAATTTATGAGAGTTGGCGGCTAATTTTGTCTTCGGTATTTGTATTTTATATGAAACTAGAGCATACTGTTTATGTATTGAAATACTTCATCTTTCAAGCGGTTGATGCATCTGGAACCTGTTATAATAACTGGCCGTGTTACAAGATTAACAACGGCATAGATTAAAAGCAAACAGTAGGTTGAATAAGGTGGAGGTATGTAACTAGGCTACATACAATGTACTGCTTGCACTCCATTGAAGACGCACAAGTTGTATTGGCCAGGGAATATGGATATGATAGCTCGAGTTTAGCCATTAGCTGTTCGAATAATATAACCTCAATCTCAGTGTTTTGTTTACTTTCCATCAAATTGGTTGCGGTACTATCAATACTAACCCTAAGCCCTAAAGTTAAAACATCTATAAAATTCTTCCACCATATCAAAGCTCGCCATGTTCATTCTGTAATTTGTTGAGGGTAGTGTATATAAATAATGATATTATACTCTGTGGTAGTGTATACTGTTAACTCACTTTCGTGGTGAGTTTAACATAACAATTTTCAAAATCAGACAGTTTTATCGCCGTCCTATGCCTCGAAAATGTTGTAATACTGTTACTTTTTTGTGGTTTAACGTTTAATGTAGTCAACATTATAGTGTAACTTTATCATTAATGTATATTTTTTAGCTTAATGCTAAAAAGGATAGTATAAATATTTTCGAAATGTTTCATGTCAGATTTTTTGAATTAATTTTGGTAAAAAAATATGAAGCGAATATTTTAATATTCAGGTCTTCTAATAAATTGCTTTAGGGTCGTCTCACTCCCTCTGCCCCGAGCGATTGTTTGTATAATCTTATTTTTGGACTGGATAAATTATGGTTAAAATAAATATAGTAAATTCTCGATATAAATACTCCAGTGTTGTTTTATAGAGAAAAATTCCATTGAGATATAGGTTGAATATTTCAATGGGTAAGGATAACAAGGTTGTAATATGTTCTGGGAACCGTATTAGATATCAATAGCCTCGCCAACTACGTTAACCGTATTGTGTTTTCTTTGTGATATTAAACGTGTAGGTGGATTCTAAATAGAGAAATTTTATTTGTAACCGACTTTAAAAAGTAAGAGTTACCAATTTGTTACTTTTTTTTATTATTACTTGGTCAATAACGAATTGATATGGATTATTCCTTTTTCAAAACTAGGCCATGATTCAGACAAATTTGATTATGATAGATTAGTCGTTGTTAAGTAATATTTAAAAATGTTTTTTTTGTTTAAGTAGCTAAGTGGTATTGAAATTTGAGTCGGTTACAGCTTTATTGTATTTAATAAATGTATACACTTTGTATGTATGTATGCACTATATATGCACCAAAAATTTACAAAAACAGACACTTATAATATTTGACCTAAAGTACACAGGGGTGACCTTACCGCTCCAGAGCGATCTCTGTTAGACAATCTTGGGTGAAGGAGATAATTTATGGTATTTAAGGTAGAATTAATTGTTGGATTTTACAGTTACTCTTTTGAAAAAAAATCAATATAATGTATGTGTTAAAAAGAGACGTGAAATTAAATTACCCGGTGTTGGTATGAAATTTATTTTAGTTAAACGCTACTTAACTTTTTAGTTATAACTTAACTTTTAATTAAAAAAACAGATTTTTGTTGAAAAAAAATCCATTTGTAAAAGCGTCCGTGTATCCTATTTATTTTTTATAATAAGCTGTAGAAGGTTTTTTTTATTTTTTTTTAAGAAAACACTTAAATAAAGAAGAAGTAGAAGTATCTTCACGCCCATATCCCCAAAGAGTTAGGCAGAGGCAAAATCAGGGCACCCACGACTAGCCGAAAACACTAAGTCCCACTATGTGATAGGTGGCAAGCCTATCGCCAACCGGGCACATTTCCAATCCCGAGCAACATTTTGTTTTTATTACAAAATTGGAAAACCCAAATTTTATTTTTGTTGCCCGACATTTAAACACTTAAATGATTAAGTCTTTTGTTTCGTGTAGTTTAGTTTTTCTTTCGAAGATAAATATAACTTGTCACGTGTTATTGATAAAAATACAATTTCCCATTTGTAATTTGGTGCTCTGCTCCATCTTCCGGGTATATAGAAGCTGCTACCGATTCGTTACAGGCGGTGTGAATGGCTTCCGATTTCATAATACGAACTCCATTTCTGAATAAATAACTATTGAAAAATATTCCGTCGAGCTAAAAATATATTATTGTAAAGATAGAAAACGCTGTGATTTTGATTTCACAATTTTTAAGCTCTAAACTCTTACATTTCTCGTCACTTTTTCATTTTATGTTTTTTTCATTTATCTTTAGAATTTTCAGATACGTTTTTTTTTATAATTTAGAAAAGTAAACAAGCAGTGCTGATATTAAAATATACTCGACGCCTATAGACACCAAAATTGGTTCGAAACATTTGTTTAAGTGTTGCGAAACTGTAGGCTTCATTTAACACGAAAGCCCAAGATGACTAAAATATTTAGTTATATATAGCTAGTCTCACCTGAATAGAAATAAATGTCAATTGAGGATTTTCACTAAAAATCGGCTTACAATTTTTATGTTCTTGCAAAATATTGGACACTACATAAAATAATATTCATATACCTACTTACATGCAGTCGGAAAAAAGACCTCAAAATCGTCAATAAGTATAAAGAAATATCTGGAAGCGTTTATGTTACGAAAAACCATATATGCGACAGTACATAGCATGAAGTCGGACAGTCAAGATGTTTTTGGCCAGCGAGAGCCCTTGACCTGTTAAGCCGTAATTGTTTGTTGGATCTCACACGCGGATCTTTACAATAGACTACATTCCTGCTAAATCTTTGCAAGAACCGGTTCACTTGACCTCAAACGCCTTTTTTTCTTAATTGCAGTCGTAGATCTATATACCCGAGTAAAGCCGCTTTACGTTCTTTATGGTTATGTTAATGGGTAATATATTTGAAGAATCGTATTGTCTTTTACGTAAATAGTTACGTTTATGCGTGTGATCTGTGTTGTGCTTGCGTTTGTGGGAAAAATATATTCACTTATCAGTCCTAGTGATAATTATCATTGATGTACGTCTTGATTAATGTCATCTATATATAAATATTATTTTAAAATCCGTTATTGCTACGTATTGTATATACGGGATACATAATCCAAAACGAAGGTTATTAGAATGTTTGTCGGGTTGTCTGTTTACTTTTTACTCAAAAATTACTTATGGATTTTTGAAAAACTTCGTGTAATTTGTAATTTTCTCGTTGAAACTCAGGAACAGCTCTACCGATTTGGCTGATTATGATTAAGTGTTATTCATAAAATGTGCCTCTTGATTGTTCCCAAGCCAATTTCTACAACTCTTATTCAAGGTGTAAATCGTAACATCCAGTTGTGATATTCAAAAAAAAAACTTTGGGTAAAAATGATTTCTGCCGAATTTTAAAGCCGAATAAATAAAGGTGTGAAGTGACACTGTCAGCGACGAAATTAGGCGCCAAATATGTCGTCTTACCGGCTTATACTGAAACTTGGTCCAAGTTGTATTCCTTTGTAATGTGTTCAAATTCCTCAACTAGTAACAATGTTTGTGTTATTGATATCCTTTATATGAAATATTGATACCTAAATACGCGTCACAAATTGTTTGTTTGCGATGGACTCCTAAACTACTTAACCGAGTTTATTCTGTTTGGTCTGACTTGAAGGATAGGATAATTTACATCTCCATTTATAGTCTAAGAGTTACTAATACAATACAATAATTCTTTATTGTGTACCAAATACAGAGAAATTACAAATACATCAAATAAAACTTAAATTATAAGATACACAAAGGCGGCCTTATGGACTAAGGTTTAGCAAAATACTGTAATGGGGCTTTTAAAAATATAAAAATGCATATAATACTAGACAAAATAAATCATCCTAAAAGCAGAAGCCTGTTTTAATTATCTGTATTAGAATTTAGAACAAGCGAAATGCAACCTTAATGAATAAAATTTTTCCGCCGTTAGTTACTTGTGAAATTTAATTTGCAGTAAATTTCATTTTAATTTTCGGAAATGTTACCTTTTTTTAATGCGAGATATGCGCGACATATTGTACATAAGAAGTGTATCTTGGCACCATGACATGTCATTCAGCTGATGTTGAAGAGATCTAAGATGACGCATTTTAAGCTCGAGACTGCCTGGTCACTTTTCAAAGACACCCAAATTGCAATTCTCTGAAAGTACAGCTAATAATAGTAGGAATACCCTCAAAATTGAAATCAGATATTTAACTTGGAAATTTCTCCTTTGTTCCCGAATATTTTATACAATGTTTATTCACATTTCAGAAGGTAGGGGAAATCGCAACATTTAGTTTGCATTCGCAATAAAGCTTTCATATGAGTACTTCTCTTGTGATGTAGCTCTTATCTTTTAGTACGGACATAAAGATGAAGCCCGTGTTGGTAGATATTTACGTTTCATTGGCTTTGTTTTACGTTTCAGGATCTGAGTGGAACCGATGTATTTTTACTACAAATGTTACTTTGACAGTATTCTTTTAAATTTTCATACATAAATCTACCTTCGGCATTCTGGTTACAATATGTATAATTAAATAAATGTTTCTTTGTAATAGTATCCGCTGAGCAATACATATAACCCAAACACATGATTTGCTTACTTCGAATAAAAAAAATTGGGAATTTGGTTCAGAAATATTTATTTTATGACTTCAACTAAAGCTTTATTTTCGCGGAACATTAAATTGACAAATACTAGTGAGTAGTGTTTGATTCTAGTTGTGTTAACACCGAATCCCAAAATTCAAGTTAAATTTTCGCTCCTCTTCGTTTGACATGTACAAAATTCAGCCTATTCACGCTATCTGGATTCATATTGAAGTGTATATTCCAGTAGGCACCGAGGGAATTTCCGCCGAGCTTGACATTTGATGCAGCACAATAGTCGGTTCCATGTTCTACATCCCGAAGCCGCTCGCTTACCCTGTAACGAGAATTGATTAACTCGTATTGGAACTGTATCGATTGCGGAATTCTAAATCGGACGGAGCGGTTTGATTGAACTTGTTTAAAAATGTATGTTCACATGTCTCTCAACACTTGTGCAAACTTTTCTTAATTACATACCCTGCGTTTAAATTATTGCGCCAATTCCCTTGCGAGGCTGTCATATAGTATTTCCAACTGACACGATTCCTGCAGATCCATCTAGCTTCCTCGACTTTTATTACTATTTTCATACAAACACGAAGGTTTTGGACACCACACTGTTGCTATGTGAGCATTGTGGTATCTGCCAATTGAGGAAATCATAAGTCGTATTTACAGACAGGTCTGCGCACAGGACAGCGCAGAATATTTGAAGTGTCCATATGTAGAACCAACCAACCTCTAACCATCATTAGAACCATGCGTTCGAAGATAAACTTACTTTTGCTCGAGGCCTAATATTCCGGCCTCAGGTTAGCAACGCACCATTATAACCTTTGGTATCTCTAGGCGGCGTGAATTTCTTACCATCAAAAAATCCGTCTGCCTTTTGCCTTTCAATATCATAAAAAATGCCAATTCCAATATCATAAACTTGTTGGATGTCTTATCCCATAAAAATAATTTCACCTTCATTAGATTTTTCTTCATAGATAACAGATGACTCTTCTGAATATGAGACACAATTGTCGCGCCTATAGATTATAAATTTTATAGCTAAGAACCTGTCCAGTAAGTGTTTGGGATTGTTGTGGAGCCTAATTGAAAATCTTTTTTTATGTGATAGGTCAGTGAACAAATGCACGGCTGTCTTGATGATAGAGTCTACCACCAAGGAAATATTTATAATGCACAACACATTTTTTGAATGTATGAATAAAACTTTGAATTTGACCATCTCCATATGAATATCTCCACAAATTTTCATGTTATGTATACGACACAAAATCGTTGATTGTACTTTAAATAAGTACAGTTTTCAAATAACTTCCAGGCTAAATGACATTCAACTAAATTATGTGTTTTAAAGTTTTAAACTGTCATGAAGGTGGCAATCTTTGAAATTTTTGACAGCAGCTCAGTTTAAAGGAATCGTCACCGTATCGCCTCGAGCCGTTCTTGTTTGTATGAAACTCCATACTGCATCGCACACTAACCGGAATGCGCGGTGTCGTTTAGCCGTAGCCGAGTTGATGTACAGGATGCTGATACTGTTTGGTTACGTGCATACGTTAGGTTGACGCCTGGTTGACGACGAGGCGAGAGGCGATACGGTGACGATTCCTTTCCGAGTTTATATGTGTTCTGAGATCTTAAGTCTGTACTCACCGTAACGTATTCTTGGAATCTAGAGTGAAGGGTCGTTATACCGTCCACCCGACGCTCGACCCCGGGGGTTATCAATTCCACTGCGCGATATATACACTGGTTACCCATTTATCTATTTTTATTAGACAGTGACATAGGACGTATCTTATCATGGGCATAAATAAAAGAAATTATATTGTCCAGTATTAATGTCGGAATAAATTGCCTGTTTAGTTTCAGACCCTTATCGTGGACCCGTGGAACGTTCGAGACGTTTGGTACAGAAGTGAGTTTGAATAAAGCAAAACTATCGCCTCTGTGGTCTAGCGGTCCGGGTGTTGGACTTGACTGCATGAGGTCCTGGGTTCGAATCCCGGGTCGGCCAACAAAAAGAAAATTGCATTTTTCCAATTTTCTAATAAAAAAAAATGTTGGTCGGGATTGGAAATGTGCCCGGTTGGCGATAGGCTTGCCACCTATCACATTGTCTTTGGCTAGTCGTGGGTGCCATGGTTGTACCTCTGCCTACCTCTTCGGGGATATGGGCGTGAAGATCCTAACTTACTTACTTACTTACTTATGTCAAATGATGTTAGGGAGCATTTCGATCGCAACGGGGTACTTCCGGATAAGGAAATGCGCGGATAATGGCGAACCGTTAAGTGGTGACGGTGATGTCTGTACTTAAACTATCGTCAATGCCCACACCATGGTGACATCCCTACACGAATGTCGCAATGCTGTCGCTATGATTCTACAAAAAAAATTGCTAAAATTGACGTTACTGGAATGTTCCACAAGTCAGTCGTAATTTGTATCTCTAGCCAAATTCCGTAACGAATGTTTGTAAACAAACCCTATAAGGGTTTTCACAATTTTTTTATATAAAAAAGTATCTTAACGCCTATATCCCCGAAGAGGTTGGTGGAGGCACAACCCGGGCACCCACGACTAGCTTAAGACACTCAGTCCCACAATGTGATATCGCCAACCAGGCACATATTTAATCCCGAACAACGTTTGTTTTATTAGAAAATTGGAAAAAAACCCAATTTTTTTCTTGTTGCCCGACCCGGCATTCTAACTCGGGACCTCATGCAGTAAGTCCAACAGCTGTACCGCTAGATCACAGAGGCGACTACAAAAAATATATATAAAAAAGTAATCTGTCATTAAATTAACCTTAACATTACCTTAACAGTGCACGGCTATTTGATATTGAGACACTTAATAATTACTACGCATTACACCAAAATAACTAACAAATTTCATTATTTATTGGTTATTGTTAAAGACAAAAAAATTTTTATCACTCTTTAAACTACATTGCTAAATAAAGTAACCTTATATTATACTTAGTTGAATGCGTCATTTGGCTGCGTTACAAATTAACCGTACTACCCTCCTTTTTTAATCTGATAATTTAAAAAGGCTTGCGTTTCGTTTTTTGATAAAGCAAAGTAAAGTTATAAGCGTAAGATAAGCTGGGGATCAGGTTTATTCCTAACTAGCCGACCCGCCGAACTTTGTATCGCCTGAAATTACAAATAGTTTATACATGAGAAAATTAAAGCGTTGTTTTGCATATTTTCCCTGTAATTTTCCGGGTTTTTCTCCTCGCAAGAACATTCTCCTGACAATAAACAACATAACAAAAAAAAAAAATTAGCGAAATTGGTGCATCCATTCAGGTGTCATGCGATGACCGCACGGAAAAGGGATTCATTTATATTATATACTAGCTACTCCGGTGAACTTCGTTCCACCCGTTCAGTTTGTATGGGAAAAAATGTTCTTTTTCCATTTTCCCTGCCATTTTCCCGGTTTTTCTCTTCATAAGAACCTTGTCCTGGCAATAAGTTACACAACACAAAAAGAAATAACCAAATCGGTCCATTCGTTCGGAAGTTATGCGCTTACCAACACATTTAGTGATTCATTTTTATGTTATAGATCTACATGTTCATACGTCATATTATCATGTTGCTAGTGGATTGCTTGCAGCACTCGTGTTACCTGTCGAGTGTTCTTTGCATGCTGTCGATGTATGGTTAATAAAGTGTCATTTGCGCGGTGTTCGGATCTGCAGGAAGTCTGGTACTAGCGCCAGTAATAACAAATTAGCTTGATCGGAGTGACTCATGCGAGTGAGGGTTAGCCATGACTTTTGTATTTAAAATAAATTCACTTAAAAGACGGCATAGATTGGCTTACTGAAGAGACGGGATAACTTTTATCAATATTAGATAAGATAGTAAATTTAGAAGGTCCTCAAAGAATTCTACCAATTTGCATCTCAATTACACCAGTTGTGATGGTAATGTCTGTCTGTCTGTGGCATCATAACTCCCGAACGTATGCAGTCATTTCAATTTAGCTTTTGCATTAAATGTTACTTATGTGCGAGTGATCTTAGATATGTTTGATGGAAATCGGTTGAGCCACTTAAAAGTTGTGGGGGGGTGAAATTGGGGTGATTAACCGATTTATTTACTTTTTTTTCAAGGAAAATTAAGTAAATATGTAATCAATGTATTCGAGCCAATATTAGCTTCTTATTTGTTAAAATCCATCTAATAACTTAATCTAACCTAAAAATAGGCACATATGCATACAGTATTCGAACAGGTACAATTATAAATTCGAAACATAAAAACACAATAACATTTAAACAAAAGCTTTTTTGGAACGAAGTTCCTTATTGCGCGTTGTGAATGGGGACTAGACGGAAAAAAATCTTACAAAAATGTTGTCACGACAATTTTTGCTCTGTGGTCTAGCGGTTCAGTAGTTGGACTTGACTGCATGAGGTCCCGGGCTCGAATCCCGGGTCGGACATTTTTTTTTTAATTTTCATTTTCTATTTATTTATTATCATTTTCATTATTTTTTTATATGTTTATTTTCTTTTTTTTATTTCATGTTTCTCTGTCTGTCTCTCTCTATAAGAGAGATAGAGATTACTAGAGATTGAGAGAGAAAGGGGGGGAGAGGGAATTTCGTTCCATCTGGGTGTCCCTTGACACCTCTCAACTTTTTATGTGATAAGACAGTGAACAAGCTTACGGCTCTTCTGATGGTAAGAAATGTCGTAGCCTATGAATACCATAGATATTGAAGGTGCGTCACTGTCCTGTGGCCAGGATGCTAGGCCTATTGTGCAATTTTACCTGCTACCCTACCCTCCGGACCAGAACACGACAACGTCGTTGTGGCAGCAGGAATAGGTAAAGAAGTGGATCCCTACCCCGGGCAAGTGCTGCACAGCACTCTACCCCACCAGTGGTCTTGTTGGCAACGACCCATTAAACTTATACTCGCCTCTTACGAGCTGTCTGATGGGACAGGCAGATGGTCTATTCTACACAGGGGACCCGGATCAACACGGGGGTGATAAAAAAAAAGAAGTGAAACTTAAAATTATTTTAAATATTGATAAGGCAAGATATTTTTTGACATTATACTCGCACAAATAAGGAAAACTAAAACAAAGGTTTTTAGGGCTCAAAATAAAAATTGCACCAACTTTGANNNNCTCTCTTCCTCTTTCTCTCTCTCTCTATGTGTGTGTGTGTGGCATCATAACTTTTATACAGATGTACCGATTTCGTACGGTGCGTTTTTTTTTATTTTAATGCTGACGTGGAAAATATGTAATTTAATTAGAGCTGCTGTCTCTGCTCGAGAGCGTGACAATATCTTGAAACTGCCAACCGTTCAAACAAACAAACCATCCTAGATTAAACAACCTTGAAGTCGTAAACTTAATTGGCCCGTAGTTTGTGCCACTCCATAATTTCATAAAGACGATGGAGTTACGAAGTTAGGTTTTATTGAAAGCAAGTGGCTGCATAACTTTATTGGCTTTACGGCGCCCGTTCTCACACTGTTGCTCTTCACCTGAGTAATTAAGCACAGTGTAACAAAAACGATTCCAACTATTTTATTAGATACTTACCATGTTGCAGTTTAACAATTCTTTTTTCGAAATATAGCTGACGATTCCGAGATGGTGCCACGTTATACGTTTTATGAATATCCTATAGGTTTTGAGATATATATTTTTTGTCTATCTTGACGACCTCTGCCTGACTTGAAAGTCTCTAGTCAGTTCATGATAAAGTCAATAAAGGCCTACCTCGGAATCCTGTATTCTAAAAAGAACCATCGGTCCGTTATTCAAACATACAAAAACATAAAGTCGAATTGAGAACTTCCTCCTTTTCAGAGATCGGTTAAATAGTCGTAAAAGTGTTTTGTCCGTGATGATATTAACAATTATAATTGAACGTTTCAAGTCTGAAGTCAATTAAGTTTTTACAACCTTACCAGTATCCAAGTTAGATCGAGTAATAGACGCTGTAGTAATTTCATAAATATTTTCACAACTTATGAACATAAAATAAATAACATATAAGTGGCTATTAGTTCCGCTATGTTAAAATAGTTTGCTACAAAACGTTTTTTGTAATATAAATCAATTTGAATGCAATAAAATTTATGACAAATTTGCAATCTACAATGTTCTTAGATAGCAAATACTTTGTGTCTTTAAATAGCGAATCAGCAAACCGCGTGATTGCAAGATACAACTTTAGGCACCACAGATGTTACTGGTGAATCGTTATCTTACGTTATTTATTAGTTGGTGTACCCTTCAGTATGGCGTTGTGGTATGTCGTATGACAATGTCGAATTGATTGTCTACCATCTGTTGGTGTGCTATGACAATCCTATCGCTTTCTAGTATAATAATCTATTTAAAAAATTATCTTCACGCCCACATCCCCGAACAGATAGGCAGATGCACAACCAGGGCACCCACGACTAGCCGAAGACACTAATGCCCGATTTCACCAAGAGCCCCTATACTTTAGTGGACCTTTTAACGTTACTTATGGGACTGTTTCCATATAAAACAGTCCCCTAAAATACGTTAAAAGTCCCCTAAAATATAGGGGCTCGTGGTGAAATCGGGCATGAGTCCCACAATGTGATAGGTGGCAAGTCTATCGCCAACCGGGCACATACCTAATCCCGAGTTACATTATTTTTATTAAAATAAGTTTTTTTTTGCCCGATACGAGGATCGACGGACTCGGGGTCTCAACGAGTCTTGTTCCCCTAGACCACGGAATCTATTAAGTTAGATAATATAATTACGCCACCATTAATGCAATCACCCACAAAAGGTGATAGAGTACTACAACGTCTTGTCCATTTACTGATCCTACAAGCGTGGCTACAGTCAGCCTCCTCCTCCCAATCCCAACACAAGCAGCATACAAGACATTAAACTGCACCTTTTCTGCTAGGCGCCTAACTCTGATATAACCCCTACCCCTCTAAACAACCCACCCAGTAATCAGAACTCGGCACAAATTCGAGAATCGCTCTCCCAGTAGACAGCCCTTGTTGTTGGCGTTATAGGGAACACTTCAATCCATTTAAATAAGGATGGTGCAAGGTGTAGTTGTGAAAACCGCGAGGTTTTACAACATATTATAAAAAAAATCTTGTCTATATTGACCATATCGATACTTCCGTCCTACTTTTAGAATTGGTTAACCGGTAGACTTTTTTACGCCAAAGGCCTTTAGCATTATAAATTTAGATTTGCAACGCATTATTTCCATCTTTGGTGTCTGTATGTGCCTTTTTTTCCTTACTTCATCTTCATCTTTAGTTGGCTCTTCAGTGCTTTCCATTGTTGTTTTTTGTTTGATGGATTGGGTAACTGGAAGACATGGAACTCGAAGTAGTTACCTTTGTTTAATCGTGCATGCCCTTGTTTTTTGTACCTGTGCCCAGAAATGCGCTTTCGGAATACTGGCGTGAATTTATTAACAATTGTTTTTTTATTTATTTCAGGTGAGTAACGGCAATGTCATCGATACAGGAACACCCACCCTACTGGTATTTACAATTTATTATATTAGCATGTCAAATGCATGTGTATGTTCGTCTAACTAACGCACATCGCGAACCGAGTCATCTTCATTTGTATTACACATAACAATTACACATGCATCATTGGAGCTTTTGTTATATAATAACGTAATATACAATTTAACCCCTGGTTCTACCAAGTCAATCGAAATGAAAAAACCGACTCCAATTTCTTTACGTGTATGTATGGCCTTAACCAGTCATTCAAGTACACAAATATATGCATTACTTACTAAATGGAACACAAAATGCCGCGTCCATGATTATTAATTAGGCATTGACGGAGTAATAGCGTAACATATAAACCCAGAAATATAGGTACAAACAAATTGGAAACCTTCTTTTTGGACTTGGTTACATAGACACTTCATTCGAGATATTTTATTGAATCAGTTCTTATTTTGCGGACGGCCATTGTAACAGATATAAAATAGGCCTTTATTTTGCTACCTTCACTTCGGTCGCTTAAATTTGTTTGGTCTGTACTCAGCATTACAATAAAGTTGTTAGCAAGTATTACGCGCAGGTAGATTTACGTATGGGCAGAGCGTTGATCCTTCTAGCATCACCTGCTCGGAATATAAATGGTTCTCCATTGACTCACGCCTATAAGCTAATATCAACTCAAATGTATGGCAACGCAGAGCGTGAAGTATCATGGAGCGTTTCCCAACACTGTCTTGGCTTTGCATAATAATAGACTTATTTTTAACGCGCGGTAAGGTGCTTTTGTCTATACGAGTGTTATTTGTTGGTGTCGCTATTACTTTATAAGTTTCTGCTTTTTAAATGAATTTATAGTAGTAGTAGTATCTTCACGCCCTTTTCCCCGAAGAGGTAGGCAGAGGCACAACCAGGGTACCCACGACTAGCCGAAGATACTAAGTCCCACAATGTGATAGGTGGCAAGCCTATCGCCAACCGGGCACATATCCTATCCCGAGCAACATTTTTTTGTAGAAAATTGGAAAAACCCAATTTTCTTTTGTTGCCCGACTCGGGATTCGAACCCGGGACCTCATGCAGTCAAGTCCAACAACTGAACCGCTAGACCACAGAGGCGATAATGAATTTCTACGAATTTTAAAAGTAGGAAAAAATTCGACCCTGACAAGATTTGAACTTGTACCTCTTCGTTCCAAGCCGGCGAATGCTGCTCTAACCATTTGAGCTACTGAGGATTCCACTCCTGTTCCGAAGTTTTTAATTCCTTTCTCACCGTTTGCGCGGGGAGTAATTACCTATAAATACATAGTCCTGTGAACCCACTAAATGAGTTCTTCGTTACAGATGAAATTCACATTTATAATGGTCATAACTTTCGTTTCTCTAACAAAAATTTACGAATACAGGGTACAGGTTCAAATTCTGTGGAAAAAATTCTGTCTGGGGCTAAATTTTTTCTTTCTTTAAAATTTATAGAAAAAATTATCCCAAGCACAGGGCAAGTGCTAAAATAAAAATACGTTCTGTGGAAAGTTTTGAATTTTTCTTTTTTTAAAATTTTGTAAAAATTTAACACAAGCGCAGGGCAAATGTTAAAATTATTTTAAATAAATGTTTAAAACCAATCATTAATAAATATAAAACAATAGCAGTGTCATTTAAAATATTGTAAAATAACAATAAATAGTTTACTTCAACTCCCGACGAAATCTACGTGTAATATACTCGTAGCTAAGAACCATCTCGATCACGTCAGCTTACAAACGAAAAATCCGCATCGATATCGATTTATCCGTTCAAAAGCTGTGACGTAACAGATAGACAGATTCAAACTTATAACACTTCTCCTTTTCTGTCGGGGCTTAAAAATAGTTTGTTGGAAAAAAAATCGAATACGTTTTTACACCTAAAATGAATTCTTGATGTCAGCGAATTACAAAAAAAATGATCACTTCAATTAAAATTTCCTTTTTTTTAACTTTAAATCCAATCTGTTTTGTGTATATAGTGACGACAAATTGAAAGATAAGAAATCTCTGTTTTCACTCACTGTTGTGACATGCTTGAAATAATAGCCTGTGACAAGATAATCAATACCTATCTGAGATAAAATCACTGTACAAGATCTTATCGGGGACCGACCCGCTGTCCGCTCTAACTACCGACCTGCACGAGCTTTCACCCTTCATAATGTTACTCAGTTGAAACAATGTTACTTAACTTTCATACAATATGGCTTTTGTATAGGATTTCACATTCAAGTTTTTTTTATGAATAATTAACCGCTGTAAAACTGCAAAAACCGACTCCAACTATTTCATTAAGTATTAAGTATAATGCACTATTAAGTATAACTCAAAAACCGCTAGTCTGATTGTGATAAAACTAATAGAAGACCACGTCGGAATTATTACGTGTCTTTCTAAAATACGCATCGAAATTCTGTCCAAGTTTTCGAAAATTGTAATACCACTTCAGACACACACACGAAGCTTATGACACCCCTCGTTTCCGATCGGGGGCTAAAAATAAATCCTAAAAATAAATGTTTGTGCACGCACAACTCCCGGATGTTTAGATCGAATTGGTTAATTTTGAATTATTTTTGGAAGTCCCGAGAAGGCTTAAAAGAAAAGAAAATGGGAAAAAACTACGAGGAAACTAGGAAAAATAACTATTTTTTTCCAAACAATCTGAACCGGTCGGAAGGAGGTCTCCGGGACAGCCATTGGGATGTAAATCTAAATAAAATATATGCTGTAATGCATTATGTCATCCATGATTCATTCAATGTTTTAATTATGGATGATTTTAGGATGGAGTTGATTCTGAAGGCTAAGGCTTAGAAAAAAATAATGGAAGGCTTACATTTTAGTATAATCCTTCGATCGTATGTTAGTTTAGAAATTTATAAAATACGACAACATATCTGTTGGGAAAGTTGGGAAGTTCTAAAATATCACCGATCCAGCAGGAAATGTCTGGAAAGTGGAAAAGTCTTGTTAGCCACATCAAATATTGAATGTTTTTGTCATCCCCACACTGGAACGGCAAAATAATGTCTTTTCAAACTTCTGATGTATGTTTCTTATTGTCGTCATTTATGTACGAGTACACAGACTTTTTAAGATTTCTGCAATCTATTGATAATTTTTCTCCCAATTACCGCCTTTTTTTTCATGTAAATAAAGAAGAATAAACATAATATGTTACTGGTGTGTTGCTACCTCAGTGCTGTGCAGCGACTTTAGCGGATTAGTTTTTGATGATATTGGAAGGCAGATGGATTTCCTGATGGTAAGAAATTAACGCCGCCTAAAGACACCAAATTTGGTAATGGTCCGCTGCTAACCCGAGGGCAGGGATTTGTCGTCCGAATCGGAACACCACCTCCACGGCAAACGTTGACGTTATGGCGGCAGGAATAGGTAAGGCCGGTGGTACCAATGTGGACGAGTGGCTGAGAAACTCTACTACCTAGTCAGATGTCACTCTGTTAGTGACAGCAAACCTAAGTTCGCATTTTGCGAGCTGCCTGGCAGGAAGGCAGAGGATAAGTACAACCGATTTACCTGTTTCTGCTTCCATAGCGTCTGTACTCGCCATTGTATTGTTTCTTGAGTTAAGATAGGGAATATGCATTAGTGACTTAAATTTAAACTAAATTTACAGGAGATTTACCTGTTTGTTCACCGTGTTATATTTACCTAATGTGAAAAGTATAAAGGAAGTTCAAATATTTGATCTTAATATTATTTGTTTTGTAGGTATTTTAGTGTATTCAAAGTGAAGTGAAGTTTTAGTGTGAAATTCAAATATTTGATCTTAATATTATTTGTTTTGTAGGTATTTTAGTGTATTCTTGTAGTGTTATTGCAATGTGATGTCCGTTTCACTATACGACAATAAAAGAATATGTCACACTAAAAATAAATAATGAAATATTAAAATATTCTGTCATACGTGACACAGAAATGTGTAAAAGAAATTCTCAAGAAGACAAATAGCTCAATATATCAATAGCTTCTTTGAGTCTGTAACATTTGGCAACGGTATGCTTGCACACTGCGAAATTTGTGCATTACTTTCCTCTAAAATTATTCTGTAGGAAGCAACATTTTTTTCTTTAATTCCAGGCAGGTAATTCCTTTATTCATCTGCCTCTCCTTTTATTCGTCTCAGTGAATAAAATGATGTGAAATACAGTGTTTCGACTCTAGAGTAATTAGCTTTTATGAGTCGGTAAAACGTGAACTAAGATTATGTTTCAAAGACTTTTAGAAATAAGTTTTCAAACGTTACCTACTTTTCATTTCTTATTTATAAAGGTTTTGATACTCGAAACATATGATGTATAGTTTGCTGTTTTTCACATACCATTATTTTTCAACAAAACTGTACTTGCGACGCGAATTCTAAGATTATCAGGTGGATTGGAACGCGACCATTTGCGGAGACTAGGTTAAAAACTTAGCCGGCTTGTCATTTTTCTCTACAATATTACAATTAATATTTATAAGTACCTTTAAGCCCGTATCCCAAAAAGATAGGCAGATATACAAACAGGAAAACCACGTAAATAAAGTTATATTAACGTTGCAATTAATCAAACATTATATCTGTCGAGACTTTGGTATGAGGAGCAGTTACTGTCAAGCGTTACTTGTCTCCTAGATATTCTGAAATCCAATAACATTTCTACTTCATTAAGATATGATATATATTTTAAAATTAATTGGGTAGTGGTTATTTATTTATTGTAGAAGTTTATACTTTGACCAATAAAGTATAGTGCTAATAACATTCTGTGAAGACTACATGCACTGTAATTAAATCTCGTTTGGATAAAATAAGAGCACATTTTATTTAATTTGCATATTATGTTTAATGTATATGTATACTAGCCGACCCAGCGAACATCGTATCGCACGATTTCTTGTTCCTGCTGGAAATCGAATCGGAGCCTCGCAGTCGGTCGACAGAGTTTAGCGAGTAATTCACGGGCCAAATCTAGTAGTTTATAGATGTTAGATTTCGATCGAGTGCACCGTGATCCGTCGGGAAATTGTTAAAATAGATTTAAATGAAATTAGTAATAAATTAATATTTGTTTGATTGCTGCTCAGCTTCTCACTCGGTTGACATTGAGTCCATTCGTCCACTTATTACCTTATCAGGAAAGAGTCACACTCAAACTCTTTTAACTAGTAGCACCATTCGTTACTACTGCTCGAAATACATCATCATTATCCTGGCGTTTATCCTAGTTCTTTCCCAGTTTTAAACATGATAGTCAAGGTCCGAATTTCTACTCTTCTTTGTTTTGCCCGGTCTTTATCTTCCATGACAGAGAGCTCATGGGCATGATCTACGGGATACGGAGTTTGTTGGGTCGGCCTCTTTTCTAACACCTATTGGTTTAATCGTCTTTAGATATTTGTTACCCTCGTGGCCTTCTGGCGTACTCTAGACATGACTGTACTACCTTAGTCTGCTTTAATTCAAGCTAGTTAGGCTAGGTCACAAAAATATTTGATATTTTCCATCGTCGGCGCTTGGTAAAACTTCCAAATATTCATATTTTTAAAGAAAGAAACACTTGTACTGTTTTACTTATCACTTATAATTTATTACTTTGTAATTAGTAGCCTACCGGTTTCGCTTATACAGCATCATCAGGGCTAAAACTTAAAGTTTAAAAATATTAATCTCTAGTCTTTAAAAATATGAATAGGTCACAAAACTGTAACCTACCGGAAATGACTATATCAGAAAAATCGGGTAGAAATTTAGTTTCCGCTATTTCGTGGGAATTATTATCTCAATTTAATAAAAAGATAATAACAGCCTTAATAAAATTTAATTTTCCCTGAAGTGTTTTCAAATGATGCCGCCTTTTCACAATTTTCGGTTGTCTAACCATGTGCCTTACGCCCTGTATATATACTTAAGATAATTATGGGTGTTATTTCATTCATATTGGTAAAACTACAAAAGAAGAAAGAACTCATGTTAAGGATTCTAAAACTGTATGTCTTCATACTTTTGCTACGTTTAATGCAGTCGCGGTTTTAACAATGCGCTTGTCCATATCGATACGTTTTAATCGGTGTGATTTCGTCGCGGATGAGACTGGTGTGTAACCTTTAAAAGTTGTCGTATATCGAAGTACCATTAAGGCCTCGCCTGGACCGGTGCCAGTGATGGGATATTATTAGCTCGTCGACATCGTCAGAGTTAATCAAGCTCAAATAAGATCAATAATTCCCGTAGGTGACGGCGCCAGGGCCGGCCGACGATCCCGATCGTTTGGACATTATTAAACGGTATTTGTAATTAGGCAATCTGCAAACTAAATTTCGTCCTGCTGGAGTTGCGGTAAACATTTTTGTATATCATACGATAGCAAACAAGACTCTCGTGTTTTGATGGTCACAGGAAACCTTACCCGATAAACAAAATAGTTGTTACTGGTGCGTCACTGGTTGTAAATTACCTATGTTTAGAGGTCTACTAGTTACCATATCCTCCAGCACGGAATACGACAATGATGTTTACAGAAATAGTTACGGTGACGGTGGCAGCTGCCATAGACATAACATCTTGCCACAGGACAGCGACGTATCTGCAACATGTATAGCCTCGAAAGGCCATGATTATCAATTACCATTTGGAAAGCCGTATGCTCGTTCGCTGACTTATGACATGAAAAAACAATCCGGGCGAACTGTTACCTAGCAACCAAGTAGTAAATGATTATTTACATTTATAATTTTAGCTCAGTAAAACTGCAAGTAACAAATTTTCATTTTAATAAGTTCATTTTCATTTCATTGGACCGCCTCGTTGGTCGAGTGGCTAGCGTACACGCCTAACTACACCGACCAACCGCGAGGCTCGGGTTCGATTCCCGACGGGGGCAGGCATTTATGTGATGAACATTTAGATGTCTGCATTTCTGGGACTGGCTGTTTATTAAATTTATCCTGGTATCTATTAACGTATTTCGATGTATCAGTAGACCAGTAGTAGACCAGTTCTAGGCGAGAGTTTTCTTAGAACCCACCTGCCCCACTAACACTGCAATTGCAAAAATATTATTGACCTAAATAGCTTTTAGTCGACAGCAGGCAAGGGTTATGTTTGTGTATAAGTATGTAAGATTCTTTGTCTCATTCCTTTCAATCTGCTTGATGATTAAGATCTTTTCTTATCTATAGTATGTATAAGTTAGTTATGTATATACACAAAAACGTTGACTAACATCCATAACATAAGCATATAGTTTGCTTACTTTTGGGGTTAGATTCAATTTGTGTAACTTGCCCAGGGATATTTATATATATATATTGTAATAAGTAAGTTGTCTACGTAAAAATTAAGTATTTTTCTCGAATTTCATTCAAAGGTACGCTTGAAAATCGGTTCAGAAAAGAGATAGAAATCGATTGACTCATTAAAAAAATATATAGAAATCGAACACATAAATCCACCATTTTTCGAAGTCGATTAAAAATGATAAAATGAAAGTAGTAGGCCACCCTTTAAACGGTGTATGAAATTAGGCAATTTGTGTCAAGTAAATTACGTCGTAGTGCAGTTTCGGTAAACATGCCGATAAACCACAAGAATTTTAAGCAAGGTATCCTCGGGCGAGTCAACAGATAGACGCATTGCACAAGTACGTATCGGAGAAAGCCAGCACTTATTAGCCTCGGTTTGCTATCGAACAGCACCGACCAGTTCTAGGCGAGAGTTTTCTTAGAACCAGCCTGGCCCACTAACACTGCAATTGCAAAAATATTATTGACCTAAATAGCTTTTAGTCGACAGCAGGCAAGGGTTATGTTTGTGTATAAGTATGTAAGATTCTTTGTCTCATTCCTTTCAATCTGCTTGATGATTAAGATCGTTTGTTATCTATAGTATGTATAAGTTAGTTATGTATATACACAAAAACGTGTAGGGTTGCACTCCAGGAGTGCCGGCAGAAGTGAAAACTTGAATATTAAAGTTGTGCATTTTTGATATTTTAAAAATGGTTAGGGAATAATTTTGCACAAATTGCTTTAATTATCAGTATAATTAGGTACTATCATTTATGTGGTAGAATTATCATTTATTGCGCTATGGTACAAAAACATGACAACACGAACATTCGCGCAAGCGCCCTGCATTGTCTTACGAATTTTCGATCACTTTAGAAGATTTACTCAAAGAAGTTTTCACTTCAATTAATCTCTATTTCCTGTGCGTGCCGCATCGTGCGTGAAAAACGGGTGGAACAATTTCGCAAATTCTTTTTTTGTTGCATTTATTGTCAATAGAAGGTTTTTATGCAAACATTATAAAATTTAAAAATTCAGTGTTTATAGTTACCAATAGTTACCACAGAACCACGTCCTTCGGGGTAGTGTAGGGCTAGGTTGTACTTGTAAGATATTGTTAGACTTGTTTAATTTATTATATTTGATCTATATCTGTTTCTATCTATACCTACTTATAATAATAGTGTAGGAGTGTGAATTCTGTACGTTCAAAATATTTAAAAAAAGGTGCAGGCGCTAAAAACGGACAACAGAACACATTTTTGGAATTTTTGTCTGTCTGTCTTTCACGCTGAATTTACTGAACCGATCATAATGAAATTTAGTTGCTATGTACCGTAGCTACTTCATGTTCTGAAGAAGGTTATATGATACTTTTTATCCCCCTTACTAAAATTACTTGCCAAGATAACCCTTGGGATAGGGGTGAATATCAAAATGTAAATTTGGCTTTAATTCACTATTTTGTTAATATTTTTTTTATTTTTGTAAATATACACTGGAAGTGGTAATTCCGGAATGAAGAGAAAAAATATTTTAACGTGTAAGCCAATTTCAATGTACGTATATATCTTTACGCCAAGTTACCCTTCATGGTAAGCAGAGAGTATCTAGTCCCAAGAAGACCAAGTTCGCCAGGTCCTTGCTTCATTTTAAAAATCTTTATTTTCTCTTTGCGACATCAGATTTTGAACTAAATTTATTATCTTTAATTGAGACATTTTCTATGTAAAAATGTACAAGAATTATGTCGGGTATGTCTTTGATTTGTAATTTTACTTTCCATGTTAATTGCTAGTGTCTATCGCGTGACTCGACCGCACGTCGGACGGAGAAATTCTTTAATGTAAACGTGCACATGAAACTAATCTGCATGATATCGGCTATTTGTTATATGTTTTGTGTTTAAAAATGTTGCAGAAAGCGCGATACGCTGGTTCCGATCCCACTATAATACATTTTTCATTGAAATTGTATTTCGGATTCAAATTTATTCATAAATGTACGATATTGGAAAACGCTTGCTTCAATTTAACTAATTTGCGGTGTCTTTGTACGTAATTTGTTAAGTCGTAATAAATTATAAGAAGTTAACATCATGTTTTTATATTGGCGCAGTATCCATTTGCTCATTTGTCTCATGTATTCATTACTGTCAGAAAGTCCCTGTTTCTGTTTGCCTACCTGTAATAATCATAATAGGTGATTAAAATTTTTGGTTACCCTCGAAAAAATCTACCCGTGACGTAGTTAAAAACCATGTCGAATACACACACATAATCACGCGCGCGCGCGTATATGTTTTTTGGGGGTCGAAAACCATTTATTTAGTTCACTTACGTGTGACATAATGACGTCACTATTTTCTTAACACGGCTTAAACCCCCAAAAAGTTGAATCTCATAATTTCTAATTTTCTTCGATGTCGTGGGTGCCCTGGTTGTGCCTCTGCCTACCTCTTCGGGGATATGGGCGTGAAGATACTTTCTACGATTTCATTTACCAAGCGCATCGGTACGATGATGTAGTACAATCGTCCACTGAAACTAATGACGTGTCCCGATGAACATACTCTAGAAACCTGTTACGACGCTCTTTGGTTTCTTAAATCCTTTGGTTTTCAGCCGCTTGTAACACGTTCATTCCGTATTATGGTACAGTCTAAAAATGTCATCTTTTTACCGTCAAAGTAATGCCTTAATTCAATCTGTCTCGTATCGTGAGTTCTAGATAATTAAAAAAATCACCTAATATTATTTAGGTTACTGCGGCGGAAAGACAGGCGATGCTTATAAACTTTAATTAAAACGCAGATAGTCCATTTTTATGTATAGTAATTTATAAATTTGATTATACTTATATACAGATAATACTTAAACCCATGTTAACAGAAAGAATACGCCTGTCCTACTTTGATTATACTATGGGTGTTCTACCCAACTTACAATTCCTATTACATTCAACAAACTCTGAACCTTGTAAAGTAATTTAATATGTTACCATATTTTCCCTCTTAAGTTTCTGAATTCCGACTAAAAGGAAATCATAAAATCATTTCACCGTACACTGGAGATCAAACGTATTCGTACATTATGTATACAGTACCAGTTTGAAGTACAAAAATAGCAAAGTACCCGGTAGGCATCGAGATAAAAGACTTAATTAACGGGACCGGCGACCCATAAAATGGAGGAGGTAACACATATCCAGGAGGCATAGAATGCGTCCCTAGAGACATCCGTATTCTCTACATTTATTGAATCTTTAAGTCTGTGACAGCCAGTGTGTTTAAGCTTTGTTAAACTTTACAAAAGCTAAACTTTGGAACAGCCTCCCGCCAATTGTCCAATGACCTTTGACATAGGGATTATTAATAAAATCATGAGAAGCTGGCATAGCATTGCTAACTAAATCTTTGTGATGTCGATGTCCTTGAGCTGTGGTGACTTTTCGAAGCTTTTTAAATATAAAAACATATCCACACGAAATTTCTTCTCGTTAAATGGTAGAAGTAGAAATAGTAGTTTTTTAAAATTATCCACAAACTGTTAACAAAAACTTACTGTGTATATTTTTTTTTATTGGAGAGGAGAGGAAGATGGGACATACATTATCCTCTCTGCACTGTGATGCTCATTTACAAATATTGTCTTCATGGAGGTTTACTGCCTACTTTTTCATAATTTGTTTGCACTCATTATGAGTGATTAATATGTGTTCGCATCCTAGCCCTGCAGTTTGAAAGAGATCGCCTCGCTCGGGTTGAGCCGTTTGCGCCTGTGATGCAACGATTCCCGTTTTTATCCCACTAATACGCCATTCATAATGCTTGGATGAATAATGGGTCTCGTTCCTATGATAAAATAAGAAACAAAGGTTTTACATTTGTCGAGGACATTTGTAGCGTGCTCTTGCAATGTTTTACGTTGGACAACCAGACTGCACTTGATTTTAAGTCAGAGACTGTGCAATTTGCAAAAGTAATTAGTGTTTCCGGAAAATTACAATCTGAGTGTTTTTGAAGTAAGACCGTTTTTAAAAGGTAAAACTGCAGTTTACTTAGTATAATATGAAAGGCTCTGCATTGATTACATACCTGTATTGTATACTTTGTACAGTCCAAGTAGTCCAATCCATACACTCCAACACCACTTATTACCAGGTGTGTTGTGTCTATGTAAGCTATTTATTGAATAAAAATAAAATCAGTTCAGGATTTTAACCAGAACCGTGTAAAAAAAGGTGTGTGTGCGATTCACACACGACAGAAGTGAAACTTCAGTAAGTCGACAAAAGAATGAGATGAATATATATTTGTGTCTCTTACCTGTCGCTTTTACGTTGCAACCGTTTTGAAATCACAATGATTCTAAAGAAGTTTCACTTCAAGAACAAACTAGCACATATACAATATAATCCGAATGCAGAGATGGTTGTAGGTAACCGGGAAGACCTAGGTTGACGTTCTACGATCAAACCGTTTTGGGTTTTCTCTGAGAGTTGTGTGAAGAGTTTGAGAGAGAAACCGGCGTGTTTATATAAAAACCAGGCAGATCTGTAAGGATCGTGACATATAGCACTCGATACGCTCTGCCTACTTCATCACAGATTTGGCGTGAAGATATATATGTCTGAATTAAATATGTATGTATGTTTAAAGAAAAAAAATCCTCAATAGCTGAAAAGGCAAACACGAAGGATTCGGTTAAGGTACGGTACAAGTACCAATTTTGTCCGAAATGAGATTTTTTCTTCCTTTATAAATTTGTGAAAATTTACTCGAGCACGGGATAAGTTACGTCTTAAAATATTACTTATATTTCGGTCCCATATGTATTAAAAGTGATTTCCAATTATATGATTGAGCGAACATTTTCCTATCTTTCCATTATCTTTGTGAAGGCGAGCGTTGATCCATTGCCTTTATTTATAAACCAATCTCATTCGTGTGCGCCGTTATTATTAATATCTTTCGGAACTCAGTTAATATTATCGTGTTGTTTTAAGCCAAGTCTAATAAATACTAAATATTTACTGTTGATTCTAATATAGCTTATTAAATATTTAGAAACTAGCTGGCTTTAATGGTTTTAAGCAGTTTGTGGTTCAAGGTTGATGAAAAAAAGGCTTTTCACTTCACTGCGCAAGGCTAAGTAGGGGTAAATAGTTTACCAGTACCAGTTTGTATCCCTTTTTGACCTCTTAAAGATCAAAACATGTGGGTAGAATTAATCAAAGGAGAAATATTTATTTTCTGAATGTGAAATAATCTAAAAAAAAAAAAGTATCTTCACGCCCATATCCCCGAAGATGTAGGCAGAGGCACAACCAGGGCACCCACGACTAGCCGAAGACACTAAGTCCCACAATGTGATAGGTGGCAAGCCTATCGCCAACCGGGCACATTTCCAATCCCGACCAACATTTTTTTTATTAGAAAATTGGAAAAATCCAATTTTTCATTTTGTTGGCCGACCCGGGATTCGAACCCGGGACCTCGTGCAGTCAAGTCCAACATCCGGACCGCTAGACTACAGAGTCTAATAAGAATAATCTAATTAATTGTAAGTTAATAGATACTTAAAATATTGTGTGAAGATGAGGCAATGGTGGTAATTTTGTTGCGCACTCACTTAACTAATTTTAAGTTATCGCTGTCTTCTTTCAACGAAAGTAATAGAAAGAGACAAAACACTTTTAGTGCTGTCGAATTACACCAAACACGATATTTCTACAGACGTTTAATCTATCACTTTGAAAACGTTGTTTAAAACCATCACTATTTGTTTGGTGAACATGTTCGGACTAATCTGACATGTCTAAAACGTTCCATCTATTTTGTGTTTGTTTTATTTGAAAAAGATAGCAAAGATAGCATGCATCTAAAATAGCGATCCGGCCGCGTTCCGATCTGGTAGTAGATTTATTATTATATAGACCCGTCACAAGTGCCTCGTGTAGGTTTATGTGAAATAATAAAGATGATTTATTATTATGAATAAGTTTAGTTTGTGTACAGCAGAATTACCACCAATAATCAAAAATCAGACGCTACAAAAAATTTGAGTCGACGAATTATGTGTGTGGTTTCGGTGAATAGGTCTGGTGGTGTGGTACTGTGCTTATAGTATTGTACTCGCCCGGGTAGAAATCTAACGCCTTATCTATTCCTGCCGCCAGAATCACACGGTCATGTTCTGATCCGGGGGGTACGATGGCCTGTAAACTTGCACATTTGGTCTAACAACCACAGGAGAGCAAGGAGATGTTTGTTCTTGTTCGCTATCGTCTCATACAAAAAAAAAGTTATTTCAAAATCGCCTCTGTGGTCTAGCGGTCCAGGTGTTGGACTTGACTGCATGAGGTCCCGGGTCGGGCAACAGCAAGAAAATTTGGTTTTTCCAATTTTCTGATAAAAAAAAACGTTGCTCGGGATTGGATATGTGCCCGGTTGGCGACAGGCTTGCCACCTTTCACATTGTGGGACTTAGTGCTGGCCAGTCGTGGGTGCTCTAGTGGTGCCTCTACCTACGTTTTTGGGGATATGGGCGTGAAGATACTTTTTTAATTTTAAAATCATGATTTAGTTTGATCATCTTTTAATTAAAATAACCAATAAGGATTTATAATAATTTATTTAACGTTGGTCTTTGACAGTTTGATGTAGTCGCTTTGTGTTTTTGGGAGCCGCTTGGAAATAATAGTCTAAGATCCGGTGGGAGATCGACCTTCACCGATCTGATAACCAGATGAGATATATTTTTTATCAAATATAATTTATAAACAAATATGCCTATAATTACTTGCCTATCTGAAAGTGCTCATGGCTATTTTTAATTAAATTATGTATGCTTTAAGTATGATATTTTGCAGGCAAGTCTATATGACTGATTTTGTTATAAAATAATCTAAAATTTTATATAACTTCCGATAAGTTAGCAGAACGATGGAGTCACCTACATTAACTTACCTGTTCATATCTGTTTGCCAGGTATACACAAAAATGAGTAGGCAAGCCTACTAAGGCATATTCTGTGTGTTAAAAACTAAAAGTGAAATAAAATTCATTTGGTTATTAAAAGAATGAAAGTGATGAAAAACAATCGTTTAAAGTTAATTTAATTAAAAATAGCCATGAGCACTTTCAAACAGGCAAGTAATTATAAGCATATTTATTTATAAATTATATTCTATAAAAAATGTCTCCTCTGGTTATCAGATCGGTGAAGGTCAATCTTCCACGGTCTCCTCTACTATAATACAAAAAACTACCGCATGCATATAAGAAAGTGGGAGACAGCACTACTATATGAAATGTCACATAAGTCTCTTGTCTAATAATTGCGGTTGAAAAATTTGTAACATTTAAAAGCCAATAATATATAAGCGAAATCGCTAAAATTTGATTGAAGATGATCGATCGTTGTGATATCGGATACGTTGCACTCCTACCGAGCTGGTGAGCTTTGCAGTGCTGGTTACGTACATTTAAGGTCGATCTTTATAACAAATAAGCATTTCAGGGATTTCTCGGGATCTTTGGCGTAAGTTGGAGTAAGTGAACTTGGACACGTACATAGCATCCGCACGACTGAATCGATTTGGCTAATTTTAGTTTTGGATTATTTGTAGAAGCCGGGAAGGTTTAAAACATAAGAAAATAGGGAAATCTGCCAGGAATCTAGGAAAAACAACATTTTAATTTTTGCCATACAAATTGAAATAATGGAACGAAGTTCGACGGAATAGCTAAATAAATAAAAGTGTCTGAGTATCCGTAGATTAAAAGTATTTCAGATATAAGAAATATTTCAAAGATAAAAAACCTTCGTAGTCTATTCACAAAACTTCAATTTGTGTATAAACGGACATCTTTTGCTAATATATTTATGAACGCCTCGTTGGTCGAGGGATTTGGGTATACACTTGAAGCCATCAATCATCCGCGATGCTCGAATTCGATTCCTGACAGGCAATTTTATGGTGAATCTTGATATTATTTCTGGATGTAGGTGTTTATTTACATTTATATAATATGTATTTCTATGTATTAGTCTCGGTTTGTATTAATATATTTTTTTTAGTGTGTATCAGATGTTTGTAATATATTCAGAGATATTTTTTCTGCTATAAGAAAAAAAACAAGCGCACAGTTCTCCTAATGGTCACCAGAGACCATAGACACTATACATGTTATAGGTATGCAAATCTACCGACTTACCTACCGTCAGCACCGTATCACAACAGTGAGAATCACTGACATCTATCCAGATAAGTTGCTGCACAGCACTCTACCACCAGTGGTCTTGTTGGTGTTGCCCTATTTAGCCTGTACCTGGCAGGGTAGATGGTATATTCTACACAAGGGAGTTGGACCAACGTGGGGAACATTATTATATTTATATCATTAGAAGTAGAGCTGCGTAATATGAGGAAAGTTTTCCAACTCATCACTCAATAAAGTTTTGTAAGTGGACCTCTGCGGGGCAGGAACGGCCGCGTCTAGCTCTAACAAACAATAACTGAGCCGGTAATTTTTTTGCTAACTTTTGTAATTAAAATTGATATTTACTACGTACCGAGCAACAGGTGAAGCACGCGATTTTAAAATTCAACTTCTTGAGAATTGTAACTTTTGATTTTTATGAATGAAAATGCCGTACCACTCGTAGGTATGAATTACTAAATTTCTCAATACTTTAATTAGGAATTACTAAATCGTGTTATCAAACTCTTTAACAGATTAAAGAAAGAGGATTTTGTATTATAAGCAAGCAAACAATAAGATGCATATTTGTCACACACGTCGCTTTAAAAATACCGAAGATGTTAAAGCTGCGTTGTAGATCCGTGATTATGATATGAAGCATCGCATTTACGTGTTTTTACTAGATTAGGTTATCTTCATTGAGGGAGCAACGCCATCTCTTATTTTGGTTTGACTTCAAGCATTGTTCGAAATTGATAGTAAAGACATTGTAGACGGTTGTAAGCACGCCATCCAACGACATTGTAGACGGTTGTAAGCACGCCATCCAACATAAGTAACCTTGGATGAAAGTCCGTGTCCATTTATTTCCATTATTATTAAATTTGATTAAATCAAGATGGATATAAACCAAAATTGTATAATCTACGGTCCAGACGAATGCAAACCACTCACAACCGTCTCGAAAGGGAACCTCTTTTTTGCTATTAATGGAAAAAATCATATAGGTGTTATAGTAAGTATAGTATTGTAAAAACAAAAATTATCTTGACGATTTAGAACCCTAGTTTCAATATACCACACGAAGGCGGACACACATGACCGTCAAAATAACACGTCATCTTTCGCCACAGAGTACAAACGAGTGAAGTCTATAAACTGACGACTGGTAGGACGTTACATTCATTTTACGATTGGAATAAAAATAAAACGCAACCAATAAAACAAACGCGCCGGGTAAAGTACACTGAACTTATGTTTACTCTTGTTGTAGCACCTACGGACAAGCCGTCCGCTATCTATATATAGTCGGAGAGCCGGGACTGTACATTTTGTATAGGCACTAGGCAGGCACAAATAGTCCGATTTTCTGATGGCTTTTTATCGATAGCAAACCAGGCGGCTCTCCTGATTGTCGCCTCTGTGGTCTAACTCTCTTTATTTTGTATTTGTGTTGTACTTTTTTTGACTTCACGAGGTCCGGGATTCTATCCCCGAGTCGGGCAACAAAAATACTGACACCTACTCCACAAACATATAATTTGCGTTGTTAAAGTTAGATCGGTTGTGATATTTATTAATAGGAGATTAGATATTTATTTAAATTTTTATTTTACATATTATAATTCAAGAAAACAACTAGCTAGAATAAAGAAAATAAAATAGCTAGTCGTGGGTGCTCTGGTTGTGCCTCTGCCTACCTCTTTGGGATATGGGTGTGGAGATACTATACTTTCTTTACTTTTTATTTTTATCTAAGAAGGATAAAAAAACACTAACAAAAAGTTAGTATACAAACTGAAAAATCATATTTGAAGTTATAAACTACTCTATACAAATACTTGGTTAAAGAAAACATGTGGCGATGTAATACAGTGCGGGCGTAGCCGCGGGAGCTGGCTAGTCTGCAATATTACAGCGGTTATCCTAGCGTTGCCGGCAATTGACCTCAATATTCATTTACTGCTTAATGGTGAGAGGCTATAATGTTCCCTTATATTATTAGAACCTCAGGCTAATGCTCGCGACGTTTACATACTTTGTTCAACGTTAAAAGCATACAAAGATCCTAATTTCGGAAGTGGTGCACACGGAATTAATTCCTTATCCCCCCCCCCCCCCC
>NJDC01058098.1:0-52654 GCA_002245475.1 Calephelis virginiensis
CCACCTGGCAGCTCGTAAGAGGTGAGCATGAGAACCTGCTGGTGGTCGAGTGCTGCGCAGCAATTTGCCTGGATTGGTACACTACTATTTTTTTATGATATTAGAAGGCAAGCAATAGATAAGGCGGTGGTACCAATCCGGGCGAATCGGTGCGAAACTATACAACCTAGTTTAATATCACGATGTCGGTGACTGTTAGCCTATGCTCACGCCTTTTAAGAGTTGCCTGGCAGGAAGGTAGATGGTCTATTTTGCAAAGGAGGATAACTACTTTCTACTACAGTCACAATGTCGGTAGGTATACGTCCGTTTAACGTTCCGGTTTGGACAGTGAAGTAGCTGGTTAACAAAGAGGCTTACTATTTTAGCAACGAACGCTTAGTAGTAGTTTGGTGTCTATAAGCGGCATGTACTTCCTTTAGCCCATTGAGAATTGGCCTCTTTTGATTTATCGATTTACCTGTTGTTTTCAAACGATAACGTAAAAAAAGATAGCAAACGGGCAAGCGGTTCTTCTGATTGTACCTTCGCTTTAGAAAACTGAGATCTTCCTGGTGAGTTTCTATGAAGTATTCGAATTCAGATGAAGTGGGCAAATCTATTGATTCTATCCTCCAGTTAGGAACATGATATCGTTGACAATAGCGAAGAACACTGACGCTGTGGCGAGATTAAAATACGTGGCGGTTTTAGCAAAAAGGTGTTAGCACCTTGTGAAATTGGCCTTTTATAAAATATGCTTATCATTTTTTAAAAAGACAAAACAAATTACGCTATTCATTGGCATTTGATAAAGAATAATCTTTTAAGATATGGAATATGTTAAAAGTAGTAATCGATTACTAGAATAAATAAAACCCAACAAACGAGTCAATGTTAAAGATTAAAGGTCCAATTATTCAAATTTTAATACAAGCAATATTCGTTTAAACCGCTACGCATTTACATGAGATTGCTTATCTTCTTTGTAAAATACAGCCCTTAGGTACGCACAGATCTCTGATATAAATTATCACTTTATGGCTAGCCCGCACAGGAGAAGCCGCACGTCGGCTATAAACACGTAAAATGCATGACCAATCAAAATACCAATGTCGGGTCACGCACACAATCTAACCTAACGTTGATACTGTTCCGTATTTACGCGATGTGTGTTTATGTGTGAACGAGAAATGCATTAGTTTTTGTATGTGTGTAGATTGAGGTTACTCACACTAAGAACGTGCCCGCTGAGATGGAACACGCGGTTCAGGGATAACTGAGGGCTTATGTTTGTTATGGAAATAATAATAAGGATAAGGTAGTATTTAAAATATTATTAACTTTTGAATTCGGGAAGCAATTTGTTTCTGCAACATTATGCCCTTTTATTACCTTCGATGAACAAAGAAAACTTTATAACACCCCCAAGTTGTATACGTGTGTGTCTGTCTGCGGCATCATAAACTTTGAACGGATGAAACGATTTCGATGCAGATTTTTGTTTGAAAGTTGACGTGATCGAGTTGGTAGTTAGCTACTTTACATGAAGGTTGTATATAGCCAATTGGCTTTAGTTATTTTTGCAAGGAAATACTTTACAACTGTGTTGGAATTTCTACATTCGACCAAAATACTGTATAAATAGTAATTAGTGAACGGATCTTCTCTTAGAAATGCATACCTGCCAACCCAGTCAGAATATTTTTCAACACATGAAATATGAATACGAGCAGGCCGTCCCAGTTTCGCTGGGGTGAACAAACTTCTATGTTATCACTGCACAGTTTGGTACAAAGTCGCTTCCCTTTGTTTGTTCCTACGTATGCTTAGATCTTTAAAAATAATTTTGATGCGGTTTTCACTGTTATTTAGGTAATTTATCCCCGTAGGTTTATAAACATGACAAATTCTAGTTAATTATTGATACTATTATTATTATAAAGTCTTCATATGTACATAAAAGAACTTACAGAAAAGCGTTAGATTAAAAACACGCAAGTACAAAGGGTGATTTATGTTAGTTAGGGCTAATTAAGTATTTATATAGTAGAAAAAAATCCAGATTTGGTGATGAAGCCGTGCAAACTATTTTTGGTCGCTTACATTGCATGCCCTCGCTAAACAACAGAAATTCATATCATAAAATGGTCTACAAAAAGTGCGAAATAGCTTATATTTATCTTCTAAGGTTTTCTCACATTAACAATTTTATGTTTAATGTTATCTTTAAAAAAGCTTATTTCTTGTAACCACTATTATTCATTATACTCATAAGTCTTAGTATTCTAACCATTTAATGTAGTTACTTAGTTTAAAATTGCTTTGTGCTTTCTACAAATTTTACCAAGGCATAGGGCAAGTGCTAAAATAAAAAATACTTTGAGAGAAACGAAAGTTTTGGCTGATTTTACATGCATGCTCTTTACATTTACGTATCTGCAAAATAGGCCTATCCTGTTTTTAGTTGAGTTGAAGTTTTTAACAATAAAAATGTGTTACCGCCGCTTTTAGCGGAAGACAAAAGAAACTACATGACTTCATACATTTGAATCGCCTCATCGCTAGTGTGGTAGTGAAGACGTTAATCCTCTCCAAAACTCACGTTCTCATCAATGTAATGTCTTGTAACTGTACAAACTGACTTCGTCCTATCTTAATTATGAATATGGTATTTAAATTAATTGACAAATTCTTACAAACTTCGGCAAATTATATTTTTTACAAATTTTCACAAAATGTCTACATTCAAACAGAAAATCCGCGTCTGTATTTGACCTCCATTCAAAAGTTATGATGCCACAGAAATACACACACACACACGAATAGATACTTTAAACTTAAAATAGTGATTTTTTTCTATAAGACCTAAGCACAGCAGAACTCAAAAACACCGATTAAATTTCATTACAACTTCGTCGAGGTACACAAAACATTTACGCATAATTAAGTATGACTTAAAACCACTCACAGGATCGTGATCAAATTTATATGTTATCTCTGAATCATGATCTACCTTTTAAAAATCATCCATCTAAAAACCATTCATACAATACTGGTCATATAGCAACGTAATAAACATGCAATAATATACCGTCGAATTTCACTTTGAAGTCCGTTAAAAATGATAAACAAGCTGAAGGTTTTTTGATTCTAACAAACACACAGACCAATAGTGTTTTTTTGTTCTACATCATTTAAACTTTGCCCCGTCTGACGGATAATAATAATCTGTATGGGGAAATTATTTTGACTTTTACTATTTTGTTAAAAAAAGATGAATAGCAAGTGATTTTTCATACAAACTTTCACCTCTATTAATATGATTAATTTTGAATCTCGATATGATGCGAATTGGAAATTGCAATCGAATAGTTATTTTAAGTACTTTTGAACATAGTACTAGCGGATTATAAACATTTTAAACACAAATAAATTCAACGAATCCGATAATTTATTAATGTTTACTATTGATTAAATTTTAATAATTCGCCAGTATTTTGTTTAAAAGTACTTAAAATGACATATTCGATTCCAATTTCCAATATTGTATGAATCTAGCTTTAAGAGTAACCCTACAGTCAGCGGTTTTAACTACTTGTTAAAGTAAAGTAGCCTATGTTTGATCTCGAATCTTCGGCTTAAATAACATTTTTTGTAAAATCTTACACATACTTTCACATTCATAACATAAGTCTAAGTACGAATCATGTTAAGATGACTGACATATACAAAATATTCAGCTTTTTCCAATCAAGATATGCGAGTTAATTTGCTCAATTGTATTGACAGTTTAATATCTGTAATTTTAAACTGCAACACATATGATTTGGGAATATTTACTAGACAATCTGCAAAATATAAACCCTACAGGAACCATTACCTACCATGCTTTGCAGTCAGGTTTCCACATTCATCTAACTAATTAATGTATAACCTGGCGTCTATTTAAGTTACTGATGTTTGATTCATATTTAGTAACAATTATATAATAATTGTGATTTTTAAAGAAATGCAAATATCGGTTATGACTTTTGGATGAACGTTTAACGAAATCATGCCAATAATCAACAGTTTGTAATAAATACTACAGTCAAATGAGGTAAAAATGAGGTAAATAAATACAGTCAGAGTGAAGCCTCACTGCGGGCTACAAGATGTACCACTAACTATACTAGTGATATAATCCAATTCATTGGTTGTTGGAGATATTACATTCCTACGTCACAATTCCTGTGCCCATATGATTGTAAGAAAAGTCTTTTTGTAAAATGTAAAGGACTGGAGAGTACTCGGCAGAGTACCCGAAGACTTGCGATGTGCGGTCATCGTGCCCTTGTATAAAGGCAAGGGTTCACGCATGGACCGTACAAGTTACAGCGCTATTAGTTTGATGAGTTTAGCATCAAAAGTGCATGGAAAAATAGTCGAAAGGAGGATGCAAGGGATGTCCGAAGGAACATTGTGGGAGGCTCAAGGTGATTTCAGGTCTGGAAGAGGATGTACGGTTTTCTGCGGTTTTGTGGATCTCGAAAAAGCGTTTGATAGGTTGTACGTAAGGAACTTTGGGACATTTTGCCAGATTATGGGATAGTCGGGTCCCTGCTGCGTGCGGTGCAGTCAATATATTTAAACTGTAAAGCATGCGTGCGGGTGGATCGCAACATATCGCCTTGGTTTGATGTTAATATTGGCGTTAAGCAGGGTTGTGTGTTGTTAGCACGCTTGTTTATCTTATATCAGGATAAATGTCTTCAGAGGGTAAGATCATTGAACGTGGGTATGCGTATACGGTACCAAGACTGCCTGCTTTATGCAGATGATGCTGTACTTTTGGGCTCTACACCATCTGACCTGCAAACACTGGTCACAGTTATGAAAGGAGATTGTAAAGAAAGGGGCTTACATTTGAATGCGATGAAAACCAAAATAATGGTGTTTGAAAGAGACGTAGCCAGAACGGATGTAAGAGTTTTGCTTGATGATGTAGTGCTGGAACAAGTGAATGAAATTGTATATCTTGGTTGTGCTTTTAGCAGGGATGGAAGGTACACCGTGGATGTAGAGAGAAGAGTGAGGGCATGGAATAGTGTGAATGGAGCGTTGGGTAAGCTATTCCAAAGCGAGGTTTTTAGTCAAAAAGCTAGACTCGCTTTGCATAATTCTGTGCTTATTCCAACGTTATTATATGGAAGCGAGAGTTGATATATCAGAAAGAGCATGAAAGTAGGATAAATGAGGTTGAAATGAGAGCACTACGGAAAATCTGTGGTGTGTCGCTCTCTGACCGCATTCGTAACAGTGATATCCGAGAAAAAGTGGGACTGAAAGAAAGTGTTGGTGTTAAAATGCGAAAGGGCATGCTCCGCTGGTTCGGATATGGTAAAAGAATGACAGATGAAAGATTGACAAAGCAGATATACAATGCGAATGTGGATGGATATAGGTATCCGGGGAGACCAAGGCTGACATTTCACGATCAGATCAATCGGATATCACCCGAGGGTGGTTCCAAGAGTCTCCGAAACCGGCGTGTTTGTATGAAAAGAGTAATGAATGTGAAGTAAGCAAGACAGGTTTGTCAGGATCGTGAGGTCTGGCACTCGATACTCTCTGCCTACCCTAGTAAGGGACTTGGCATGAAGATATGTATGTTTGTATGTGTAAAGGACTGGATATTTATAAACTAAAATAGTCCAGACAACCGATTTCCTGATAGACATTCCGCTGATGAACACCATAGACGTTAATGAAAATTGTATAAATGGCCATGTTAAATTTAAAACCAACAAAAATACATTTTCTTATCCACAATTTTCTGTCTGCCGACATCTCTCCGCGCAAGCCCCCGCCCACATAAAAAATGACATCTAAATAAATCCATTAAAACCGAAGCCCGCCGCCGTCTCTTCCTGCCTGTAAGGCCTTTGTTTGATTGCTTGTCTGGAGGCGCCTTTATTTATGTTTTGACAGTCAACTGAACTTACTGAACTCTTGATTTGTGATGGGAAACATACTTAAATATTTAATTAAGAGACCGTACGGCGGCATGTCGAGATGTTCTCAGGCGGCGCTGCTTTTATTATGATTTATTGGATAGATTGCTCTCATAGATGATGAATCAAGTCTTTTATTTTATTATAATATACAGAGTGTCTGCGATCTTTTAAGAATTTACGACGCTATGTCATAGCACGGTAATGTAATATATTCTATCTTCAAACGAATGGGCGAAAACGCATTCACACCTACGCAGCTCGAGTCTGGTATGCACTTGCTACTTACGTGTAACACTTGATTCCTTGTTGCGCCGCTGTGACGAAATGTAATCGCGTTTTCTTTTATTTTGTAACTAAAAGGTTAGCGTGCGATTTGTTACTCTTATTTTGGTTAAAAATAGTCCAAGTTTACATAATATGGCAACGAACAATTGCAAACTGTACTGTGCTGTTTTTGAGCTTCACTGGAGTTGTTGAGGATGTTTTTTTATGAAGTTTTGGGTAACAGAAACACCACACGCATTAAACATTTGCTATGCACTAAGCGATTTTTAATTATGATCGCAAAATTTTAATAGGCAGTTTAAAATTTTAGTTAATTACTTGTGTGAATATTATTTATAATAAATCAGATCATCATTTGTACTCATTCAACTCTCAAGTAACAACCTGTCAGTTACAGCCTTTACTTAATATTTTTGTCGTATTTCTTAAACAGATAACTTTTCAATTCCACGGTTATACAATTTGCTGACAATACAGCTCGTCTGCTGCCGTGCCACGTACCACGGTACAGACCGTGGTAGCCCAGATACCAGACACCAGCACTAGACTACAACCTACAACAGTACCATTATCATAAATTCATTCTCCTGGGTTCAAAGAATATGACGTCATTAAATATTGTATTATTTCTCAGGATTATTTTTATCACCAGAAATGGCTACGAGGTTTGAACTCCGTGTATCTTCGAGTAATATTACGTAGCACCATTTTACTGAATTCAAATAAAACCAACCTTGCAACTTTTAGAAGCCAGCATAGGTTAAGGAAAATATAATCAACAAGAACGCTAGTGATTAGAGTGCTTATCTGTACTCGTCCGGGAAGGGATCCCCAATCTTACTTATTCCTACCACTTTAATGTCAATGTTGGGTTCCAATTTGGAAGATTCAGTGATCCTACCGATCACTGAATTTTTACATTACGCTTTACTTTCCGACCACAACTGCGAAACGCCTATAAATTCTATGACGTGGTGGTACAGTCGCGTATTTAATTAAAAGCTTTGGGTTTAATTTGTGTAACTGTCCAGGGATGTTTATTTATGTCTACGGGTAACGGTTTTATTTTAACTTCGGAGGAGCCGTTTGTTTGTTCATTGTTTACAACACTTAAAACTCACTATATGCGCGTTTCAAGAGGCGGAATTATTTATATTTGATAGAGGGCAGACAAAGAGTTTTTGACTTACGTGTAATAATGCAAACGTGCATGTAAGTAATTATTTGACGTGGCAATTAATTTGTGTCTGTTTTTTTTAAAAGGCAGCGAATATCACATAGTTTTTCTGATGGTAAGAAACTGCAGTAGCCAATAGAGACCATCAACCATCACCACCAAACCAACCGTTTTTTAGTTTTACTACAGTTTAATCGTTTTATACATGGTTACTTTCAAAGGACTTATGGACGTTAAGGCTTAAATGGTAATGCATTTGAAATGTAATTGTGTAATTGTCCGTTTATAAAATAAGATTTTTAAAAACATTTAAGAATTATGCTAAAATCTAAACCTGTCAGATGGTTTATATGATTTTATTTATATGTATCAATATAATTTATTAATAACTAATAAATACCTGCTAAGTAAGACAGCAGCTGGCGTGGGGACGAAGAGACAACACAGCTAGCGCCATCTGTTGGTGTACACCCTTATACTAACGTTGCTACAATTCCCTGTGTTGTTTCGGGGTTCTTTTAAAGAACGAACAGCATCTGTCTACCTGTCAAACTAAGTAAGAGAGATTTTCATTCTTCTCTAGCACCATTACATGACTAGACGATGTAGTTCTACGACGACTAGAAGAGATTGTCATCTTATTTACATTTAATAGGTAGGTGGTCGAGTCCGACAACGGGTCTCCTGGATTTGTACCACTAACCACTTCCAGATAGACTTAAAACTTTCAACTTTGTAATACAAAACCTGAAACTGGATGTGCCCGGTTGACCTAACTACTTTTTCAAGGATACAGCTGAAGATACTTTACTCTTGGCTATGGTGGTTGGTTACCAACTAATTAGTCCAAGTCTAATAATACTCTATCACTTACTTGTGTTAATGATTTCAAAACGGCACTCGTCTGACAAAAAATAAAGTTATATTGGGATTCGATAGGCTAAAACTCCCTTTTCATTCGGATTTCCGTAGTTAAAAGCTAAAAACAGAACGGTATATTCGGCATGTCTGTTTGTCTGTCATTATCTTCCAGCTTGCACTTGGTAAGATGTTATTCTGTGAACCGCATTAAGATTTTCAATAAAAATAAAAACGGAAAAAAAAATTCGAGGGTTGCCCATACTTTGAATTAACACTCACTAATTTTTTTTTCATCAAATCCATACTTATACAAGTGTGGGGTATGTATGGATAGGTCTTTAATGGTGATATTGAGGTTTTTACTATAACTATTTTCTAAATTAAATCTAGAATAACCATAAATCAAGTCTCCGATATCGTAAATACCTTTTGCCCTTCTATATCTTACCGACCTATAGTTATTTTTCTTAATACACTTCTGCACATGAAACCTTACCTATTCTTGTCACCATAGCATCAGTGCTCACCATGGTAGTGTTCCACGCTAGAGGATGGGGAAGACAGTACATATTATCACATAGTTAATAAAATAAAATGTAAATAAGATTAACACAATGTATAATAAAATAAAGTCTATTAAAAGAGTTTTGAGTTTTCTGTTTCTAGCGGATTCGAAAAAAGGGGCGCGGGATACGATGGTCTTATAGGCTTTCGTCGACGGAACACGAAAGACTGCTGCTGTAGGCTTCGGCGGTTGGGCTAGCGGGACCCTTTGAAGCCTTCCCTCAGCAGCCAGAAGCAGCAGTAGAAGTGGGCTGCCAGAGAAGAGCACCTACCTAGAGGTACCGCCGGTCTAGGGTCCTTCCACCACCGAGCAGCAGGCACCAGTCAGCAAGCAGCAGTCATAGTATACTTCTCTTGAGTTCCGTCGACTTATCGAATTAGAATTTTGACCAGGATCATAACATACTCTTAAGCAGAACGAGGCAGACTATGAAGCAGAATCTGAAGCAGACTAAAGCAGATGTGAAGCAGACTCAATTTTTTGTTCTACATTTAAATAAAATATAAGATAAAGGACTTATTAGGTACTTTTTTTTTAATAACAGCCAGTGTAGTAGCAACTAGCACTCTACACAGGCCAGCTATTAAAATAGTATGTAAGAAAATAATATTACACTGCCTTTAAGGGACTTGGCGTGAAGATATATATGTATGTATGTACAGTGTAGGTCCGGGTCCACCTAGTAGTACAGGCCATATGCCTCTCTATCAGACAGTATGTAAGAGGCGAGCACTGGTCAAAATATATACGGAGACCATGGTACCAACAATACTACTGGTGGTAGAATTCTGCGCAGGAACTTGCCAGGGTAGGGATTCACCACCTTACCTATTCCTCTCCTACCATAATGACAGTGACACAATAACCCAATTAAACAAAGTTGTTTATTCAAAGTTAAAATAAATGAAGAAAAATAATTTCACTTCAATTATTAAATACAAATTCATATTTATAACACAGAAAGGCGGTTTTGACGCTCACAAGCATTGTAGAATAAATCTTTGAAAATTCCAACTTTACACTAATTTAATAAATGCAAAAGTATTGATATAGTATTGTATGGATAATTACATACTATTTTTGTTACTTTTTATGCAAAACTTACTTATAGAATTCAGACACTTTACAGTTATAGGGTTTACATAATTTCAGAATAATACACACCTATTATATAAAAAGATTTAAGTGCTAGTAGGTAAATTTAATTAACAAATACTAATGGAATTAACTTATGCAAGTTATAGCATTGAGAAACATAAACAGAGACACCAAAAATAAATTAAAACTGTAAATCTACGGAACGGTACCATATTGACAAATGGTACATGAAACCTAAGCAAATAGGAGTTCGCGTAATACTTGCAAATGCATAACAACCAGCCGCTTGATCTCCCTCGCTCCCCCTTCGGATCAGCTGTTGTTAGCAGTTCAGGCGACGTGTTTGGGAGAGAGGGGTCAGGGAAGAGTGGTGCACAAGTAGGCAGTAACCTAACCGCATTAGACCGCTCAGCGTCGCGTGACGCGCAGTACATTGACCGCAATGCTCTTTGTAAGCAATTACTACTAGCTACTGTAAGGGCGAGTTCATGTGACGCACTTTTTATTACACTTCTATTAAGGCTCAAAAAGTGAAAGCAAAAATCTAAAATCAGTTTCTAGTATTTAGTCCTAATACTAACAGAATGGCCTTTGTCAAACTTCGAATTGATCTGATACACCTCTGATGAAATTGATGGTTATCTTCATGTTGCTGGCATTTTAGACAGTTTCATATATTTCTACAAATTTTAAAGAAAGAGGACGGATCAAGTACTAAAATTGAAAAATCTAGAGTTTTTTTTAAAAATGCTATAATAATAATAATTCTAAACTCATTTGACGGAAAATGAAATTGGTGATGAAATGAAGCTAAAAGATATCTAATCACTTATTACTGAAAGAAAAAAAAACTAAAATTATTTGTGTTTAATAGCAAAGCCTAGACAGTGTTTCACCAAAAAGTGAACTCCCGTAACAAAAAAATAAAATAACGAATTAGGTGAAAAATTATAAAACTAAATTATTAAATTTTTAGAAAGTAAGCAAATGAATTAAAAGTTAATGATGATGGTGACTTAGAAAAAGCAAAATTAAAATAACAAATTAGTCTTTAGGCTAAACCTAAATGTAAAGTAAGAGGGTAAGGATCTACTTTTAAGAGAAAAAAAATCTATAGTTCGTTCGTTGATATCTACATATCTATTTAACACTAGCTGTCCCGGCGAACTTCGTTCCACCCGTTCAGTTTGTATGGGAAAAAATAGAGTATTGTTTTTCCCATTTTCCCTGCAATTTTCCCGGGTTTTCTCTACATAAGAACCTTCTTCTGACAATAACTAACACAACAAAAAAAGAATTGGCCTAATCGGTTCAGTCGCTCGGAAGTTATGCGCTTACCAACACATTTGGCAATCCATTTTTATATTATAGATAATCTTAGTACAGGGTTTCCACCTCTTGGTCTGATTGAGTTGAAACTCGAAACGCTTATTAAGAACAAAAGGATAATACCAAAAAAAGTTAAAAACACTTAGATTGCCATAATCAAAATCTTAACTTTACACCTACCTTAGTTTATTAATCATAAGGTTAAAGTTAAGTAAAAAAAAGTTGACACATTAAAACCCTTTTTATGGTAATAGTGAAAAGAAAATTAAAAATATAACAGTACTTTAAAATTTGCGAATATGGTTTCATAAATATGAGTTGATTATTATGCAAATAAACACATTATACAAGAATAATACTCGTATTCAATTTTTAACAAAATTGCTCTTAACAAAATTTCCGACGGTAAAAAGGGGAATTGTTAGAAGTTGGACATATTGTCTTTGTGTGTACATGCGATTCCGATGCAGATTTTTGTCGTTTGAAATGGGACGTGATTCAGATGATTCTTAGCTACATTAAGATGTTGACGTTATGTCAACTTTTTCCTAATTTATACCCAACATATTTAGTATCACTCTTATTAATCTCATAGGCAATTGATTGGATCCATAGAATTTACAAAGTTCTTGTTATCATTATGTGTAAAGTTCCTGTTACACATGTATTAAATTCAGTGCTCGGCTATTTTTGTGCTCGAAAAAACATTTTCTTGTTCAGAACTTGAATCAAACACTCCTCATGGTACCTATAAAGTATTAGTTTAAGGAATTGAAATTCCTAAATATGCAAGTTTTTATTATATTTCCAAAGATTAAACAGGTATCTATTTGTAATATTGCAATTAAAAAAAATATGCATTGAATCAACGGGAGCGCGCTGTTATGCAATAATAAATCACAGCTCCAATATGAAGTGTGTATGGCTATACCCTAACAGTAACTCCATTAACAGGGCTGTCCCCGACACGACAGTTATATCCACCCGACAGCGATCGTGACCAAGCCGAAACACCTCTTATCTGACAAAATTTAGCTGTGAAGCTTCTGTGGCATTGCTCTATCACCAGACAGATACATCAATGTGACAGCAATCGTGATAAGGTGTTTCGGTTCCATCACGATTGCTGACCTGACGAAATTCAGCTGCAAAGCTTCTGTGGCTTACATAGCTCTATCACCAGACAGATATATCATTGTGGCAGCAGCAGTGACCAAGAAAAAACTCCTCTTATCTGACGAGGTTTAGCTGTAAAACTTCTATGTCACATTAATATATGTATCTTCTATCACTGATGCATACCTCAATGTGACAGCAATCGTGGGCGAAACAAAACCTTTTATCTGACGAAGTTCTGGTGTGAAGCTGTTATGATTTACGTGTGGATATGGTATAAACCGATTCATCAACGCGACAGTAATCGTGGCTATGCCAAAACGCTTTTGTCTGACGATTCTTATGCTTTACTGGTAAGGTTTTAACTGTCATTCATCATACTTATCGTCCACTTGACAGCGAATGTACTCCTGACCCATTTGAGGCATTTGTATGCTCCTTTCTTTCTCTTATAAAAAGGCAAAAGCAAATGTATTTACTATATTAGGGGACGTACCCATACTACGTGACCTACTTTTTAAGATTTTTTAACCCTTCCCTCCCGTCGGTAACCACTCGCAGTATATGCAAAGAACAATTCCCCCCCTTCAAGTTTTTACGGAGTAGTGACAAGTATGATTTTCAATCATTTCACAGGCAGAAAGTGTAAGGAAAGATTTTGTTTCGATGGCTCTTCATTGCTTTTTTTAAAACAAAATAAAGGTCACAAACTGAACAGGTTCTTCCGTTGATATCGTCTTTTACAGATGGACAATAAGTATCATACGGAATTTCTCGAGCCTATGAGAAATCCGGCCGTAATATTCGAGTATAGTCCGATTTTTCTATTGGCGAAATCGACTATGTAGCAAATATCTGTCACCCCCCTCTCTATTGTGACTGTTCGTAGTATTTTAAAGACGTCCCCCCCTTAAACGGGTTACGTAGTATGGGTACGTTCCCTTACCATACTAAATACGAATCTATTAGACACTAAGAATGATAAATGAGACGATTACTCCTATGAAGTATCAAATACTAACTCATTTCGTTTGGTTTTATTCGAGATTACATTCGTTCTCTGTTAAATGATTTTTCTGTCCTTGGGTTTAAATTTTTTTTCAAAATTTATTAGACACTAATGTCGGGTTGTGCCCTATCAAAATCGGACTACTCTAAAAAGTTTAGTATGGTCATTCATATTAATCATTAGGTGAACAACCAATTACCACATATTTCCGTACCCTTGTTGTTTTTTTTAAATTGAAATAGAATTCTTTCTCAGATATACTCTAGCCGCCTTTAATAATATTGTACGAATGAATCTCTATATTACGCTAGAACAATGTAACTTATTTTGATTTTATTTCTGTGTTAGTTTTCGCAGATAGAAGATTTTTTTATAAATGTACCTTCATACCAAAGTGCTAGAGGCATCAACCAGGACACCCACGACAAGACGAAGTCATGCTAACTTACTCCTTTAATGTGATATCGCCTATCGGGCACTTATCAAATCCTGGACAACGTTGCTATACCGGCGTGTTTGTATGAAAAGGGTTATGAATGTGAAGGAAGCAAGACAGGTTTGTCAGGATCGTGAGGTCTGGCACTCGATACTCTCTGCTTACCCCGTAAGGGACTTGGCGTGAAGATATGTATGTATGTATTAAAGATTTACCTATAAATAAATGTAAAAAAGAAATATTAAAATGGCTAAGTGAACAGTGTTTTTATGACATATGAGTTGCTCAGATTTAAAATAAGTTGAGTTCTGTTTATTATAATGAATTATATGTATGTATTTTCTTTTGTGTGTTAGATATACATATTATTAAAAAAGAAAACCTTCCTAAGTATGTGTAATTTAAAATTTAATCATTTGCATTGATAATAAATTGTAAGCAACTGTTGTTTTATTTAATAACAATATTTAAATATAGACATTTTAATTTATAATTGGTAATAATAATAATTTTGTTTTGTAATTTTATTTAATGATTTGAAATTTTACTGAGTTTTGTAATTACATTTATTATATTATTTTGACATTTTTGTAATTACAATTTTGTGAACTAGTAAAATATTTAAAAAATTGTAATCTAATAAGTTAAATATATAATAATTTTGTACGCTGTAAATTTAATTGATTTAATTTATTGAAACGATGTTAAAAAAATATGTAAAACAGTGATTTGAGTACCATAATAAATTTGCATACCAGTGAAATGGTACAATAGGCGAAACTAACTTTAGAAATTAAGACCTGCGATGTACTCTATTTACTAAGACAAATAAAGTTTTATTATTATTATTAACATTTATTTTCACTACCTCTTATTTCCTACGTTTATACATTTAACATAAAAAAATAAAATTATAAAATATAAACATAAAAAACAGGTTACCAAAAACGGTGGTCTTAAAACTAAACCGTCAGTGGTCAGGGCGACAGAGCGAGAAATCTCCGCACAATGCGTGCCGTCCCCAAAATAGCTACCTTCTGAATTCGGCTCTTAACCCAGGGTTGCAGTGCGAGTCTCTTAAGATGTTGGTCGAGATTCTTCGCTATTAGACCGTTTACTGATACGACTATCGGGACAATTATTGTTATGTCAACATCCCACATGTCAGTAACCTCGTGAGCTAAGTCTATGTATTTTGTTAACTTTTCATGTGTCATATTTTTCTATGTCTCCTTACGAACATTACTTCCTCCGTGTTGTTTTGGGTTCTCTGTGCAGAGTAGAGCATCGACCTCCCCTTCCAGAATGCTTGTAAGACCGAGCATACCTAGGTTACATAGGTTATTACTAACTGGTGCGAGAGAGCTTTACAGTAACTTGTCCAGGTAAGGGTCTAGCGCCAAACCTATTTATAACACCACAATGACAATGTCATGTTCCGCTCCCGAGGTAGAAATAGACGATAGACTTTGACAATAGGATTTGCACCTCGGCCACGGGACAGCGACACTCCTATAACATCAATGGTGCCTACCAGACTGCGGTTGCCTTTTAATATTAGAGATCCATGTGCTTGAAAATGAAGAAATCAGAGGTCCAGGTCATTTTCTTAAGTATTTATTATTTATCATACGTTATCAATGTTGCGACTTAAATAGAGCTTGACATAATTCTACCACGATCTGCATCAAATCAAGGTTTTTTTTTTTAATTTTGTGTCGATTACAACTTTTCAAAATTAAGTATACCTATCTATCCGTCTAAATATTAAAAGAAAGTCGTGTCAGTTCCATTATCTATAATATAAAAGTTGATCGCTGAATGTGTTGGTAAGCGCATAACTTCCGAACGACTGCACCGTTTTGGATAATTCTTTCTTTGTTGTGTTAGTTATTGTCAGAAGAAGGTTCTTATGAAGAGAAAAGCCAGAAAAATTGCAGGAAAAATGGGAAAAACAATACTTTATTTTTACCATACAAACTGAACGGGTGGAACGAAGTTTGCCGGGACAGCTAGTTTATAATAGAAATGGCTGAACCAATTTAGCTAAAAAATGATATGGAGCTTAGAACTAAAGAGAATATAATCACTATGTTTTAAGAGACGGGACTTAGTAGTTTAAAAAACAATTAGTTTACATGACACTGTGTTACCATCAAAACGTCAAACGTCACGTAAACGTCAGTTTTGTCACAAGTACCAATCTCACAGATAAAATACGGCTGATGAGCCTGATATTCATCTTTATCGATATCGATAAAATATAAGCAATAGGTGCTAGTGGCACACAAATTACGTTCTCGTAAATTTATTTTATCTGTATTAGATCGGACTTGTGTTCACATTTGAATCCAATGTATACTAGATTGAACCAAGTTGGATAAATATGATTACAAAATTGAAATGAAAGACTTAACCATGTATATTTAATATATTTACAAAGAAATAAGGAAAATAATGTTGACAATTGATCACAGACTAGATATTTGTATGAGAATAATATTTAAAATGCAAAATGCATTTTTTTCATTATTTCAGTTTAAATTTTTTTTCGTTTCAAAGCATTTATCATTTTAATTTTTCCATTGGTGGTTTTCCATTCCACGGGTGGAACGAATTTCGATGGAAAATCTAGTAATATGAAACAGCTGCACAACATGAATAATATCTCGATTTCTTACATTGCTCGGCTGTAACATAAACAAAGATTACAAATATCAGTAGATGTTATGACGCGGTAGTTTGCGGTAACGGCAGTAATGCGGAGATCTAAAACGCAGCAGTCACCGTTACCACGAGGTTTGCATCTGCGACGGTCGTTGCCCCCGAATTGGCGATAACAGACAAATCACTCGTCAGATCTGCCGTCTAGCCACCAGTAGCTAGCCAATTACGGCACTACTCAAATCTTTTGATAATACATTTAAAGAAATCAACTTTATTTCTGACAACTATTGACTAGGTACCTAAGTAGTTGAGTACTGTAAAGAAACTTACCAACCCTTCCTTTTTTTCTGCCGCTTTTGTTTCATGCTGGCCGAAGACGTCTGCGGTACTGGAGAGTAGAGTAGTCGGTAGACTTGTTAACAAAGGCTAAAATAGCTTAAGATAGCTACGAACTAATAGCATCTACGGTGTCTATATATAACTAGACATAAGAGAGCCGCTTTTTAAGATAGAGTGAAACATTAAAAAACTAGAATAATTGTATAGCAAATTTATAGTCGTATAATTTTGTCTGATACTTTAAAGTAGAAACGGAATATAATAAGTTAATATACATAGCTAGGCTATTAAGTTGTTTTTAATATATTTTAAAAACTTGTTTTTAAATACATTTACTGATACCACCTTTTCAATGTTCATAAAAGCTTCGATACTATCATAGAGCTACGAAAAAATAAAAATCTGCTTTTTATAGTCAACCCCGAGCAATAAATAAAACGATTGCTGAATTGATCCACTTTTGCCAAAATTAAAATAAAGAAATTATGCGGTTTAAATTACAATTGAGCTTATTTAATAGTATTATTCTTTGTGTCTAACAACAGTCTTTAATCTAGTCTTCTCTCCACTTTCTTTTTTTATTTTATCTGACTTATGTTATTAATCTTGGCTCTCCTTCTACCTCTCTACCCTTCAAACTTTCTTCAATTATTTTTTTTTATGTTAACATAGGTCTATGTTCAACAAATGGCCGGTTATAACTGTTTTCTATTGGCCACTATAGAAAACAGTTATAACGGGCCATTTGTTGAACATGTCCATTACCAATTGCAATCGTTTTAGAAGTTAGTTTTATTACCAAGTAATTTTAAGTTTTTATAGTAGTATCTCCACGCCCATATCCCCGAAGAAGTAGACAGACGCTACTTGCGGGCACCCACGACCAGCCGAAGACACTAAGTCCCACAATATGATAGTTAGCAAGCCTATCACCAACCAGCCACATATCCAATCCCGAGCAGCATTTTTTGTTAGAAAATTGGAAAAAACACATTTTCTTTTTGTTGCCCGATCCAGGAATCGAAACCGGGGCCCCATGAAGTCAAGTCCAACACCTAGACCGCCAGACCACAGAGGCGATTCAGTTTTTATTTAATTGATATTACATTTAAACAAACTCGAAACGAGAATCAGATGCTACTCAAATGCTTTCGTCTTATGGCGACCATTTTATCGTCGATAAAATTAACGTAAAATTAGGTTCTTATCGTAGTGAACCGATAAGAAGTTTTAATTGCAGTTCATCACCAAAATCGTTTTTATCTATAGTATCCGGTGTTGCGGCTGCTACCTATTTAATTACTGTATCTATCAAATTCAAATTCAAATTCAAAATAGCTTTTATTACGTAGATCCATATACAGATTCTTATAACGCGTCTATATAATTCTAAAAACTACCACCGGATCGGAACGCGGCCACTCACTGAGAAGATCCGGCGAAAGAAACTCAGCGGGCTTGTCTTTTTTCTTATAAATCTAATTTACAAAAGTTTATTACATTCACAAATAATTTGCAGAGATTGGCAGTAGGAGCAATTAATCCCAAGCATTCCTGTCTTCTAAATATTCTGAAATCTTATAATAACCCTTACCATACATCTGACAGTATCTATAATAATATGTAGATTATCATCATTGGGTATTTTTTTTATAGACGTGAAATATACCACTTGATAATTAAACATCAAACGACTAGCTGTTACTTGTGGCTTTGCTCGCGTGACAGTTAATATATTTAGTGATTATAGTTCATGAATAAGGACTTTTATACAAACTTTCAACCCCTATTTCACCCCCTTATGGGTAGAATTTCCAGAAACGCTTAATAGGTATCTAATCATTTTTAATAAGCAGCTCAAAATAAAGTTTTATGTTTCTAACTTAAAAAAATACCATTGTTCATACAAACGTTTAATCCTCGTTTCACCCCCTTAGGGGTAGAATTTCCAGATACGCTAAAATACGTATCTACTCATTTTTAATAAGTAGCCCAAACATAAAGTTTTATGTTTCTTACTGAAAAAATGACAGTCTTCCATACAAACTTTCGACCCCTATTTCGCTGTGTCTACTCAATGAAATGACCCTACTCTTTAAATTTCATGGCTGTAACTCTTACAATTTTCGCTCAGCGATCAGGAATTAGTCAGTAATGACATGTTATTTAATAAGTCTGGATTAAGCATGAAAATTAGAAGATGTGGAAACTAATATACAAAAAATTTACTGTCGGTGTTGCTCAGGGATCCTGTGTAGAATCTATTTTGCCTCTACATCTGACAGTTCATCAAAGGCTTGCTTTTTTTAAATAGGCAGTTATCAACAAGACCGCTGATGGTAGAGTGAAGCTACTTGACTGGAGAGGAATTTAGTGGCTTTCCTATTCCTGCTTCCAGGTTTGCGGCAATTTGCACTGACGTTCTCCGGTCGGGAGTTAACGGCAGACTTAACTTTGGAACCTTGGAAACCTTGAACACTTGACCTAAAACCTTAGCTACTGTATAGCAATGCACTCCTTACATCTATGGTGTCTGTAGGCCAAAGTTGTCTCATCTTGTAATTAAGTTGATTGAGTAGTTAGTGTATACGCGTAACTTCACCACGAGGCTCGGGTGTTTATGTGAGGAACACGGATGCCTACATTTCTTAGGCTTTACCATGAGTTGGTATAGATTATGTTTGGTAAGTTACGTGAAAAAATCTATGGCACTTTTGGTCTAAAAATGTGTTTCTCTTAGTTACCGATAGAGTCGCTGTTTTAAGTTTTCATACAAATAATTTACAGAGACGGCAACGAGTACAGTAAACTTGATAAGCCGTAAACTCGTGGTAAGGATTCTGGTCTCGTTTATTAAATTTGTAACAAAAAAGTATCTTCACGCCCATATCCCCGAAGAGGTAGGCAGAGGCACAACCAGGTACTCTTATCTATATAAGTATTACGAGTGTCGAGTAGTATCCTTGATTAACACCCATAACTCAAGCATACCTATGACGTGCTAAGTATTAGATAAATTTGTGTAATTTGTCCTGGGACATTTATATTTTTTCATCATCAGGAAATCCGAGTGCTTGTCCCAAAAATGAATCAACTAATCTGTTTTCATTCGCGATTCTAAACTACTCAGCGCCATCTCTTGACAGTGAAACGCAATCGTTTTAAGTGTTCATATTACAGTACCTATTTAAAGAAACTACTATCTATATCTCGTTCAAACCATTTTAGTATAAGTTAACAAGTAAAGTTTAAAGTAATATATATCATAATAAATATTTTTTAGATTTATCGTTTTCTTATTTTAGAAATTTACAATTTATAACCCCCCTGGATTACCGCTGTGGAAGTGTCTCTCGCGCAAACTGTTCAGTTTAAAAAAAAGTACAGTGGAAACGTCAATATCATTTTTGAAGACTGATCTACACATATCCCACATTTACGGATGCGAAAAAAAAAGTTGAGTTTTAAGTCTAAGTATGGGGAACCCCCAAAATATGCGGTTGTTTTTCTGTGTTTGCTTGAAAATCTTAATTTACAGAATTCATTTACATACCCAATAGCATAGCTCATATAGTTGTGGAAAAAAATAGCTGTGACATACGGACGGACAGACATTCAGACATGACGAATCTATAACGGTTCCGTTTTTTGTCTTTGGCTTCAGAGCTCTAATAAAAAGGTAACTGGGATAGGTGCTACAGTGGGATAGACATCTCATTTTCAGAAAACTTAATTTCTCAGAATCGTCTTAAAGATTAATATTTAGGGTTGCTTAATTTTATGAGTGGTCCATTATAACTTTTATAACATCAATATATTGGTTTATTAAATGTACACCTAGTTCCAAATAATCGTTATTTTCTAATTTCGCTCTTTTTAATTCCTTTAAAAAATTGTATCCCCATTTCCAGACTTTTAAAGCCATCCCCGAATAATATACGTACCCTTAATTGGTCATCATCATCATCATCATCAGCCACGTCCACTGCTAAACATTGGGGGACCAAAGAGCGCCACAAGCCACGGTCAACAGCCGCTTGTATCCAGCGACTCCCCGCGACATTGACCAGATCATCACTGGTAGCACACACTGGTCGAAGACTTTCGACTTTAGGCTCTGCGGTAATTTGGATAAGAAGATACGCTTCCCGAACGCTGCCGAGTTGGATTCGGCGGTCGACCTCTTTCTTGAAGTTGGATTTACTTAACTGAACAGCTTGACCTAGGTGTATATACTGATCAACAACTTCAAGAATTGAGTTCCCAACTTGAACTGGTATAGGTGCAATATGAACATTGGACATGACTTTCGTCGTCCAAGTTCATCCTAAGACCTAAGCGCTTCTGCCATGACCACAATATCGTCTTCAAATCGACATTGACATTAATGCCGAGTCTTTTCCAGTCCAGAAGCTTGAAGACATCTTTCAGTGCAGCAGTGAACAGTTTCGCTGAAATAATGTCTCCCTGTTTCACACCTTTCTGCAACTGGATCGGTTTCGAGCTCTGATCCTTTAATCGGACCGACACAGTGGCTTTTTCGTACAAACACCTCAATACTTCGATGTATCGATATTCGATGCGGCACCGCTGTAATGACTGAAGCACCGCCCATGTCTCAACCGAATCGAAGGCTTTCTCGTAGTCCACAAACGCTAGACATAATGGCCGATTATACCCCTCGGTATTCTGTATAATCTGGTGCAGCGTGTGAATGTGGTCTACGGTGCTAAAGCCTTTACGGAACCCGGCTTGTTCGGGAGGTTGGAAATCGTCTAACTTGCGTGATATTCGGTTCGTGATGACCCTTGAAAACAACTTGTAAACGTGACTCAGAAGTGAGATAAGTCTATAATTTTTTAATAAGGTTTTGTCATCTTTCTTGAAAAAGAGAACCACCACACTTCTGGTCCACGCTTCTGGAACACTGCCTTCGAGGATGACGGAATTAAATTCCACCCGCTCTCAACAGGTCAGCAGTAATTCCATCGTCCCCCGGCGCCTTATTGTTCCTCAGTTGTTTCAGAGCCATCCGAGTCTCGTACAGCCTGACGTCCGGGATGTCTTCGGTGTAATGTTGGGTGAGTTTGGCTCTAGGGTCTTTAGCTAAACTAACAACAAGTGGTGTTGAATTGTACAGCTGTCCAGAGAATTTCTCGACCTCCCTCAAAATTTCAGCCTTAGATGAAATGACGGTGCCATTTTCGGTCTTCAGTTTTCTCAATTGGGTCTGGCCAACAACAAATCCCCAGCCAACACCTTGAAGCCCTTATTACGCTTGATAACTTGTTTAATACGAGAAGTATTAAAGGTACGCAGGTCTGTCGGCAACGCCTTGGAGACTTGTCTGCTTAGCTCCCTGTACTTTTGAATGTCAACTGGAGACTGCAACCGCATTTCATTTCGCCCATGAGTTTGAGAGTAAGGTCTGAGAGCTTTCCTGTTCTTTTCTTGCTTCGGGTCTTAAAAATTTCGACCCGGCTGCCTGGACAGCTCGTACAAACCCATTGTTCAAATCATCCGTTGATTCGCATTGTGCCTCTTACCATCCGATGATCACTGCCGGTTTTCAGCTTGTTGATCACGGAGACATCATTGAGTATGTTGCGACTGGTAGACAAAATGAAGTCTATCTCGATTTTTGTCGACCCATCCGGGCTAAACCAGGTCCATTTACGATGTGGCTTAATTGGTCATGGAATATCAACCTAAGTCTACCAGGGTATCTACATTCACAGTGTACATGGGGCACACTAAAAGTTTTGCACTTCTAGCTAATCGGAACTATTTGAATTTCGAATGTTATATTTTTAAAACGTTGCAACCTCCTTAGTAATAAAAAACCAATTGGCGGGAAATAATGTTTTTGTTGAAGACTTTCGACCTTAGGCTTTGTATTCAGAAGCAAAATATTATAGTTTTTGAATCTCTCACTGTTTTAAGAGTAGAGCAACTTCACAAATTTTTTATTTTGCACTGCAGGAATCTGTCATACTATATATTTTCCTTGTGGGGAAACTACTGACCTACAGAAAATGTTTTAGAAAAGTTTAATTTTGCAAAACCTGAAACTGGTTGTTTAAAAAAAACATACAGGATTAGGCTATATTTAAAGAATTTAATACATTAAACGTTTGCATTTTTAAAATTAGGTCATTTGAAAAGTTGGGCTGCTATACCGGACATAGGAGACGTACGACAGATATACATACAATAGTAGTAGCAGTCTAAAGAAAGACGTAGGATAGTAGGTTAATTATTTTTACCTTCACTGGATTCGAAAGTAAATAGCATGAAGGATTTCTTAATTGTCAGCCTTCAGACAACTTGTCTGACAAGTTGTCATCCTAAAGCTGGAATGTTAGCCTCTTGCACAAGTTTTGTGGTTACTCTGCTATCAAATTCGAAACACGATAGTGTTAGGACTGTTAGTGGATACGAACTGTTAGGACTAAACAAAAAAGTTGTCGTAAAACTTACAACTTGTAAACTAATAGTAGGTAGGTAGCACACATGAAGAGTGGTAGAAGCTGATGGATGTATTAGCTAGGAAATCTGTCTGTTCGTTTTCTTATCTTAATAAACATATCCTCACCACATCCCTGCATTTGTATTCAGAACGCATTTCAATGCCGTTTAACTGTATCAATAAAATAATTATCCAATCATGAAGCAATTTACTCGAATTGTCCCGGTATTCTCTTTCCCACTCCCTCATCTGGTAGCCTCTATTTCCTTCCCACTCACTATTGGACATCGGTACTCGAGGCCGGCGACACGAATTGTTTGGATGTAAAGCTGAATTCATATTGCGGCCTGGTTACAATGTTTTTTTTTTATTTTTATTACAAACTAAAAAAAAATCTATCGTATACAAGGTTTTTCAACGATATTTAGCTAGGGATTCGGAATCGGTACCTAGTAATAAAAAAAAACATAAATGAAACTAAGTAAACTAAAATATTATATTACACGGGGTGATCGACCTTTCACGGGGTAAGAAAAGTGGCACAAGTTGTTTATTTTGAGTCTATTTTTTTTATTTATTTTTTTACTTTTTCTTAAATCTTAGAATCAGCAAATGCAATGTAATTTATACGATACAATTGATACAAGTTTATTTAAATAATTTAATGAGCTTAATTTTATTTTTAACATTTGTCGCAATATATCGATCTTGTCGCGACATCCGTTTTCGTTTGTGGCCAATTAAAAACTATAAAATATGTAACATGTAATTAATTCTTCATGAAACCGTTAATTTCGATTACCACTATATCAATAAAGAAAACTTAATGGCATACAAAAATACTTAGATAGTAATTAAGGAATTAAAAATAATTGGAATAGTAAAAACAGAGAAAGATTAATTTATAGTATGTTATCTGAGGTCCTCCAGTCCAACTCAATCTGTTCCTAAAAATAGCATAATTTTTCACAGGAGTAGTGCAGCTTTCAAACTTTTATTCAATAAAATAAAATAAATCTACTTTCCCTCTTTCTTTCACTTAGCTTAGCTCTCTTAGCTTATCATTGGTATATTTCTTCTGTTTTGCAATACGGGATCCCCATTTGGGGAAATTCTGTAGAATTAATTAGAATATTTAGAGTACAAAAGAATATGCAGGGCTTTGAGGCGTTAATCAGTTACATCCTTGCAAACCACTTTTTAATTCGCTCAAAATTTTGCATTTACGTTCCTTATATATCTTTGCTGTATGTGTATTTGTAAAAAAACATAATCATTTGTTTCAAACAAATGCTATAACTTCAGAATTTGTTTGGAACTACACACTTTAGATATAGTGAGAAACTACATGTGCCTAATAAAAACTTAATATTTATAAAAATAACAACGTTAATAAAAACCGACTACAAAATTAAAAAGTAAAAAATAATAAAGATTGAATATTAAGTATAATATAGTACCTATACCTATTATTTATATGTGCCATTTACTAATAAGTTTGAAATCGGTGCCAAGCCATAAACTAATAATTATAAGTATTTGAAGTAAGTATCAAATTGGCTTGGCACACACCTATTAGTAAATGGCGCATATAAATAATAGGTATTATATACTTAATATTCAGTCTTTATTTTTATTTTTACTTTTTAGTTTTAAAGTCAGTTTTAATTAACCTAGTAAATCTTATTTAAAACTTTTTAGTTTATTGATGATATGATTTATTTTAATAAAAAACATGCGGGAAATTTGTCTGATACCAAACTTCCTAGAAAAGGGTAAAATACTTTAGCTGCCAACTCTGTGCAACACTATGCAAAACTAAATGATATTTAAACTAAATTTTCCACTTTTTTGGTTATGGTTAGTATTATTTTTCTACCCATGCTGTGCTGTCGCAATCGGCCAATCTCAGAACAAAAAGTATATCAAAAAAATTGTCACAAACACTTTTTGCGTGAAACGTCAATGACTGAAAAAAAATGCATATTTGGAAGTTTTACCAAGCGTCGACGATGGAAAATATCAAATATATGAAGAAAAATAGTACTATTATATATTCTGTGATTTTGATAACATTCACTCAATAATTCCGGCAAGACGTTTCGTTTTACTCAGTGTAACTGTGTCTTGCCGGAATTATTCTTTGTGATTCACTCAATATTTCTGACAGGCGGCGAGACGTTTCATTTTACACAGTCACAGTACTTTTATAGCGCGACGCAAGGGAAGGGTTAAAGGCGAGGCATATCTAAAAGCTAGTCTAAAACGGAACGTTTATTAACTACCCAAGATGGCGACTGTAATTAGTCTGTCAACACAGATTTTGTTAAATTTTAAATTTAACAAAATACTCGACAATCCGAATTTCGTGGATACATGTTGTCGACTCGAAATCATTATTTTTGTATGTTTTATTATTTAGGTAAGGTTTTAATCAAGTCTCCCCTTGACGAAATTATTAATATAGATAAACATCGCGATAGGTGAAAATAGGTAAAAAATGCTCGTAAAATGAAAACGAATGGGAATATCTGAATGAAATTTTTATGGGACCAGTTCGAAACTTTTCTGCATCAAACAAAAGAAGAATTAAGTAAATCTGTTCAGAAACCACGGAGAAATCGGTGTACATACACAAAAAAACCTAATCGTTGTTTCGAACTCGGTTAGTAAAAATAACGTATGTTGTATGTCCATTCCCAATTCCTGACGGACTGAAATAACTTCCAGTAAAAAGATTTCGAAAGAAAGTATTTGATATTTTGCTATTAGAGAAAACGTATTTTAGTGTAAAAGATTTTCTTGCTGACAAGCATAAATAAATAAAATATTTTTTTAATACATTTAAACTTAATTTAAGTAAATATATGATTGCCGGGGAGTTTATTTCGCCGTTTCTTCTCCTACTTTTTTTGAAGTAAACAAATGTCTGTAAAATATTTTAAAAAAATGGCATAAATATTAAAAAATATTAAATATAAAGAAAGGCTAGATTAGATTATGTATGTTTTTTCTAAACATATCTTCATGACGCCTCGCATACATAGTAGGCAAAAAGTATCAAGTGCCAAGTGTTGTAATTCATAAAGAGCTCACTCCACCACATTCAATATTACATACTATTGTGTACACAGCCTTACGCATACCGTTGTAGGTGACCTCTCTCCCAAGGTAATTATCGCACAAACAAGATGGTCAGTGAATGTCATTTTAATCACTATCGTTTCATAACTAGGTGATAAGTGATTACCAGTGATTCTCAAACATAATATGTAATTATCTATAATCGTGATCACTTACCGCACACCTTTTACATTGTAGAAAGACAGGTAGAGATATCGATAGTGAAAAATTTATGTCTTCTACAGCCACCCACAACATTAATGGCGCGTTCTTAAGGGGGATAAGTGTTTTCCGTACGTAAGTTTACCGGCTAGGCTACCCTCCAAAATTAACCTTGACATAAGCAAGCACAATCAGGACATGATTCAGAGACCAACTTTATGGTGATAAAGCTTCGCCTGTGTTGGTTAAAGCAGTCCGGGAATCGAAACGGAGTGGGATAAGTACCTTCTTTTAACAGAAAGAGACGTAGAATTGTGGTTGTTAATCAGTTTACACGTATGTAATATTTACAAGTTTTCAGATAGGTATCTCAAGATATGTTGGTTAAGACCACGTACGGGCTCACTTATTACTCATTTGGAACCATGAAACATTTCTTGTCTTGTTTATTTTCATTTATTTGGAAGAGGAGAGTTTGTCCCCGTCTGTGACATGTGGGAATTCTTTTGAAAAAAATTCCCGCATGTACTGGAGTGACAATAGGGAATATATACATGATTTTTTTTCTATAAGGGTTATGTCTTTAAGGGTTCTTTTTCAATAAATTCAATTTACATGAGGTGTGAAATTAGATACTTTAGAAAGTTTTTTAAGTAACTTAAATAATTAATCTTACCTTTCCATCATAAAAAATAACAGTTTATTACACATTATTAATATAAATTTACTATCGAATATTAAAATACTCATCCTTTATTATTTCAACTGCATTCTACTTAAAATGCAGAATATCGTAGGTTTCTTTGTTCTTTTTGGATATAATCATAGAAGGGCCTCATCAATAGATCAATCTATTATTTAGCCCAATTTATGAATATTATAAATAAATTGATTAAAAAATAAATTAGGTACATTAAAGTAAAGTATTCTGTGATTCTGAGCTAGTCAATACATTTTTTTTTCGAAAAGACATCTGTGATTTTACAAGTAATAGTTAGGATTGGAACATACTTTTGATTGTGTTGAATGTAGATTTATTTTTAGAAACTGTTGCTTTTGAAAATTTAAAAGTCAAAATTTACTGTCGATTCATTTTTTGCCAAAAAAATATGTAACTTTCGTAAATATGTAACTCCAAATAGTTATTTTTCTATCTAAAACAAATGTTCATTTCCATGCATATGAAGATAATAGTTTTCATGTTAGTTTTTAGACTGAAGTGACCGGGGGGTGACATACGGGATTTTAATTTTCTTAATTCCCGCTTGTCACCGGGAGAGTCAAATTAGAGGGTGACATGCGGGAATGACCGGAATAATCTAGGACAGGGTTTCTCAAACTATGGGTGGCAACCCACTGGTGGGTCACGAGAGAATATTGAGTGAGTCCTGCCTGTAGAACAACACGATGATCTTTTAAGTGACAAAAGCGACACTGAGTCCGACTTCCAAATGCCCTCAAAGAGTTCACATTGCACGAAACGTCAGAAAGTTATGAGAAAATATTACCCAAAATATCTGAAACCAGAAATTAGTAAGCATCATGATATAACTATATTAAAAAATAAATTATTAAGCTATAAACATCTTGTATTATAAAATGTCATAAACAGTATTTTTATTTTAGCACTTGCCCTGTGCTTGGGATAAATAATTGGTTAGAGCATTCGTCGGCTTGAGACGAAAGGTTACAGGTTCAAATCCTGTCTGAGGCGAAATTTTTTCTTTCTTTAAAATTTTTAATAAACAGTGTTTAAACTTAGTCATTTATTTATATTAGTAACAGTGAAATGTCCTAGAGGTGGGTCTCGAGTTTTGGGAACTTATTTCAGATGGGATTCACTGATCTAGTTAATAATACTACTTGACAATTTCACTAGTGCAGTCAGTCAAAATATAGTCAATAGATTTATTCAAAGTGTATTTAAAAATGTATTTTTGACTGTCAACAAGAAATGTACTAACATTTCTCGACGGTACATGTAGTTTTAACCTATATTTTTATCTAACTACACTTATAATAAATCTGTAGAAGAGTAGATTAGAGTACATTGAAGGCATTGAAAAAAAAAGTGCAGGCTACTACAAAATGGGCAGACCACATTTTTAGCATTCTTAAAGTGTATGTCCGTCTGTACGCCTACCGTGGCTCACGCAGAATCTACTGAATCGATGGTAACGCAATTTGACCAGTAGGTACTTTATAGTCCGAGGGAGGTTAAAAAATGATTTCATATTCCACTCACTAAAGGGGTTCCCTTGGGATTAGGGTTTTGTCCCAGTCAAAATGTAAAGTGGGCTATGATTTATTAATGAGTAGTAGTAGTATTCCCTTTTTTATTTTGTAGTAAAAGTAAAAAGTATCTTCACGCCCATATCCCCGAAGAAGTAGACAGTGGTACAACCAAGGCACCCACGACTAGCCGAAGATACTAAGTCCCACAATGTGATAGGTGGCAAGCCTATCGCCAACCGGTCACAATTCCAATCCCAACCAACATTTTTTTTATTAGAAGATTGGAAAAATCCAATTTTCTTTTTGTTGGCCGACTCGGGATTCGGGATTTTGTAGTATTTTCTCTAAAGCATATTCTATACTTTTGTACAAGTCATACGTTTTGTTGCTTAGAAATTACAGACATGCCAAAATTCAGAATAAATAGACCAAATAACTAGAAAGCCTTAATGTAGAGAAACATTTGAATATGCAGGATATGAATATATATAACGAATTCGTATACTTACATAAATCTGCTTAAGTCTAGTGCCACGTGAACGAAGTTCGCCGGGTCGGCTAGGAATAAATGTAACTAAGCAAAGTTTGTGAATTCACATTAAATAATTTACATAAATAAAACATTAAGGGCTTGCAAGAATTGTCATCTTCCATTTTAACTCCATTATTAAGTTCAACATAACAGCCTTGCAATGCATCATAGATATATACATATAAGCGACGTAAATTTCTAAACAAGAAAAAGCCTAGTGTATGTTTGCCGTTCATGTTAAGAAAACTATTATGTACACAGCTTTACAAATACCATTGGAGGTGACCCAACCCAAGGTAATTAGTGCAGAACCAAGATGGCCAGTGACTGTCATTCACTATCATTTTACAATAACCAGTGCGTGTCACAAGTCAATGTTTAAGCCATTATTAATAATTGAAATTTGAAAAAACATCATTCGTGTCGTGTCGTGATTTTTTTTTTTTGAAACCTAGATCTGGACAGTAGAGTGCCGAATATTAGGTAAAAGAGTGCTGTGTAGCAGCTTTTCTTGATTGGCCTTAAACTTCAGAATCGCTTATTTGTGTTGCCATTATATTAGGGCAGCTGGTAGACTTGCAAATAGGGAGTAATACTCCAGTTATTAGTAAGCATCATCAGCAACAACTACGGTGTTTATAGGCGATGATCTGTCTCTTACCATCTGGAATACCATGTGATTGTTTGCTAGCTTACAAATAGTATCGTGGGTTACACTCAAGTAAATTTAAGGGCTACACACATCTACTCACACACAGCGACCGACGGCGCGACGTAGGTAAGCGTCGCGGTGATAAAGCGAATATAAAACGCTCTGCTTTCAGATTCACAGGTTCAGATAGCAATCAAAAACGGTTTTTCAGAAAAATGGTTTTCTATGCAATTTCAAATTCAGAGCAGATTGACATCGTAATGCTAAGAAATTCATGTCATTTTTAGAAAAAAAGATGATAATGATGACCAATCTGAGGCTGAGTGGACATAAAATCAAATCAGTCAGTCATTATCGTGTCCCAGTTTGGACCCCCCTTTTAAACGAATAAAATTTAAATTGTATTATGAAGAGGTTTATGAAATTTACTATGCTATAAACAACTTCACATAATATTAAAAGTACTCAAAATTACAATTTGTCACAACTCATTACTACACTAAAGTATCGTTTGAATACGGACCTCTCGCCAGTAACCAGAACGCAGCACCAAGTCGAGGTACGGTCTCCCGGGAGACAGCCCTTGTTGCTGGCGTTGTAGGGAACAGTCCAATCCATCTAAATAATGATGTCTCGGGCTGAGCACTCTGCTCGGCCCACAAAGCCCGGTGAAGTTGTAAAAACCGCGAGGTTGGCAACACATTAGTCATTCCCAAAAAAAAACGGACCTCTCTTTGTGTCGAGTATCGCTTAAAATATATTTTAAAAGAAATTAAGCGCAACACGTATCCGCTGCCGCCCCGTTCCGTCACCGCAACGCAGTGTAAAGTGCATGAGCAGCTAGCTAAAAGCACGGTGACTACCGACATCGTTGTGGTTTTCGCCCCCGCATCTTTACCGCACCACGCGTTTAATGAAGCGCTTCATACAAATTTAATTAACAAAAAAATCGTCTACCACAATTTTGTATCTCTACGCCAACGCAATCTTGTGTTGCACTATTTCAAAAATCGTTATTACAACATTCCCGTCACACATTTTAGACATTGGGCGTTTTTTGCATGTATGCATGAATACCTATTGCTGGAAAATAGCTTAAGCTTCAAGCTTTACCTACAGTAACGATAGCAGAAACAAATACGAAGTGAGGTAAAAAGCACGCGATCCAAACAAAAAAAGAAATTCTAACCAACAGTAGAGCCATGTTCAACTGTACACTATACTGTAATTTGTGAGTGTAATTTTATTGGTTATTATGTTCAGAAAACTCGAAGGGATCACCGACGTCAATTGTTTTGAAAAAGGTATTTTAAACCTTAAAGCAAGGATTTAAAGTGTAAAATCCAGTGTTGATTTTGATATGTCGGCCCTTATAATCGGAATGGTGTGAAATTTCTAACAGAAATGTTTGTGTAAATCGTTAGAACTTAGAAGGTTGTAATTAAGGATGAATAATGCAAGTTAAAATTAGCTTCGTTCTACGATTCATTTGTTCAAATTTGGGCAATTAGCATACAAGAAAGTTTGTTATGAAATTCTACGTAATTTATTGGTTAGACAATTATTGGTAAAATTGTGTAAAAAAGTGTAGTTATCCGAGGGTGGTGTCAAGAGTCTCCGAACCGGCGTGTTTGTATGTTTGTATGTTTGTATGTAGGATAATGAATGTGAAGGAAGCAAGACAGGTTTGTCAGGATCGTCAGGTCTGGCACTCGATACTCTCTGCCTACCCAGTAAGGGACTTGGCGTGAAGATATGTATGTATATGTGTATGTATGCTGTAGTTAGTGTCGATAGCGATACATTTTTAAATATTTGACAAGTTTTGTTAAAAAACAACGGTTTTTCAAAACTATTTTGGGACGTCTGGGCATAGACACTCTCCTTTTATTCCTACATTATTATGATAAACTACTCTGTCAAGAAAGTACCGGAAAAAGATCAATAATACACAAACTATATGTTATTTATTAAAATTTGTTTTATTACCGTCGAAGTATGCTTGTTCAGAAAAGATGCACTTACGCCGACGAATAAACCAATTTTTTTAAACACTTTTTCCCGAATTGAGTTCAGTTCCCGCCGCGAATTATCTTTTATGTATTCTGCCAACTGAAAGCAGGTGCCACAAAGAGGTAATTTTCGTTTCACCAGTGATAATGCGTTTGATGAATGTTGACTCGTTCTAGCATGTCCTTAGCAACCCTCGTGCGATTGAATTTAAGAAGGAAAATGTAGATTTTTCATAACCAAATGATTAGTTCAAATGATACGGATCAACACTTGAGATACAGAAAGTTCGGCAGCTATCTCTCTCAAAGTTGAATAAGGATTTTCAGACACTGTTTCCTTTACTTTTGCGATATTAACATCAGTTGCAGACCTACCAAAGCCTATCAGAGCCTAGATGGCCTACCAGAGCGAGGCGAATCTTCTATCACATCTCGACCGCTTTTGAACGCTTTGATAAAGTCGATTCACTGTAACCCTTCTGTTACATTTTCATTAACTCCGAACACGAAATTCCATTGGCGATGCAAAATTAAAGACAAACTGTTCGATGTTTTTGTCCATTATGAAATTTGCAGTACATAACAAATATTATATAACTAAAAACAGCACTGCATTTGTTGTAAATAGCAGATGCACCTCAAACTCCGCGCTACATTAAAAGACAGTTATGCCAATCTTTTTTTCTCTCCTTTGGTATTGGCCTTCACGTTAGTATTTTGCCATTAGTCAAGTAGAAATTTGCATCAAATTTTAATTCAAATTTAGTCAATTATAATTAGTCATCAGTCATAAGTCGTCAGTAAGTCATGTCTAGGTCTTGAGTAAAATGGTGGCTTTGTTACTTAAGCTCGTCTAGGCGGCAGCGAGGAAATACACGATACACTAATTTCTTTATGATAACTTCATTTGTGCACTTTCACTGAACAAAATTAATCTAATTCCCACCTAAATTAACTAATTTCACTCAATATAAGCACGAAATTCAATAATTATAAAAAAAATACGACCAACTGCATTCACGATGGCACCAAAACTCAGTTATGCCAATCTAAAAACAAAAAAATGGTGTGTGTGTGTGCGATTCACACACGATAATGGTGAAACTTCAGTACATCGACAAAAGAATGAGGTGAATATATATTTGTGTCTCTTACCTGCGACAGAATGAGATGAATATATATTTGTGTCTCTTACCTGTCGCTTTTCCGTTGCATCCGTTTTGAAATCACGATTCTAAAGAAGTTTCACTTCAAAAATCAAAAGTTTTAATAAGGAACCAAAAAGAAACAATCCTTGCCCGATACTTTTTTGACTGAATGTATTATAGCATTTAGATAAATGATTTCACACTTTTTGTTTTTTTTAATTTTTAAAACCTTGTCCTCATAAATTTAAATGATCGTAATAAGACTAGATGTCCCGGTGAAATACGTTCCATCTGTTCAGTTTGTACGGGAGAAATTAAAATGTTGTTTAAAATTAAGTGAAGAAACTATGTAGTATAAATATGTATGTACTTCTTTCTTCTTTCTTCAGTTAATTAAGAACTAGGTTATTTTATCCCACAACGACGACAGGACAACGACAGGTAGATATTTTAAAATGAAATAAATATGTAATGCAATTTCAGTGATAGAACGCTCAACGATTTTAACTGTAGCGTAATAAATTGTTTAGGGCACGAGAGTCTTTTACTCCCTTTTCACGAACCGTTTTGTTTTTATAACTTTAATATAATGTCGTTGTACATATCTATATATATAAAACAAAGTCGGGTTTGTTACAACACTTAAAACTCGAGATGTGCTGGACCAATTTTCATGGTTTTTGATTCGTTGGATTTATCTTCGCCCCGAATAGCAGAATACACCTTAAAGACGATAAAAACAACAAAAATAATTATGAAAGATGAATCGCCTATATATAAAAAACAGTCGTGAAATCTATGGTCGTGACAGTTAAACCGATTAGGCTAAAAATTGATAGAGAGGTAGCTTAGAACCGGGAAAAGGACGTGGGGTACATTTTATCCCGTACATCAGCGGGGAAACTAGGAAAAACCACATTTTAATTTTTCCCATGCAAACTTAACGGGCGGAACGAAGTTTGCCGGAACAGCTAGTATTTATTAAAATGGTCAAGCAGTACGTATGTTCTGACGTATAGAAAGTGTAAGGTCAAAAGCTCTCAGAAGAAGATGCAGAGCTTGTGATATGAGGGCCTGTAGAGGTAGAACTTAGAAAATGTGCTCTCTCTCAGTCAGAAGACTCTACAGCAATGACAATGCAAGCAAAAGTGTTGTCAAAATTATACATAAGGTTCGTGAATTAACCCCCATCAACAGACCATCTGCCTTCCTGCTAAGCAGCTCGTAAAAAGCGAGCATAGGCTTACTGACACTAACACCGTGACCGGTGTAGGACATACCGTGGCTGAGTTTCGCATCGACTTGCTCGGATTGGTACCACCGCCTTACCTATTCCTGCCGTCATAATGTCTCTCTTTGCCATTGACATGTTCCGGTTTGGAAGGTAAGGTAGCCAGTAAACTTAGTTTTGCTTGAGGTTTAACATACCTGCCTAAAGTTGGCAATACACCATTACCACCTTCGGTGTCTCTTCGACGCCTAGGCGTGAATTTCTTACCACCAGGAAATCCGTCTGCTTATTTTCTTGTATAAAAAAATAACGCTGTTTTTCAACCGATATTTGATTAAGAAATTTTAAAGAGAAGTGTAATTAAACTTTCTTGGAAGCCGTCATTTACTATGCAGCCAACTCTTATTTTTGCAGATCTCTACCAGCGAGGATTGATACAGGATTTCATCAGCCATCCTACTCACCTGTTTACTTGTTATTTCTATGAAAACATTATTTGCAATAATGGTTATAAAAACTATTACCTAATTAACACGGTTCGGTTTCAAGAGATTTGATTTTATTGGATGCGGTTAATAGAATAAGAGTGGGACCGCTTAGTAAATGAGTGGATGGCAATAAAAAAAAGTAATAAAGTGATAAAACCCGATGACGGTTAATTTCACGCACAATTAGGGGAACACGCTCGGTCATGCCGCGGCAATATCCCGAACACAGATTTAACTACAATGCTTATTTATTCTATTGCCTGCAGTTTCCGTCGTCGGCACTTGGTAAAATATCATTAGGTTTCGGTCTATACAAAATACAAAATGCATTAAACGAATAGACGAATTGAAAACCTCCCTCTTTTTGGATTTCGGTTTAAAATATTAATGGCAGTCGCTTTTTGTTACTGTCAACTGCCGAGTGTGTTAGGATTTCATTTCATTCTAAGCAGGTTTCGATACAGTTTAACTATTAGGTAGATCTGTGATCGAAAATATTAATATATTAAATATTATTAATAAAGTACAGTTATAGTTAAATTACCCTTTAACCGTGTTTAATTTAGTGCATTTTGCAATACACTCTATCTTTGCCAAGTTTTAAAGCATCGACAGATGGAGTGATTTTAATTCAATTAAAAAAAACTTGAAGTCAAATTGAGAATTCCCTCTTTTTGGAGACGGTTAAAACTAGTTGAAGTATAGAATATTTTAGTAGTTACACTTATAGGGTAATAAGACTGGGGTCCATGACGAAAAGTTTTTGTGTAGTCGTTTGCCTTGGAAATATGCAGAATCATAATACACCCCAGGAGTTTGAATTCAAGAGGGGATCTCACGTCTGTTCGAACTGCGACTTATTTTACTTGTAAACTGAATTTAAGGATTGTATAAATACTAAATTATTTAGAAAGATTATTAAAAGATATCAGAATATAAATAATAAAAAAATGTCTGAGATTTGTGTGTTATTGAACTATAAAGTAGCTTGTTGAATGTTTTTTTAAAGTTATTGTCCCAAAGATGCTATAATTATCAGCGAAACCAGTAGACCAATATAACTTGAAAGCGTACAAGTGTTATTTAATAATCCTATAAAATTTACATATTTATATGCATTATTATAAATGCGAAAGTTTGTATGTTTGTTTTTTACTCCTTCACGCAAAAACTGCTGAACAGATATTCATGAAATTTGGCACACACACATAGAAGGTAAATTAGAAAGAAAGAAAGAAAGAAAGAAAGAAACGAAAGAAGAAAATAAAGAAAGAAAGATAGAAGGTAACTTAGATTACCACATAGGATAATGTTTATCTCGAAAAAATGTTCCCATGGGACCAATAACCACGCTTGCAACGCGGTGGGCAACAGCTAGTTAATTATAATTCATTAATTAATCTAAATTTTATTATTTTATAGCTAAAGCTAAAAAGCCTATTAACTATTAAGAATAGCTTAGTAAGACAGTACTTTGAGCTAAGACATTACTTGCACCTCTACAAAGCTGAGTTTTGGCCACATGTCTCCATATATTATGAACTAAATCATATTAAATTATATTTTTGTACTTTTCTTTCTTTCTTTCTAAATTATATATAGGACATGCACGAAATGTAGTTTAAAGTGGTTATGAGTATGGGAGAGGTGGCATGAAAGGGACATTATTGCATTTCATGTCCTAGTAAGTTATTGAGAAGATATAATGGAAGCGGTAGGAGTTGATTAGAAAGCTTTCATTAATAAGTTATTGAAAATAAATACAATAATTGTCTTCAATAGATTTCAATCGAAAGGGAAGGCAAGTAATTTCAAGGAAATATGAGTAAATAAACCAAATTGAAACTAAAGAAAGTGTGTAGTCACTAGAAAAAAGTGATGGAACTACAGTCATTATTAAATTTTATTTTATTCATCTTAAAAATCAAACAATTTTATATAACTTAAATAGAAATCAACAAATTTAAATAAACTTCCTTTCTGTAATACTTCATTGACTGACTCTTCAATTTTGTGTGCGTGAACGCGTGTTCTCTTCTTAGGTGGCATTTTCAACCTGAAATCATAAACCTAGTGCTAAATAGTAGGTTTGAAAGAGACAGCCATGAAGGGGATGTTCCATACATAACCGTTTATTGTGTCCCTTGCATAAATATCATACAAAAATTAAAATCATAACTACAAAATCTTAATTATTATGTCAAAGTTTACCTACCTTATGTTCTTGCGTCTGTGATGTCCAGCTTATTTTAAACAGTGGTTCACAATTCACGTATAAATAAGTAACTTGCGGCACTCGATAAAACGTTTCACAATTACATCAGAAAGAAATACAATTCCATGCTAATAACAACATGCGCACGTATCTGCCATGTTTGAAATGACGGGATTATGAATTTAGCCGCGAACGAACTTGCATAGAGGTCGCCATACGACAAAAATTGTGCTGTTTCGAAATCTTTTTTAATTTACCGGTAATATGATTTGTCCCTTTCATGCCACCTCTCCCCTATGTTAAGAAAGAAAAATATTTATTTGCGGAATATGTGTGTAAATGCGATGAAAATATTTAAGTATGCACATGCAATTTCTCACTATTTCTAAAACATGAAATTCCCAACATTTCGGCAATTGTTTTATACAAATGATAATGTTTTTTTTACAAATACACGTAAAGCCAAAATATACAAACAAGGTAAAGGAAAAATTTTAAGCGACGTAAAAGTGGTTTGCATGAGTGTAATTTGTTAACACTACATATTGCTCACATACACTTCTTTTGTACTCTAAAGATTCTAATTAAATCTACAGATATTAGGCGTAGCGGTTGGCGCTCCTGTGAGTGACGTGTTTCTTACCGCGTATTTCAGGAAGTCTTGAGTATGGTTGTGGTGTTGTGGTCGTTAGTATAGTTGGCATAGCAGGTGATGCAAGAGGTGGCTCATTAGTGACACGAAGCCTTTCTTTTGTTTCGCTTAAAGCTGCTGCGATCATTTAAAACGTAGCAACCATATTCTTTTGACTTACCTTGTGTATGTCTGGCAGCTTTTGGACTGCTGTCTAGTGTAGAGGTTGCCACTGGTCATTGTTTCTCCCTGCCACAGGATAACTTAAGGATTCTGCAAGATCATAATTTTTAATTTAATTATGATCCCAGGTCTGTGTGTTGAGTTTGCTTAAGCATGCATACCGTGACGTGTTTGCGTAATGTTATCATAGTAGAACTCTTATTGAAATGTTTACGATGGTTTGTTTGTTTGTTTGTGCGAGAGTAAGGTGATGTTTGTGTACAGTGTAGTGAGTGATTGAGTAGCTACTGTATTGATTATTAGTATGATGAGTTTTATGATATTTTTGTAAGGATCTACTAGACCAGGTGTTACGGCTTTTTTTGATAAGTATTTCTTAGTAGTTTACCACATAGGCTGTTCTTGCTACGGATGAACAGCTAACACCCACAAGTTGTTAACTCTTGGGTTAGCCAGGTGGCTCCTGTTTGATCTGTATATGTGAGTGCACTCTGACATATACAATTCGTGAATAGGTACTGTTCTCATCTCTGGGCAAGAGCTTCCCAACTAAATCTTTCCTTTTCACCTTTTGTATTCGTTGTTTCGAATCATCGATGACCGGTCACTTTTCGATTAGCTTAACTTGAGAGGGTTATTATGGTTTTTCACTTACTGTTGTAAATATCACTAAGTTATCAGAGCGTAAAGTATCATGCTACTTTGATGGGTGGCGATCCTTGACGGTGCTATTTCGAAGATATTTCTTAATTTGCACAACATCGTTATGGAATCTATCATCAGCAGCAGTATTTCCAAAAGGATACAATCTAGGGACTTAAAAGAACAAGGCATACCCATTCCTGAAAGCATCAGTCATACTCCTGGTTTACTTACTTATAATGTGCTGTAAGTAACTATTTTTGTTTCGATTTTTATTTTTTCAGTTTGTGTACAGACTCACATCACACAAAAAATAATATATGTATCTGTCATGTATGTGTCAATCATGTACGTGCGTTTTTAAAGTTTCCTTATTTTACACTTTATTGTGCGCATACAAATAAAATATTAATTTTTATTGTTTATAGAAAAAAAGAAAAGTAAGTATAGGAATCAGAATATCGTTTATTTGACATATACCATACAAGAAGCACTTGTGACGTGTCTACATAATACTAAAATCTCCCAGCAGATCGAATAGTATGTTGTACTCATAGACAAACAATTAATAGTTACAATGAAAAGATAGCTCAACTCTGATAAGAAACATAAAACATCATCATCAGGTGGAGGACATCCACTGCTGGACATAGGCCTCCCCCAAAGAGCGCCACAAGAAATATAACACAGAATGGAATAAATGGGAATTAAATAAAATGCATCGAGTTGGTCCGGGCCCAGATGTAGAGATAAACAACTCCCTCCGTGCTTGTGCCTGAATCGATCATTAACAAAAAGATTACTGCTAATAGAAAGCTGTTACTGCACAGCACTCTATTACCAATCGTCTTTTCTCTTGCCCAGATAGGGATTATCCTTTCGCCAAAATAAAAATATTTGCATCTGTTCCAGTCCGGACGGTAAGGTAGCCAGTAGACTTAAACGGTAGGCCTAGCACTCCAACTGTAATATTTAATTATGGGTCACTGTTATTTTACAATAGCTGAGTATGTACTCGTTCGCCGTCTTATGCAATTAAAAAACTGTGTATAAACTAAATAGCTCTAACATTTTAAATTCAATAAAGAATTAAAATTAGAAATTCGTTTATTTCACATAGACCATACAAAAGGCACTTTTGACGTGTGATTACCATGCTAAAATCTACCAACCGATTGACATATCTTTTTTTCTCGATATTAGCTAGGTTTTTACATTTTTCACTAATCAGGTACCTGTCAAATATCATGTTAACGATGCCCTGTGGCCGGGTGTTAGGACTAATGTGCAAGTGTGTTGGCTACCCTAACCCTGTCATTATGTCAGCACTATGTATAAGGCCTGCTAATTAATACCGCACATTATAGTAAGTAAACCAGGAGTATGATGGAAGCCTTTGATCCTACCCCTCGTAAGTTACATCACACTACCAGAAGTGGTCAGGATGGTAATAACTAATGACCCAGTTAACCTATGCTCGCTCCTGGTCACAGATGACGACACAAATCAACATACAAACCATAATTCTCAATGTGGACTAAATTTATATTATTTTAACACAATTTTTATGGCATGGTTATATAAAAAAAACACTTAGGGCCATAACTCACCGAGACGCCATGGCGACGGGGCCAGCGACATCGCCAACTAGTTCGTATTTAGATGTATGACGGCTAACGCACTTGGCGACCGAATGGCGACGCTTTGGGAACGCTAGACCTAGCCATAGCAACGTCGCTGGCCACGTCGCAATGGCGCGGGCGTCCCCGTGAGTTAGGCCTCTAAATTTAAGCACATCTGCTTAAATACCTAAAACCGAGCTCTTGCAATATTTCATTTAATGAAACTGGTTAGGTGATTTATCTTATTTAATTATGATCGTTAAAGTTTGTTTAAATGTTTGGTGCTGATCAATTAGGAGCAGTAGATTTGTTTATCACTAGAACCGTGACCTCGACGTGATAACTTGTGAAAGGATTTTTGTGATGACTCGCTTGGATTGGTACCACTGCTTAACCGATTTCTGCGGCCATATTTCGCAGTGATTGTCACTTAACATTAATGATAACTAGGCAACTCTCTTTTACTTTATACATGGTGTATATTTTTACCGTCAGTAAATCCGTCTGCTTGTTTGCCTTTGCGTGCCACAAAGAACCTATTTTTTCTTTATTCTGCAGAAAAGGCGCTCTTTAGTAAAATAAGCAAATATGTTGCGTTCGCAAATACTCCGAAACCACCCACGTGTAAAAGCAATCTAACTTAATGTTATACTTTCAGATATCACAAAAAATGGTCGCACGTAAAATTACAGCTGGTTCACTTACTCTATCTAAAATAACTTTACTAAAGTAAACCTTTTCAAGATGCGCAAATCACAGTGTTCCTATCTACATTTAATAATATGTACTTGCATGCATGAGAGAAGGATGTTACGAATGTTGCTTGAAAATTTTAACAAAACTTTTAAAATTCAAATTTAAAATGTAATTCTTGTTATATCTAAACATTCTTTTTACACTTATTCGAAATTTCTTTTTCTTCTAAATTGTTATCACAAACTTCTGAATTGCAATTATAGATTTAGGTAGGTAATATTAATAAAAGAAAATAAAACGTAAAAAATAAAAAAAAGATGTAAATGTAGATAAACTACCATGACATTTCCAATACACCCCCTTAGTGCGGATCACGATTCTATTAGCTACAGTGCGCGTAACACGTAGCCGAATAAAAGCAATCTTTAAAACTTTCTCAAACTGTAGTTAAAAAGTTATCGTAAGCACTCCACGAGGGAACTCAGTAAATAAGATTACAGTTTCGTTCGCCTGGAGAGGGGGCAGCAAAACGATTGTGCCCTACAAAACGCAACTAGAGCCAATACGTCCTACTGGAATAGGAAGTTTAAACATTCAATGTTTGATGTACTTCAAAGTTTGGGTGGCACATCATAAACCTCCTAATAGAAGAACGAATTAACGATTGTTATCACTTAAAGTATTATTAAGGTATACTAAAACACTGTTTTAGAAATGTCAATAAATTCTTGTTGAACATTTTGTCTTAAATAACTGATTTTATTTTTCCTAATACATATAATTAATTTCTTATTCTTAAACTAATGTTTGTTTCACTACCAGGTACACCTAATTACAACTTACTATTAACAGGGATTAGTAATCGAAACAACCTCCTCTATTCAAGGACTTTTGTAGTTGGAATTCTTAAACCAAATTTTTGTAATTTTTTGTTCAAAAGTTTTTACTAGAAAATATAGAATGTAATGTTAATTTAATTTTAGTCTTCTGGTAATTATGTTATTTTGACTTAATTTTTTTTGCATGAATGGTTGCATGAATTAATTGGCTTTTTTAATATTAGTATGGATTTAATAGTTTTCTCGATAATAGATCATCTTCTTGTAATATACCTATATAGTAGCTTCTTGGGCAATTACCACGTTTCTGGTAACATTAGGTAAGTGTCATTTTAGTTACAATTTTCGTAGCACGCAGAAATATCTGGAGCATATGCTCAAGAAGAAAACGAATCTGTCAAAGATTTCACAGGCTCATCTTTCAATAATCCACTCACCTGTCGAAATTTGTTGGTCACCTCAGCAGCCCCGTCGTGAGAACGAATCGTAATGTAGAGGGATAGAACATCTGAAGCTTACAATATCATATGTAGTGTTATCAGTAATAAAAATGATGATTAAAACTTAGGTTTGGCAGACGAGTTTCTAGATCTCCCAGCGTCAACTGTGGATAAAAATGCACCCTGAAAAGATTTTTTTTATAGAAGCAAACGAGCAAGTGGGTCACCTGATGGAAAGTGATCACCTCCGCCCACGGACATCCGCAACACCAGGAATATCACAGATGCGTTGCCGACCTTTAAGGAACGAGTACGCTCTTTTTTTGAAGGTTCCTAAGTCATAATCGTTTGGGAATACCGCCTTCCGTAACTGATTCCACAAAGGTGTTATACGGCGTACAAAATGTCTTCGGAATCGCACAGTTGTAGACCGCCACGCATCGAGATGATGGGCATGATACCTGAAGCTCTGACGCGATGTCCGAAGGTGGTATCCAACATCTCTACGCAACGCTAAAGAATCAAGCCGATTGGTAACTGCCCGGTCATTGACAATTCGAATTGCTCTACGTTGAATGCGGTCAAACGGAAGGAGCTGGTACTGTGGAGCCCCTGTCCAGAGTTGAGAACAGTTCTCCATATGAGGCCGAATTTGCACTTTATATAGTTGTAAGCGATGGGCCGGCTTGAAATACTGTCTCGCTTTACTGAGCATTCCAAGTTTTTTAGAGGCTATTTTAGCCTTCTCCTCCAGATGACCACGAAATTGAACATTACTCGAAATGTCAACGCCGAGTATACCAATGCAGGCTGTGGCAGAAAGGGAAACGCTCTCAAATCGAGGAGATGCGACAAAGGGAGTCTTTTTATCATAGGACAAGGCAAAGTCGTGAACAGATCTTCCTGCATGATCGGTGGGATGTAAACCAAGCCAATCAGCATGGTGAGCGTTAAAATCACCAAGAATCACGATCTCCGCGGATGGGATCTGCTCAGATACAAAATCGGAAGCCATTTGCATGTGCTCAACGAGCCGGTCTGTCTCGGCATTGCCGCTATGTGATGTTTTTGAAGATTTCATTGATTATAATAAAAGGTCATACCTAATAAGAACAGGAAGGACTCAAGCTGGAAACATTTTATCGGACGCGGCTGACGGACACGGCTGACAGACGCGACGTACAAGGTAAGTAATTTGATTACTGAAAGTACACTGAGGTTTCAAACTACCGGAGATAAGTCGCGGACGTGACCTTGAGTGAATGATATCTGGTGTTCTGGATGTTTATGTCAGTCGAAAACGCGCACGGACAGTACCTACGTACGCATTTACTAGTTGCCGATGAAAGCCGCGTCCGATAGTACGTTTCCAGCTTTACAACAGTTTGTGTAAAACTGAATATTGACTCATGGCGTTCCTAGAGCAACGGGGTTGCTATAGCAACAACTACTCTGTCAGTAAATAATTGATAATGTAATTTGTTTATTAAAGCTTCAGCCAAAGCTGAGCGTCAAGCCCGAGGGACGCGAGACGAGAAGTGGGAGCGACTAAAACGCGAACTGGCAAGCTCCTCAGCGACTACGGCGCGAACCACGATCCTCATTTTTAATCAGTTGTCACTTTTACAAACATATTTTATAAATAAATAAAAAATATTGCTAAGCAAATTAAACGAACCGATCTTACTACAAAGTTATTTTTTTTGATGATTCTTTTGTCTGACCATCTCGTTGGTAGAGTGGCTAGCGTACCCGCCTAACTACATCGACCAACCGCGAGGCTCGGGTTCGATTCCCGACGGGTACAGGCATTTGTGTGATGAACATTTAGATGCCTGCATTTCCGGGTCTGGGTGTTTATTAAACTTATCCTGGTGTCTATTCAAGAATTTCTATGTAATAGTATTGTTGACCAGCACCCATGCCACAAGCATACAATTTGCTTACTTTGGGGTTACATTAAGTTTGTGTAACTTGTTCAGGGATATTTATTTATTATATATTTAATATAAGCTATTAATCTGTATTACATAATATATGCTTGTGGTATGGATAATAGTTAACGATACTGATGATCAGTGAAGTTAGGGGTGCACATTTTCTAATCGACCAATAGGCCGAACACTTAGCGTAATATCTGGTTATTATACATTTTTATTATGTTATATTTTTCAATACAGTTTCGAAATTGTTATGTAAATTAAAAATTATTTTTTTAACGTAACCTTGGTAATATCTATATACAAGTCAGACCTCCCGTCGCGTGTGTCTCGCGTTGTTCCCTCCGTGTTCCCGTGTCGCAGTCGCAAGGTGTGCAAGGCACCATACATTCACTATGGCAGAGTCCGTCGCGCGGCAGTCGCTCCTGCTTTGGTCGCGTAGGTTTGGCCGAAGCCTTATTTCTTAAACTCTTTGCTCATTATTTCATTTCTGATTTTTAAGTTTCATTTAACATTATTATTACGATACAACCTAAAGATAACATTGGTAAATTTTATGTTTAGAATGTATTTTTTGTTAGGACTGCATTGTCCTTTTAACCGACTCTAAAAAAGGATAGCTAATCAATCGACTGTATGTTTTTATGTATGTTTATTTCTTGATTATTCGACAAGCAAATTATTTTATAGTAGCGGCCCGCCCCGACTTCGCACGGTTATGAAATACCTATGTAAACCTTCCTCTTCAATCACTTTATCTATTAAAAAAACCGCATCAAAATCCGTCGCGTAGTTTTAAAGATTTAAGCATACAAAGGGACATATTGACAGAAGAAGCGACTTTGTTTTATACTATGTAGTGAAGTTAATTCAGCGAATAAGCACCCGTCTCCCCCGATGAGAGACAATTGTGACCTGTTGATACCCTGTTGATAAACACCATGTCCTGTGCAGTGGCTGGGGTCTGGGTGTTAGGCCTAAAGTGCAAGACTACTATTTCTAATTTGTTACTATATTATTCTGCAGTTGCTGCTGCTCTTGTATAATATTACATAAAGAAATAAAACTTTATTTTAAACACGGAAGCGTATAGCTGAATGTTTAGGGAAAATACATCTACACATACTTACCCTTTTCGAGTCGCACTTTGCATAAATAACTAATGCCTACAAGGAAAGGTTACTTGAATGACATTTGACGATGTGAGCATAATATAGGAAATAAGCATCCATAAAATATGTTTTGGCACCATAGTTTTATAATTATTAACTCTCTATTGTACACAACTGATATTACAAAAAAAACCCTTAACTGACTTGAAAAAGAGGTCAATTCGAATGTGTGTTTTTTGTATCTTCGTTATGCGGTTACTCTGACATAAATGAACTGAATTTGATAGTTCTCTTAAAAGGGTAGGTAGGTGATAATTTCGAGGCGATCCCACGCAAATTTCATCAAGATCCGAAAAGTGTTTTGTGAGTTATACTTACATGAAAGTTGATGTATAATCACTACACTCTGTCCCTATGTCCATTTATATGCTTAAATCTTAAAAAAAAACATTTTTTTGTAATAAATAAACTGATTGAAGAAGAAGGTTTATACGTATACTTAATAGTTAATACCCTTGCGAAGCCGGGGCAGGATGCTAGTCTATACTTATAAAATAACATCTCCTGACTGATTCATCATCGCCGATCAAAAGCTACGAAAATTGGTGAGTAGGATTGTTTGATTGAGTAGAGATCCACTAAGAACAGAATTTTGGAAATTCTATCCCTAAAGGGGTTAAATAGGGGTTGAAATTTGTATCGAAGACCGTCATTTTTGAAGCTAGAAACATGAAACTTTATTTTTACACTACTTATTACAAATGAGTCGATACGTATTTAAACTTTTCCGGAAATTATACCCATACATACATAGAAATACTATAAAAGATACCAAAATAAATTTAATAAACAACCAGACCCGGGAATGCAGACATCTAAATGTTCATCACATAAATGCCTGCCCCCGTCGGGAATCGAACCCGAGCCTCGCGGTTGGCCGATGTAGTTAGGCGTGGACTCTAGCCACTCGAACAAAATGAAAAAGCCGACTAATATACCCTCAGTATACGACAATGGCGAGCAAATTCTCTTAAAGCAAGTTACAATACACTTTAAAAAAAGGTTTATGTAGTTATCTCAATGCAATTAATCTTGCATTGGTTCTGGGTTCATGTAATCCACAACCTTTCAACGAGTATATTGAAACGAAGAGAATAGGATAATACGTCATTAGCACCGTGGTTGTAGAGTTCTGTGACAACTTGTCCGAATTCTGTCCAGACACTCGTGCTCGCCTTAGTTGTATTTCTGTTTGTATTTCTATTTCCACCTAAGCCACCAAACTAACGTATAACACTAACTTTTAGTTTAACGACCGTCAAGTCGGCCATTTAATATTACATATCTTTGTTGTATTTCTCACCATCAGAAAAAGCCTTCGTGTACATAATAACATAGTTATTGCATTTAGCAGAGCAATTTTTTTGTCTAATACGAAAGTAAGAACATAACATTTTAATGTTAATTAATCCGATGAAATTAGTCCGATCCTTAATTCGTTAATGTAAAATAAAAATATTTGGATTCATGGATTGATTTTAGAATTTTTGAAGTCTGAACAAATTTAACTAAATTTATGATTCGCCCATGTCCATGCATTGGTAACGTGCTAATTTCAATAAAGCAAATATCGATTTTGTCGGGTATCGAACCCCAATCTTTATTAACGGGAATCATTAGCAGGCAACCACTTTACCAAAATAATCTAAATTTTTGTTATAATGCAGTTGTTGTCATTATGTTATTGTAGTTGTGTTCCAAGTGTCGTGTTGTCATAGGAATAAGGCAGCGGTATCAATTAAGTCAACCAATTGAAAAAAGTGCAAGTTTATTTTACATTAATATTATAAAATGGAGTTCCACCTAGCGCCACGATTGGAAAGTGTACAGTATCTAAACCTTTCACGATATTAAATTTAAAGCAAATAAAGCTTAGTGACATTAATTTAGCGAAGGGGTGCATCCGAGGGGGCAAATCCCGGGGGCTGTGATTGCGGGGGTGCGAATTAAACGCCAGCGTAGCGAGGGCGGGAGACTGGGTTACCGTAATTGGCAATTTCTCGTAAAGTAACAAATTACACCGCACTTGGTTCAGGTAATTGATACTTTTTACCCGATTTTGTAAGGAGGGTCACATTTTTCGTGAATAAGTATGATGTTCTATAACGCAACATCTTAATCTTTGATAATATTATCTCAGGTTTAGTAAGAAAAAAGGATAATTAAAATAACTGATTTTCAAAATATAGTTTTGCAATTCAACATTTATACACACAATATAATTAAACCTTATACGTTAAATATTTTTAAAAGCAATTATTGCTGCCTTTTATATGCAGGACTTGCGGCCCAGTACGTGCTCCGCTACGTCTATGATAAAGAGTAAAATAACTGTCCATAAAGGAAGTTTATGACCGCGTGAATGGCATAACACAACAAAACAAAAAAAGAAAAAAACAACTGAAAAAAAGTTTCAATATGACACCACAATCCCCATCTGAAAAAAGTTTAAATTTGACTGAAATATACCCATTAACAAAATTATCCGCCATTTATTGAATTCATTTGTTACAAAAAATGTAATAAATGAAGAACCGCTGGAACGATTTAATGCAAACTTCACATAAACCATCTACTAAATAATCCGAACAAAGCTTTAAGATTTAGTTTAGATAGATGAGCCCGTTCTTGAGTTATAAAATTACAACGAAAAGTGGCATTGATTAAAACTAGGGTAATTTGTCGATTTGTGTGTTTGCCTGCTCACTTTTACGCAAAAAAACTTAAGAGATTTTTATAAAATGTTATTTATCTTACAGCCTAGGTAAATTTTTGGGATACCTTATATAACGAAAAAATCTTTTTTTGCCATCATAAACCGTGAAAAGTCACTTCAAAGTATGTAGGAAGTCGCTGGCAACAGCATCAGCAGTAGATAACATTTAAAAAAATTAAATGTTATTTTTTATCAGATTTTTATAATAACTCGGCATCTGTACTAGAGGTAATCTGGCAAAATTTGTGTTTTTTTTCCAGTTTTAGGAATTGCCAATATTTCAAATTTGATGTTAGCTAGATTCTTTATTAGTTTAGTGTTTCCTGTGGCTACAGGGGTTATAACTGTCATTCTCTATCCTAGTTCTTTCCTCATAAATATTGCACCAACACATTGCTGCACTGCAAGAATGCTAAACAAACACACTTTTTTTATTTATAAACCCTAATTAAAATGAATTATTTTAAAAGCAGTTGGATGTATTTAAAGATCTCCAAAAGTACATATGACGGTAGAAGCTTTGTGGTCGGAGCAGTTTTGTAATTTATCTAATAACGTAAAAAAATGTGAAAAGAAAACGCTAAAGGTTAATCTGTCACGTTTACTTCTGATATAAATGTTCTATCAAAACTTGTTGACACCCTGTAAGACTGAGTGACACATTCTTCACAAAGTTTATTAAACAAGCTTCAGCACTTCAGCTTCGATTAGACAAGGAAAGTTGGAAAACTCGGAAACTCCAGGGGACAAACTTTTGATATACAAGTTTGTAAACGTTAAGAACGTATCGAACATTATGGATATTTTGAGAATTGAGTTACATTTATCACAATATGGGAAGTTATACGATCGGTCCTGACGATTCGAAATACCAAAGATGTTAATAGTGAGTTGGAAAAACAAGTGTCGAATGGCGGATGTTAAAGCGATAGAAATGCGAAGGGCAGGGAAGGAGAAGGTTAGTGATTCTAGTTTAGTTTATTGTAGCCAAAATAACAAGAGCCGTAGCAGGTCCCCATCACTTAATTTGAATTCACTAGATGAACAATAGCAATAAAAATTGCTACATATTTTCGATAATGATGGGATCATTTAACACTAACACAGGAGACAGTTTCAAGTATTAAGTAATAGCTCTTGCTCGCGGCATTGCTTGCGTGGTTAATGGTCCCACAGGATCGGTTTTTTCGGGATAAAAGTTTACTATATATTAATCCAAGGTGTCTTCTATGTGTAAGCCAAATTGCATGAAAATCGGTTCAGCAGTTTGTAGATGTAACAAACAAACAAACAAACATACATAATATTATTAGGATTTATGAATTTACTTTTGTAGATTATGCGTTTTGTACGTATTTGCTGATAGCTTGTGAAATTAACTCATTATTTGTTTGTCCTTTAAGCAGTATACATGTTTGATAAGCCATAACATTAATTTAGTGATAAATGAATGAAAAAAAAACCGACGTCGAAAGTGATAAATAATATTTCGTATTCATAGCTTAACGTAATATATTTGACCCATAAACTATAGTAAACTAGCTGATCCGGCAAACGTCGTTTTGCCATATAACTAATTAAATGACGATTGATCAGTTATCGACCGGGATAAAAAATGATTAAATTACTAAAATGACTATTAAAAAATAGGGGTTGGTGATGAAAGGGTGAAAATTTAGGGTTGTATGTACTTTTATATGCTGTATCATAAAAAAAATATAAACAAAAATTTGTCTGAAAATTACAAAAAAAAATTGAGGGGTGGACCACCCTTAACATTTAGGGGGATGAAAAATAGATGTTGGCCGATTCTCAAACCTACTCAATATGCTCACAAAATTTCGTGAGAATCGGAGGAGGAGGAGGAGTTCAAGTTCGAACCCCGTGACACGAGAAATTTATATATGTCGGAAGGTCATGAGCTAGTATACCTATTTTCAAATATCTGTGGTTATGAGATTCGTCGGTGCAACGTGTGGCGCATCCACTTGTAACGTCGGAAAGTCATGAACAAATTATAGTTGTGATATTGTGGTCATTTGTACATTTGGCGCCACAGGTGCATCGGAATTCTCGTAGCTTGTTTCTTATTGGTCGGTTTATCGGGAAGTCATGAATAAAGTTGCTTCGTTAGCACAACAGGTGTCGCATTAGTAAGTAACTTGTTTCTTAATGGTCCGTTTGTCGGAAAGTCATGGATAAAGATGTCTCATCAGCACAACAGGTGGCGCATTAGCAAGTAACTCGTTTCTTATTGGTTCGTTCACCGCGGCCACGTGAATATAAGCCCTAGCGCCGCCATATTGCGGCAGACATGCTTTGTGCACGTCTCTCAGTGTTTGGACCACTGTCTAGTACGGAGGTCGCCACTGGTAATAGTCTCTTCCTATCATAGGTTGACAAAGAGACACTTCTAGGTCGCAATTGTTCATTCAATTGGGATCTTGGGGCCCAGGATGTGGGTCGTCCGGGGGGTGCATTATTCGGTCGGCACTCACGTTAAGAGGGGTGGGGTGGAGCCCTTCTTTCCCCCTCGGGGTTTAGCGTTTGCGTAAGCACGAACACCGTGACGTGTTTACGTAGTGTTGTCATAGTAGGCTTACTCCAATGTTTGATGGTTTGTTTAGTAACAAATGGGTGTACGCTATAGTTGTTTGTGCGTGATTGTAGTTATGCTTATTAACAGTGTATTGAGTAATTACGTAGCTACTCTATTGTTTATAATTATGAGGTTTACGATGTGGTTGTACGACTAGATCAGGTGTTACGGCTTTGTTTTGATATTTCTGAATTATTTACTAACTACCCTCAAGTTGTGAGCTCTCGGCCTCCTAGTCTCGTGGTTCCCGTTCGGCCCGTGTATGTGTGATATTATATCTCTACGACAAATATTAGATTATATAAAATACAATGTTGAGGGGTTGTGCAGGGGTCAGATATCTTCCACGCTGTACTGTAAAGTGTTGTTTATTGGAATGCTATCACTTGAATTGTCACTTTTGTACACAAATACAATGTCACAAAGTTTGACGATGATCTATCCAGCCATTGCCATGTTCCAGTTTGGAGGGTGCTGTGAATTTTCTCAAATTAGAACTTACAACACTTTTGATTGGCACCAAGTTATTCCTTAGGAGTCTACAGGCGAAATTGTAGTTTTCTTATTAAATAGGAGGCAAACGAGCGGGCGAGTCACCTGATGAAAAGCGACCTCCACTGACGTATAGTTATACCGCCAGTTGTCTCACAGTAGTGTCGCCGGCCTTCGAAAAATAAATAAGCTCTTTAATTAAAGGTACCTAATTCGAAATGTTTCGGAAACAGCAAGGTTTCCAAGCCAGTGTTAGATTCCTATATAAATCTACGGAAATACACAGCACATGAACGCATGATAAACCAAGATGGTAGGGGTAAAATTTAGAATTCCGCGGCTACGTCCATATGTGGAATTTAGCAATAGGCATTAGTTGGGATAATTAAGAATACCCCACATGATAGATGCGATAGAAAACGCTGGAGATACTTTGGTCACTGATAACTCTAGCCTCTCTACGCTAGATGCGGTCAAAGGGAAGAAGCTTATACAGCCCATAATAGAGAACCGTACTCCATATAAAACCGCATTTCCGCTCTATAAAGTTGTAAACGATGGACCGGTCTGAAGTACTGTCTTTGCCTCCACTTCCATATTTCAGCGATATTAAGCGTCATTTGAAATATCAACGCTAGGAACTCAAGTACTAGCTGCGGATTTAAGAGTAGTGCCTAAGAAACGAGGATATAGGTACGACGAAAGAGATTTCCTTAGCGGTAAACGTGCAAAATTGTGTTTCTAAGAATTGAATTGGACTAGATTTCGACGGCACCAATAGGAGATAGTAGCCAATATTTTTTTTCAAATCAGACTCAAGTTTGTTCCAGCTCTCAACGATTCGCTCGACCGGTGTTTGAGGCATTGCCAGTACTGTCATCCGTATAGCAATGAATGTTATTAATAAGTAATCATGAATATGAATCACGTAATTGATATTCAGAAAAAACACTGTAGGAGATATTACTCAGACTTGGGTAACACCAACTTTTACAGGTTTCAAGTCGAAGTAAGCCCCGGTGACACCGACCTTAATGCTCCGATCGGCCAAGAAGTTGGTGAACCAGCTTGACAAAGTCTCTGGGAGACCAAAATAGGTTGACTTAGAAAGAAGAACCCGGTAAAAGATATTCGCCACATCCCAAACAAGCTGCCATCGCCTACCTTTTGCTCTCAAGTTTCAACTGCTTCCGCCCAACGATAAGTAAAATAGACTAGAAGATTATCAGCTCAGCGATATAAATGAAAACCCTACTGATAATCGCTGATCAGCTAATGCTCTGGATATCGTAGCTGTTGTCAGTTAATTATGGCAGCTATAGTAATAATAATAATAATAAATTTTATTGTGCTTACTGTTATACAATTTGTGCCTAATATACAGTTAATGAACTTAAATTTACATTAATTGAGTGCGATTTGGCACATAGAAAAGAAAAACTTAGTTTCCGTACTAGTTTGGAACTGTATTACGGCAAAGTAATGATTCTCAAACATAATAACATGGCTTAGATAACTGAAGGTAGACAGAAAATACTAGTTTCCAGTTGTTAAT
>NJDC01058098.1:63046-83048 GCA_002245475.1 Calephelis virginiensis
AAGCAAGACAGGTTTGTCAGGATCGTGAGGTCTGGCACTCGATACTCTCTGCCTACCCCGTAAGGGACTTGGCGTGAAGATATGTATGTATGTATGTATGTATTAAAAGAAAATTTTACCGTTTAGAAATAACACCATGTAGTAGAGATATGCACACCCAGCTTAATATGGTTATGGAGAAGATTTGTCATAACAAACAACCTTAACATTATTACGTACCTAACAATTTTACACTCATATACCTACCTACATATATGAACGTGTTCGTGTTAAAATGCGAAAGTGCATGCTTCGCGAAAGATTGACAAAGCAGATATACTGTGACAGACAGAATGTAGATGGATGTAGGTACCCGGGCAGACCAAGGCTGACATTTCACGATCAGATCAATTGGGTATTATCCGAGGGTGGTGTCAAGAGTCTCCGAAACCGGCGTGTTTGTATGAAAAGGGTAATGAATGTGAAGGAAGCCAGACAGGTTTGTCAGAGTCTGGCACTCAATACTCTCTGCCTACCAAGTAAGGGACTTGGCGTGAAGATTTGTATGTATGTATGTACCTACATATTATTCACTATATTTACACTACCTACTTTGTAATTCAAAGTAAATATTTAACTGTAAAAAAGCACTTAATTACACTTCATATTGTAATTTAACAGATAATAAAACACCTTCAGACGTAAGTTATATTTAAGGCCACTTCCATGGCATAATCAGTATATTAGCACCTGTTGTGACACATTTAAGTAAAATAATATATATAATGATATAAAGACTTTGTGATATTTTAATAGATTGTATTCAAATATGCATGAAAATTATTATCAATAACAATCTTTTAATAATAATATGAGTTTTGTTTGTATTTTCCGTTGTGACGTAAAAATAGCAAAACCAATTTAGTGAATTACCGAAAACGCCCGTGGTGGTCCGGGAAGAATAGACCATCTGCCTCTCTGACAGGTAGCTCATAGGCGGCAAACACTGGTTCAAATATAGGTAATCACCAGCAAGACCACTGGTGATAGAGTGCTCTGTAGCAACTTGACAGGGTATGGCCCCACCATCATGTCTTTTCCTGCGGCCATTATGACTCGTATGGCTGTTTGTTTCGCTGTTTCTTCTACTGTTTGGCTAGGTTGTGGAAACGGTTGTAATTTTCAGTTAATAAGGTATTGAGGTAAAAGGAAAATAATTTTAAAATTGTTGAGAGGTTAAAATATTTGTACACCACATTGTGTAAAAATCCTACAAAAACTTTTTATCACAACTACTTCACAAATAAATAATTTTCATTTTTTTTTCAAACCTTTAAAACTCATCTACTACGCTGCCGAGTATTATTAGAAATTAATACGATTTTCGAAGAAACAATCAGAAATTGAATCAGATATTACTTTTCTATAAAGAAGGACAATTTCGTATAAATATTTCGTTATACTGCAAACATTAATACTCATTGGGTTAAGTTCAATAGGCTCCTTTTATGAGATTGAAAATATTGTATCACTACATAATCAAATTCGAACCTTGTGTAGATTTTAAATAATCGCTTAACAATACAATTTAATACCTATAAATTTAAAAGTAGTATCATTTTTTTTAAGTTAATCTGGATTTTAATAACAGCAATCTCCTGCCTCTTTAGACATTAAATGGCTCCTTCGTAAGTAAATATATTATTATTTATTTTCAATTAGTCACGAAATAATAAAATAATGTATTTTAAAATACGTCTTAATTTTTATATTTTAAGTGAAATTTGTTTTAAGTATTTGATATTTAAGCCCCCTTGCCAACTGGCCCATAGAGCAAACCTCTATTTTGAAAGATAAAAGTTTACTGTAGGAAGTATGAGTATTCGTAACCTTTGTGTGTAATTAAAGATACTTTGCTAGTCGAGTCCCTGCGAATGATACATTCAAATTTACAATTACTTTTTTTATTGATTACGTACATTTATGTGGAATATAGTACACAATATTTTATTTTATTCAACAAATAATTATAAGAGTTTATTGTCGCTACTAAACATGAAATAAGGTTAATGAAAATTTTGTACCAAACCAAGAAAAAATATAAAATGAAAATATAACAGTCTACGCTTATAAAACCCTGATCAAGCCCCTAAAGGCCGTATTCACAACAGCTTGACGTGGGTGTCTAGAGGTATCGATTGGCGTCAAAACGAGATAGCATCATGGTGTCTCACGGCTATTAGAAAGGGACACAATATAAAACCTTCCGAGAACAAGATAGCATCAAGACAATATATCGGTAGAGCGGGACAACTTTGGCGCACTACCAATAAAGATTTTTTATGTAGGTAGTATAGACCATGGGATGGGATATTTTTATTTAGTACTATCTGTCCAACACCTCGAATTTATGTAATTTATTATTATGCTTGTATTTTAGTTTGGTCATTAATTCGATAATCTTCATTGAGCAAAGGGAATCTTCTAGTATTCGTCAGAGAAATTGTATGAAAATTTATTTTTTATCAAATTGTAACTTCAGTACCTATCGTGTTCTGTGATTAAAAACTTTAAATAGCACTTGTTCATATTCTAGTAGTCGGATATTTACCTCATGCCATGGTGTCAAAATTAATTGACTAGGAAATCTGCCTGACGTTGACATACAGTTTGTATAATTGTAGGATAATATGATTTTTAAAGGTATTGCCTAAATTCTAATACATGATATAGCTTTTCAAATGCAAGAGTGAAGCAAAAATACAAGTACCGTAAAAGTGTAAAGCGATTTCCATGTTAAATCTTCTTCTATGTACATATTTATCTCGATATCCCAGGTTACCCTAGGGTTGGCCAAAACAGCAATAGCTAGTTATCTAAGGTACATAACTATAAAGTTTTTCTAACAATAATATAATTGCTAGTGTCAGTTAACTAAGCCGCTTACAAATTCTGAGCAACAATATTAAAAAAAAAAGAATTTTGTTCTGAGGACTATAAATATTTTTTTACATACTTAGTACCAGTTCTTTTTCCAATTTATTCATAACGTCTTTGTAGGTTGACGCCGCTCATTATTACTTTAATAAGTTTAAGGGATATAATTATCTGTAATTTTTTTAATCGGATATATTCAATGGTTTATTCATGTGTATCTCTGTATGTATAACCTAGATCACTAATTGCTTAAAATTTCAAAATACTTTTAGCGATTTTGTATTACAGATATTGATAGAGTTGTCGCAACAGACCAGCCCATTAAGGATATACATGGATAAAGGTTTAGTGAAATATGCCTGAGATGGGTTTTCTCTCATTTAAGCTTTCAGATATTAACTTTTACTAAGTAAAAACTTTCAAGTGCGGTAGAAATAATTTTGCAAAATCAATATTTTTTGACTGTTAGTATGTTATGGCTATTAAGAATGAAAAAAGTCGGGCCAGGGTAGCTTTTTTAAAAATTTAACTTTTTTAAAAGTGCTGAGTCACTTGTTATTGGACGATACTTGTCCATGTTACTAAGGTTGCCTTTTTTAAGTAATGGCTTTATGACATATAGCTTTAGTTTTTTTTAAAGCAGGTCTTGTTCGAAGGATAAATTTATGAGAAAAGGTGAAGTGCATGTATGGTTACTTACTTAACATTTTTAATTATTTATACGGGAGTCCCGTCTTGACCACGGTCTATGCAACTAGGCCGAAATATCGACAAATAAAATAAAAAGAGATCGTGGGTATCCCGTGTAAATAATTAAAAATGTTATTAATTCGCGACGATTTAAGTTTAAAATCCTAGGTTACTTACTTACTTATCATTCCAATACATATGTTCGTAACTCATCGTATCTTGCTGATTTTAAGTTTTTGAGAGACATAAATATCTTGTAAACTTCTATAGTAATTTTTGGAGTTAACCGCAATTTTTATTGTTATACTTGCTGTGTCATGTAAAATGTCTGTTATATCATTCGCAAATATCTTAATTATTGTTTTTTTTGTAAAAGGCAAACAAGTAGACGGATTTCCCGATGGTAAGAAATTCACGCCGCCTAGAGACATCAAAGGTAGTAATTTTGCCTCGCCAACCAGAGACCGGAATCTTAGGCCTCGAGCAAAAGTAAGTTTATCGGCTACCTTACCCATCGGACCAGACCACGTCAATGACAAGCACTGACGTTATGGCGGTAGGAATAGGTAAGGCGGTGGGTCACCACGGCGAGTCTCTACCACCGACTCTACCACCTAGTAAATTTCTATGGGATCCTCGTACAATTTTGTGTTGTGTATTTTTTTATTATCCATAATTTCCCCTATGTTTTCTTGTATGAGTTCCCCAGCATTTATTTTTATGTTTCGTTTTATTTTTTTAAAGTATTTAAGATTTATAAGTACATACTTAATAGCGTATTTCATTGCAATTAATATTTGTTATATAACGAATAAAGCTCTTTTCTTAACGTATTTTATTCCTGCAGTCAACTAATTCTTATTTTTATAATGTTGTTTTACTTTCATTTAAATGGTAGGAAAACGAAGATTCTAAAATATTTTAATTAGCCATAAAATAAATTAAATGCTTCATTTAAGTTTTCTAATGCATACACTTCCGTAAATGATAATGTTAGCACTACTAATAGTCTCTAATATATTTTTATTAATTTTATTAGCTTTAGTAGTGAAACAACTCTTGCAGGTTTCCACAATCAAGCAATGCTAAAAATAAGCTTGTGCTAAAAGCCATCAAATTAATAGTGAAGTGACGACCACACCTAGGATGGGATGGTAGGCAGAGAGTACCGATAGTCTTGGCTATAAGCCTAACTTCCTCCACGTCCTCCACATTAATTACTTTTTTCATACAAACACGCCGATTTTGGAGACTTCTGGTATCACCCTCAGATCGAACCAGAGCGATTTGATCGTGGAATTTTAACCCAGGTCTTCCGGGTCTCTCCCTTAATCCATTCAACTCTCCATTCGCATAGTATATTAGTTTTGTCAATCTGTTATCTGCCTTACTTGCCACATGACTTACTGCCACATGATTTCTCATTTTTAGAACAACGTTTTCTTTCAATTGACTATTATTTCTTTGATCTCCTTTTCGCAAAAGCGATTGGAAAGTTAGACCACAGATTTGTAGCGATCTATTTCCGACCTCATTTATCATACTTTCATGTTTTTTTCTGATATACTGAACTTTCGTTAATTCGTTTTAGTAACAACATGTAATAAATATAATATAGTGGTAATATATACCTATTGTGGTTATATTTGTTAAGGCGGAAATCAGTTATCCCATTAAGTCTAACATTTGAAACACTTTTCCCACGAGAGGTAAACAACTTCTGTGTTCCGGTGAAGCCACGGACAACAGGTAATTGAAGATAAAGATTTCTTCCTCCTACACAGTCTTCGCGAGTATTTCCGATATTTATCTTATGAGTAATTAGTATGCGAACTGCAATCCTATTGGCAATCAAGACACAAACGTCTTCGTCTCTCGAATAACTAAGCACCAGGAAGTGGTACGAGTATGTTCAATTACTTAAATCAATTATTACAAAGTTTTTGCAGATTATCTATATGTATAGATATTGTTGGACTGTAACAAACTTTTTAAAACAAAATAGTTAACTTTGCCTACGGTCACACTCGCGCAATGAAAACATTTAGCTCATCTCTTCTTTAAATAAATAATTAATAAAATGTCCACACAAATCTATACCATAACATAGCTTCACAGTGACGTAAAATAATTACAAAAATATAAAAAGTTACTATTTCTCATATGTAATATTAGGTAAGTCAGTGTGGCAGGAATTGTCAATTTTATTATTTATAGCAAAATGGGAGCTTTTCAAAAGAAATAAAAAAAGATGATTTATTTACTTACTGTGGGAAAGATAAGTTTTACAACTTGAAGCGTTGCCGACTCCAGGCTAGGCCTTAAAACCGGTAAAAAATTTACTGAGTACTTCTATTGAAACCCTTAAACCGGAACGCGATAGCAACAATCTGTAACATCATGATAGGTGAAAGATGGTGCTTTGTTTTATTTAATTTATTTTTATTTTATTTTGTCGCTTCTGTGGTCTAGCGGTCCGGGTGTTGGACTTGACTGCATGAGGTCCCGGGTTCGAATCCCGGATCGGCCAACAAAAAGGAAATTCGATTTTTCTAATTTTCTAATAAAAAAAATGTTGGTTGGGATTAGAATTGTGCCCGGTTGGCGATAGGCTTGCCACCTATCACATTGTGGGACTTAGTATCTTCGGCTAGTCGTGGGTGCCTTGGTTGTACCTCTGCCTACTTCTTCGGGGACATGGGCGTGAAGGTACTTACTTTTTTATTTTTATTTTGTGATATGGAAGGCAAACAAGCAAACGGATTTCCTGATGTTAAGAAATTCACGCCGCCTAGAGACACCAAAGGTGGTAATGGTGCGCTGCCAACCTGAGGCTGGGATGTTAGGCCTCGAGCAAAAACAAGTTTACCGGCTACCTTACCCTCCGAACCGGAACACGTCATGACGTTATGGCGGCAGGAATAGGTGAGGCGGTGGTACCAATCCGGGCGAGTCGCTGCTAAACTCTACCACCTAGTCAGATGTCACTGTGTTAGTGACGGTGAGCCTATGCTCGCCTTTTACGAGCTGCCTGGCAAGGAAGGCAGATGGTCTATTCTACAAAGGAGCCCGGACCAACACGGGGAAAACTATGTATTGAACTACTATTACCAGTTGAACTATTTCAAGGCTCTACCACCTAATCTGACTGACTGTATTCGTGAAATAACCAGTAATCTAAAACACCAAATTTTTCAAATATTTACTTCGTGTCATAACTGTCACCATTTTAGTAAAAATTTTCAAAATTACTACAATAATTTACGCGCAGGAAAACTGACCTCAACTACTTTATAGCCATGTAGTGACATAATATTTATTTAAAAAAATACTAATGGTTCCAAGATGGTCACACAAAAGTTTTATATTATTTTATAAACACAGCTTACTTATCATCTTGTCTGTTGTTATCGTTGTCAATGATATCGTCAATGTAGACGAAACTTTGTAAAATAGACACTGTAATATATCTAAATAAAATTATACCAACGAAAACCATCAAAACTACCTCCAAATACCAAATAAATGGACATAAGATAAACATGTTCAATATATATTTAAGAATTGGAGGAGAAGGATTTCTTTTCCAAAAATTTGAACAAAAGCGGCGGAATGGTTAAATAAAAATAATAATATAAATGTCATAAAAACAAAAATAGATAATATTAGAGATTTCGTAGATTACACTAACTTTTTAATAATAAAAACCTATGAATTTCGTTATCTAATGCCTCTGTGGTCTAGCGTCACTTGACTTCTTAAGGTCCCGGATATGATTCCTGGGTCGGCAACGAAATGTCAAATTTTGCACTCAGTGTCTCATCTAGGTGTGGATGCCCTGGTTGACCCTCTGCCTACCACTTCCGGATATGAGCGAGAAGATACTTTTATAAATTTTGCAATTGGAAATCGTACTTTGAGTCACTTTGTAATAATATTGATAGGTTTGTATATGTGTTGATGTAAGAGAAGTAGCAGGCTTGAATGCTTCTAAGGCTCTCTCTTAGGTTATCATGTTTTTTTTTATTTTCGGTATTCCGATATCAAAATCATAATTGGGCTAACTCTGTAAAATTAATTAAAATCTTTATTGTACGAGGTATATTTAGTGTGAATCAGTTACATCCATGCAAATACTTTTTAAGTAATTCAAAATGGTTCCTTTTTATGTCTTGGCTGTATGTGGTTATAAGAAAAACTTTCATTTGTCTCAAAATAAATGCCGAACTATTAGGGATTGTACACTTCAAAAATTGTAAGAAACTGCATGTGCCTCATCAAAAACTCAATATTTACAAAAATAAACTAAACATGTATTTAATGTCCATTCGTATATGCAACCAAATTCCTAATACCTAATCGTAAATCACTTCTTTTAAAGATATTTCTAAAAAAAGGTATTTGGCTTGCTGTTAGAGAAAACATATATGTTATTAAAGATTATAATCTTTATTATTATTATCAAATAATAATTGTTATTATCAAAGATTTTCTTGGAAAAAGCAGAAATATTTTGCTGGCCGAGCTTGCCGAGAAGTTTTTTCGCCATTTCTTCTCTTGGCTGACTAGGTTTAGAAACGGTGGTGGCAAAGGGCAGATAATATATAGGCCTAGTTGCTAGGAAGTTTATTTTGCCGTTTCTTCTCCTGACTGGCTAGGATTGAAAACGATGGTAAACGGTAGATAGGATTAAAATTAATCTCCCTTCAAAATTGTTTTTAATGAATAATAAAGCTTGTAATAATTATAAATAATTTGATTTAAATATTTAAAAAAAAATCACATGCATTAATATAAATTAAATATTTGCAAAATACTATGTAGTTGAATATTACGAATAGGAAGAAAGTTTGAAATTATATGAATCAATTTAGTCTTTTTGGGCATAAATCAACATGTACCTACTAAATTTCCGATTGTTTCAATACTGTAACACGCCTCTATAAGCTAGTTACTGCTTACATTAATTGTTGTGTAAATAGTTTAGATCTTTATTCTTTTCTTTTCTCTGTCATAATTATTAGCCCTTATTTTCTAGTTAAAATTTATCTACATAGCGATCCCCCGACACGACGACGCTCATCTTGAAAATATTTATATCTTCTTTTAATGAAGACTAACAGAGAAAATTGTTACTTTCCTTTTTTTACTATTTACAGCATTTTTGTGTCGGGGTTATTTAAAATTTTTAATTTTATTTGATATGCTTTAGAAGTACTGCAAATATTACGAAACATACCTAGTACAGTACCTAATACCTTATACCTTTGAAACTTTGATCCTTTGGCCACCTCCCAGTTCAATCATCAGGTCCTAGTCACCTAGACCTCGTCATCAGAGAATATAAATAAGTCTAGTTAAGGCGAATCAAATGATTCCAAATTTGATGTGTTTATCAGTAGGCATTCCAGCATTCGAGCTTCATCATTAGACTAGCTCCGTTGTACGAGCAATCGTTGGTGTTACATCTGTTATGACTCATATATTATTAAAATTGAATTAAATACCCATAGTGCGTCTAATACCCATTCCGATGCTTACAAAAAATTGTAAATGACCTGATACTCTGAACGCCTGTACAGATAGATCTCCATAAACTGTAGCTATGAACCATCCTGATCACGTCAGCTTTAAAAAAAACCGCATCAAAATCCGTCGATCCGCTGAAAAGCTACGATGCCACAGACAGACACACATACAGACACGTAAAACTTATAACACCTCTGGTTTTGCGTCTGGGGTTAAAAAGTAGAACAATTGAAGGATGGTTTTACATTAAAAATTTCAAGATATTTTTACAAATCTTGTCGTTTTTTTTTCTGTATAAGACGAAGACATTCATCCTGCAAACATTTTAAAATTATAATGAGCTGTTTTGTTATGGATGCTTAACCATATGGTAGTGTACGGTAGATAGGACTAAAAATTAATCTACCATTAAATTAATTTATAACAAATTATGAAACTTATGTTCATAAATAAATAAAATGTTTATTAAAATGTAAATAAGGGCTGTGATTTAAATGTACATTTTTATAGAAATATGTAACTTTTTAAAAATTAACTAAATATTTGCACACCACAATGTGGTAGAATATGTTGTATTCTTAAATATCTTTATAACAACTTTTTAACACACATATTCCGCAAATAAATAATTTTCATTTCATTTCCATAATTACTTATTTTTAGTAAATATCTTAAAGTTAATTGTTATTTATAGCTATTTTTCTTATGTTGGCAGAAACGAGTGAATTCTTTATACTAATGATATGTATTGTGAAATTATATTTAATTTTTACTTCTGAGACAGTACCTAACTCAACATCATTTTGTCTTCGTACTTGACGTTTGTGTGTGTATGTCTGTTTGTCTGTAGTTCCATAATTTTTAAACGGATGGAGGTGATTGAGGCGGCCTTTAGGAACATTAAATATTTTAGATAAATTTTTTAGCGGGTTACTTTTTTGATTATTTGTACAGTATAAAATTCCTATTTATTAAACATAAGTTTCCAACTATATGAAAAGGTAAAACTAATGCATTTATATTACAAATACTTAAAAAACCTGAGCCTTTTTGCTTTATTTATTGAAGATAAAAAACATCACCGTAATTCTATACACTTTTTCCACCAAATGACTCTATCGGCTCCATCCAGTCGCCTGATGGAATGATAAGGTAGTAAGTAAATGCGATTATCTCTCTTGGTTTTGTACTTCAAGTATTAGGTCTTTAACCCTCTTGGCTAGGTCACTATATGCGATTTTAGGTTATGAAAGTTACAAGCTGATTAACATTAATGGTAAAACAGAGAAAGTCAAGGAAATGGGAAAAAGCCTCGAACAGGGTTTTTTTCCTATTTCCCAACGACATAGAGTAAATATTTGTCTATGTATAACGACACCAGAAAGTAGAAGAGATATAGTGAACTAAATTCATTATCTAAGACATACATCAACATTAATTATTACTTAGAAGCTAAAATTAAAACATCAGTCATGTGGCAAAAAAGTGTTTTAAATTACAAGTTACGTTTTATCATAAAAATAAGGTTTGTTTAACATTATACTTCTTTAATTCATCACTAAATATTCATGTCACGCAGTTTGCTGTCTGTATAAGCAATAAAAATTCTTCGATGATATATTATGAGTATATTTTAAACTTACTAGTTTCCTTCGTATTTGTCTGTGTAATTGTCTATCATAAATTGTTAAGTGTGCAAAAGTAGTGTTAAACTGTCTTTTTCAATTACATGTTACAAGCAAGTACGTAAACTTGATTGACTTTAAACTTGACTTTATGATGTCCCGGGTTCGAATCCTGGGTCGGGCAACAAACAGAAAATGTGGTTTTTCCAATTTTCTAATAAAAAAATGTTGCTCGGGAATGGATGAGTGTCCTGTTGGTGATAGGCTCGCCACCTATCACATTGTGGGACTTAGTGTCTTCTTCGGCTAATTGTGGGTGCCCCGGTTGTGCCACTGCCTACCTCTTCGGGGATATGAGCGTAAAGAGAATACCTAATAAACGGATAAGTTTTGAAATGCTTTTAAAAAGAAACTAGGTATATTTTTACAACCTATATATGCAAAAGAAAGTCGTGTTTGTTACACTATTTATAGCTCGAAAACGCCTAAGCCCATTTGGCCGAAAACTTTTAGGAAGATAGCTTAGAATCAGGGGACGAACAGAATACTTTTTATCCCGGTCGACTGTGACGAATCGAAGAAAAACAACCCTTTAATTTTCCCATACAAACTGAACGGTTAGAATTAAGTTCGCCGCAGCAGCTAGTATAAATGTGTATGATTTAAAATGCATTTCGCTCGTCGCTTTATGGTTACCTATTGTTCTTTTCTCCTTTGTCGAAACTACGGTAGTAAAAGTTTTCATTGTTTTATACAAGAGGAGGCAAACGAGCAAGTGGGTCACCTGAACTAAATTCATCACCACCGCCCACGGACATCCGCAACATCAACAGTATCACAGATGTGTTGCCGACCTTCAAGGCTTGAGTGCGCTCTTTTCTTCTAGGTCCCTAAGTCATAATTGTTTGGGAATACCGCCCTCGGTAACTGATTCCACAAAGGTGTTGTGCGAGGTGAAAATTGTCTTCAAAGTCGCACAGTTGTAGATCGCCACGCATCAAGATAATGGGCATGATACTTTAAGCTCTGATGCGATGTCCGCAAGTGAAATCAGCGGCTGGAATTAAACCAAACAACTCCTCAGAACATTCCCTATGGAAGATGCGATAAAGAACACTGCGTGGCCCAACATTCAAGTTTAAAGGAATCAAGCCGAATGGTAATTTTTTTTGTTGGTCATTGACAATTCGAGTTGCTCTACATTAAATGTGGTCAAACGGAAGGAGATGGTACTTTGGATACTGTGATACTGTGTATTCCAATAATTGGAAGTCTTAAAGTGTTGCTTGATGAATACCTACCTACTATATCTACCAACTATCAATGTTATTTAAATCACTCGGCGATTATACAAAACAACAATATCTTGGTTTCTAGTGAAGTGACTAATTATTGTCGATATTTGCAATACAATAACTTCCAGATTAAATCTCCTAACCTAAGTAAACGTGAAATCGTATAATCGTGCGTGCCATACACAAGTGGAAACATTGGAAAGTTGCCGGAGCCATCACCGGTGCGCACGAATTTGTCACGGACGCGGTGCGCGAGTGAGGTTTACGATTTCGCGGCTGGTGATCGAGATAATCGATTTTACATTCGCACCCAAATAGTAATTGCACGTGATCTCACTGTGCCTTTATTGCTTCGGATAAAGACACGAGCATAAGTTATGATAGATAAGATAACTGTGCAGTATTTAGATTTGGTGCTTGGTAAAACTCCATTTGTAACTGTTAAAGGAAAAAAATGTTATTGATTATGTTACTTGCATCTCTGGTGTCTAAATTTTATACAAAGCTTGCACTTGTATTGTTTTCAATCCAAATGTTTTCTTATTTGAATAGTAGGCCTATAATAGAATAAACAAATATTTAATTATTATAAACACATTGACCATAAAAGCGATCCTTGTCAAGTTTGTATACTTTACGCTAAAAAACAAAATGTCTTAATTATAGAAATTTCTGTAGTTAGAGATGATGTCGTCTTTTGTGCATTTTTACTTATCCCGTTACTATTTTATATACTTTTGCTTTTTGTGAGCAATTAATTGTGTAAAATAGAATTAAAACATCTTTCACAAGATCCGCACGCGTTCACTCACTAACGGCCCATGTTAATAACCTATCTAAGATAAGAAACAGTGCTATTTTAATGCGGTTGTCAGGTAACCGCTGACATTTTTCAATGATTAACAAAATCTTAGCAACAAATCTCTATTAGGCCTATGTCTTTCTGTAGACAGTAGATAGGTTATTAATATTGACTTTTAAACGATCCATCGAAAGTCACTGGGAGGTTATTAATATTGACTTTTTAACGATCCATCGAAAGTCACTGGGCTAGTTTGTCTTTTTGTAATCTTTTAAATTATAGTTTCCAAACTGAAGTACCCACATAAGTAAATTACACAACTTCTACTTGGAGACGTTCAATCCTAAATATTTCTGCACACCCGTCAAGACTGTTCCGTTTTGATTTTATTTGAAACCATAACACAGAAACTTACAATAGTGTTTTAAAATTCCATTTCAATTTCTACCGTTAATTTAACACTCGGCGTTCGTTTGGGTACAGCGTCAAATGGCCAACATGTATAACATTCCTTACAGTTTGGGGATACTTTTTCTAGTTCACTGCTCCATAAGGACATTGATGTACCTAGATTTTAAAATAACATTGGCCTATTTTTTTTAAATTAGAGATATACAAGAAAACCACTTGCGGGACTGAAACACCCATATCAAAATGTTTTATAGGTACTTACATTTATTTGTTTCGTGAAAGTGCAGAGCTGCCAACTGCTGATAGTTAATAGTTATCATTAAACTATTGCGACAACCTCCATTTCGCTGCAGTGCGGTTACGCCGAACCTCGGCTTTCTATTCTGCGGTCGCCGCACGATCCTACCAAGCATTTCTATTAAAGACGAAGAGCTCGCGGACTTTGTATAAAGCTCATGTTGGTCCGGGTCCCTGTGTAGAATGAACCACCTGCCTGGCAGTTCGTAAAGACATAGTTTATATTAAATAGATTACGAACAATGTTACTGGTGGTAAAATGCGATGCAGCAACATGCCTGACTAGGGTGTAGGGTGACTCAGGCAATTTGCTCACATATTCCTGCCGTCATAATGACAGTCATTGTCATCGTCGTGTTACGTTAGAGTAGTTGGTAGACTTGCACTTTAGTCCTTTTGCCTTGGCCAGATAACAGTGACCTAACAGAACAGAGTTGTCTGGTACCATGAGGGAGCCGTGTGCATGGTCGCTGTCTTGTCGCATAAAATACATTTTAAGCGTCGATAGCTGCGAAACATGCTTAATTAAATACATTTTTAGCTACTTACGACTGTTTAACTATGTGGCCTCAAAGTCGATGTTCTTTTAAAAAAATCCTTACTTTTATACTTACATTATGAAAGCGAAAGTATGTTTGCTTATGTGCCTCTTATAATTTTACGCTTGACCACTGGACTGATTTCTATGAAATTTAATATGAATTCAAAACTTTTTAGATCGCAAGCCATGCATATCCCATAATGTTATGATACGTGGCAAGACTATTGCCAATGGGACACATATCCAATCCCGTTCAACGTTATTGTTATTAGAAAATTGACATTAGAAAATACACATTATTATTATTTTTGTTGCTCGACCCGAGAATCGAACCCGGGACCTCCCGGAATCGGGACTGGGAAGAAGTCAAGTCCGACGCTGGTTCGCTAGACATACATCGAACATCTAGTTAGTCATACATATGCTTATCGATCGTATATAACTAAATGAAAATACAATCGAAAATGTAACATGTCAAGGAGCAGAGCACTGAATATTATATCGTTGATATAATATTATATGATGAAAATGATTAAAGGAATGTGAAGCGCTCAATAAGAGGTTGAAATGAAATAAAACTTATGTGCAAAATTATGTGTGACGTAAATATCTATCTGCTGCAATTTATGATTTCATGTAGCTCAATCGTCCACAAGCTCTTGGACTATATATTTCTATCATGTAGCAAACGTCACGACTGATGCGTTCTCACGGAACCACATCAATATAATTAACGGTAATAACTTACTTGGAAATTGGTGACATGGCTGTGTTCCATTGTGAGTGCAACAGCCGACTAGCGGTAGAGCTGGATATAAGTGGCAACTAGATACGAACTGGATGACAGAGAATAGGTCGTCCACCCCCCTTGATGGGAAGAAAAAATAAAAAAAAATCTTCACTATGAAATGATTAAAAAACATATGAGAGAAGAAGAGAAGCATTAATTATGTTCAAGTTCGTAGGAAATCGGTAGCAGCAAAAAACAATTGAAGGGGATTTATATCTAGTTCTAATAATTTCATTTCTATACTTAATTTTATATAAGTTATTCAATTTTCAATTTACTCTTTGTTTAATGTTTGAGTACCTGGATGAATTTTTTTTTCATAAATTATGTTTTTTGGACATTAAAGTACGACCCATAATATATAAATTTCTTAGCAAACACTCATTGACTTCGTGTCACTTAACAACGTCATCTGCTGGAAGAAGTTTATTGCTCACAAAAATAGTATTATTATTCGCCAATAGATGTCAGGAAAAGTCATATTTTCAGTTCAAACACGAATAACATTTTCAGTTTAAACGCGAATAAATCGACATTTTCTAAAAATGATTCCTAGCTAGATCGATTTATCGCCCCCGAAATTCCCTACATACTAAATTTCATGAAAATCGTTGGAGCCGGTTCCGAGATTCCAATTATATATATACAAGAATTGTTCATTTAAAGGTATAAGATTTGCTGACTGGCGGCTAGATTTTTAAATAGCGATAGATACAATGCAACTTATTCAAACCGTTAAATTGTTTTCATTAAATGCAACAATAACTTTCATTCACTAGGTAAATTATAGGCATACATTATATACCTTTTAGAGTAAATTAGCCATTAATATAACCAAATATTTTTATAACTACTTCGTAACACGCGTAGAGCATACGCATGTGGTATCAGCAAAAAAATAAGACTGAGCTGGACTTATTTATAGCATTTAATCACTAATCTCATGTGGTGAGTTCATCGATCGGCTTAGATCAATACATTTATTAATCATTTAAGTCAATATTAAACAGTGATCTAAACCGTTAACATACTTATAGATATGTTTAACGTTATTTTTTGCAATGATGTCATAATGGCCATAATTTAAGAGCAGTAAAACTACAAAAAACCGACTCCTATTTCTTTGTCACGTCGTGATTCGATCACTCTTTTTCGAAAAGAATTTTCTAATTCAGAGATGGTCTCATTTAAAGTTTATCAACATCCGATAAGCGGCTTTTAAGTTTTCATGCACGATGTAGAGGATAATGTTGCAGATTTACGTGAACATAAATTAGAAATCATTAAGCAAGTAAAATCACAAACCACTAGTCAAGTTGTGTTAGAATTGATACGGGAACACCTCGACCTTATTTAATATGCATGTTTTTTCAAATGAAATAAAAACAAAAGAATTGGAACACACTAGGTATGTCTGATTAGTATGGATATATGTAAAATTTTGATGCTTTTATTAGTTTAACTTGTAATTGATTAAAAATCTACAGACTTAAGGAAATATCGTATACAGACAAAACCTGACAGCACTAAAATTGTTTTGTCTCTCTCTGCTACTATAGTTGAAAGAAGATAGCGATAAAATAAAATTAGCTTAGTGAGTGCTCAATAAACTTACCACTACTACCTGAGTCGGTTAAAAATATGATTACTCTTCCATGTTTAGTTAAATGACCATTTCTTATTCATTAAGATAATATAAGCTCTAAAGTAAAGCAAAATAAGTGTCTGTTAGGTTTTAAGCTATGTGGTTTCAAGATATCACGTGCATTAACTAATGAATATTTTATTCCAAGGTATAAATATTATCATTTTAAATATTTTCTATGAACACAGGATTGATGAAATTTAACTTTTTAGAGATACGAGTTCGATTGATCAATAAAACAGAAGAGTGGACTATTAGATGTCATGATTTGCAGATTTTAGTACACAAAAGGCGGTCTCATTACTAAGCTATGAAATCTCTGTCAGAGAACATTTTATCCAATGAAACCACGTGTATACAACGTGGATAAAGTACATTTACATACAATACAGTTACTAGAAAATGAAAAGAAGATAGATGTAAGTATTTATCGCCTAAGCTGCAATGACCATCACATTTACGCATACGACCATATTTAACGATAGTGGTTATTCGGACGGATCGGGACGGGGCGCATTGTAGCGCATTAATTCGCCTAGATCGCTTTCATACAATTTGTATGGAGCAACGCTTACTGTGCCGAGCGCATCGCGAGGCAACCCTGGCACACTCCGCGCGCGTTCCCCGATTCGGCATACTGTGACCAAACATAATTGTAAATAGAACACTAATAACATTTTAACGCTAAAGTTTCGTATGACAACCACTAGAGACGCCACTTTTCATATTTGACGGTTTAATGTCGAGTCACGTCCCTATATTTTTGCTCTATTCTTTGGCACTAAGTAACAGAAATCCGTAAATGCAATGCGGCCCGGCCCGCCTCAGTATTCTTTGCAATGTGATGCGCCCCGACCCGACACGCTGCGCCCCGTGAACAATGGGCGCTTTATAAGCCGCACGCAATACACATTCTGTAATTTAAAATTCATTGACGTGCCGGTTTTTCTAAGCCCAATGAAGTTATAAAAAACCGTCAGTCAATTTAAACTTGTAAAATCAGCCCCTCAAAAAAGTATAGTTGTTGTCAGTTTTACCAGTCATTGAATTAATGGAGGGATAACCTAGTGTAGCTACTGTTCACACTACACCGTCGCCACCGGTCTCGGCGACGAAGACCTCTCTTGCGCCCGGCGCCTAACGCCGAGCGACGAGTCGCCAATATTCCTCCATCAAGTCCACCCAGTAACCAGAACGCAGCACCAAGTCGAGATACGGTCTCCCGGGAGACAGCCCTTGGTGCTGACGTTGTAGGTGACAGTCCAATGCATTTAAATAATGATTTCTCGGGCTGAGCACTCTGCACGGCCCACAAAGCTCGGTGAAGTTGAAAAAATCGCGAGATTAGCAACCATGTAGTCATTCAAAAAAAAAGTAGCTACTGACATTTGTTTGCATACATTTCAATAACCATCATTCAAACGTAATTCAGTGACTGTGATAAAACCGACAGCAAAATTTATCATGTAATGACCAAATAAATCAAGGAAACAAATTTTGACTGGGTACCTACATATATGTATTTAATAAATACTGAAAATAAAGAAATAACTATCCCTGTACAAATTACACAAATTGACTTAACCCCGAAGTAAAAAAAGTGCTTTTGTTATAACTAGTAAACGATATATTAATAGAGAGACATACATAAATAGAAACCGTAAATAATATAATAAACACCCACTCAGGGAAATACAGACATCTATGTTTATCACACAAATGCCTGCCCTGTCGGGAATCGAGCTCTGGCCTTACAGTTGGTCGGCGGAGTTAGCCGTGTAAGCTAACACTTCGACCAACGAGGCAGTCAGATATTATGATATGAAAAATATATACTTTTTTGTTTCAGATCAATCTTTTTAATGGTATGGCAGCCATAAAGACTTATTTGATTATCATGAAGTACCTACACTACAAAATAAAATACATTCATATGTGCAATTTGTAAAATTCTAAGTAACTTTCCTGCCGGCAGACAGCCAGCCATTGGCGCACGTCTCTACTTCATTATTTTGACGCGAGTTTTTTTAAAACTATGATATTTCCTAATAGAGCTATCACGTCAAGAGAAATGAGTAATATGTTTATTTGGTTAACGATTAAAACTTCATTTATGATAACACCTCTAACAATGTGTTATTTTAGAGTGCTATAACCATACAGTGTATCTTAACTTTTAAAGACAGCTGGATGCTATTCTATAGTAATTGTAAAGGAGAAAAAATTGTCATATATGATTTTGGCGTAGCTTTAGCCGTTCAGCGTTGGAACCTTTGAGAAAGTAAATATAATAATAATATTTTAAGTTTGGCGCCATGTCCTGAAGATTCTGACCGCATTACTCTGACATTTTCTTTATTTTATCATCGTTGTTTACCAACGAGGTTAATAAAAACTGTTAGCATATAAGAGTCAAACATGTAACTTCCTCGTGCTTGAACGAGATATCTACTCTTCTATCGCTCTATGGAAGGAGATGTTAGGGGCAGTCAAGGCAGGAAGTCGTTTGACCCTCAGGGTGTAATTTAAATGTGTTATGTATGTAAAGTTTTCTATTGACCCTATCTATTGACCTTGACCCACCGTGAACACAGCAACGAAATCCATTACGCGGTTTGAAAGATCTAAACGTACCGACGGCAGAAAGCAACTTTGTTTTATATACAATATTACCAAGAAGAGATATTACATTTTCAAATCTTTCAAGTTTTAAGGTCCAACGCCTTGTATTGTATTTTGAATGGTATAGTCTAAATTGTCCTAGTACAGTTTTTTCGGGATACACGATCGAACGAAGAATCGTTTCGAATTATGCCACTAATTTATCCTAATTGTTTCAAACAAATCTCGATAACATATACTAACTAGTTTTCTAGAACATGTTGAATGTACACACCGGCTTTTTACAATTTCATTGAATGAACTGAACGTATTGAAGACAAGATATTACAACAGAAAGTTGTCGAAAGGAACTATGTGGGTCACTACATGTGCTTATATAGCAGGCGAGCCGTAACGAAATTATTGCTCAACTACACTAAATGTCATTTTATTTAGCTTCCGCTACTTATGACGTTATATTTATATGATACTAGCGGCCCTATAGGATACTACGAAATATAAGTATGTGTAAACCTTCCTCTTCAATCACTTTATCTACTTAAAAAACCGCATCAAAATCCGTTGCGTAGTTTTGAAGATTTAAGCGTACAAAGGGACATAGGGACAGAGGAAGCGACTTTGTTTTATACTATGTAGTGATGATGACTTTGTCAAGTCTCTTTTCTTAACCAAAACAAATAATTTTATATCTATTAGTAAAAGACAGTAAACAAAAACGTGATTTCCCTAATGGTAAGAGATAACTGCAGCCTCGGCCGCAGTCGTAGCAGCAGATACCATAGATGTTGTAGGTGCGTTGCTGTCCTGTGGCCGGGTCTGGAGGGGTAGACCGGAACATG
>NJDC01058098.1:83524-100076 GCA_002245475.1 Calephelis virginiensis
GGCGATAGGCTTGCCACCTATCACATTGTGGGACTTAGTATCTTCGGCTAGTCGTGGGTGCCTTGGTTGTACCTCTGCCTACCTCTTCGGGGATATGGGCGTGAAGTTACATCTTTCCAAGAAGTTCATTTTTTATGTGGTTATGATCCCACAGACAGACAAAAACACTCACACAATTACGCAAATTTATAGCAACTACAATTAATGTAACTAGATATATTAACGAATTTACCATGTTATCGAAAAAAAATAAAAAAAAAGTTAGACACGAAACGCAACAAAGCTATTATATTAAAATACCGTCAATTATCAATAACAATTTGTAATAATCCTTACAAAGGTTGATGCGTTCTCGCATTAAATTAAATGTAACTGTAAAAAAGTCGCTTAATTTACTAATAGTGGAGGAAATGACCAGTTTTCCTCTTAACCGTGTCAAGCTGCACGAACTTTTATCAAAATTGGAATTTAGTTTCTGGAGAACCTCTACTTCGAATTTTTTTGCTTTTGTTTTTCGGTTGGATGTCACCTCTTATTGTGAATGATTTCGTTTTTTAATGAAATATAGTACGGTTATCCATAACCGTACTATATTTCATGACTTTCCATTTTTAAGAAACTTTTTTTGTACAGTTTTTCTGATAGTGAATACTTTTGACTTATCCACCAGTTAAAGTTTCAAATTTTAAACAATAAAACCGAATTTATGAGTGTTTTTCGCGAATAACTAAAAAAGCAAATATTTTAACCACAGAACAATTAAAGTCGAAATATAGCTTTAAAAAATGTACAAAAAAATAAAAATGACGACCCTAGACCCACTACAATTAAAGCGACAGCTTAATGAAGGTTGCATTTTAAATGCCAAATGCACGTATTGAAAATTTCAAGGTACACTACCCTTAAAACTAAGCATTTTCTTTCTTCTATGGCGGTATATAAAAAAAAAGAAGTAATATTTTTTCATAGTAGTATTCATATAGAGTTCCACTTTCTCATTCGTATAAGTCGCTAGCATAAAAACTAGGTGAGTAAAGACGAAACTATTTTTTTCTTTAACAAAAACTGAATAAATCGTTCCTTAATCACTATTAATATACTACTATTAAAATGAATCACTATTAATATACCAGTAGCTTTATCCATTAAATTTAAATAATGGGGGTTTGGGAGGTTTAAAGTGCTTTAAAGGTTTTAAAAAGATTAAGTTTCAAACAAAAAGAGCATTTTTCATCCGACTAGGTGGTAGAGTTTGGCAGCGACTTGCCCGGATTGGTACCACCGCCTTACCTATTCCTGCCGCTATAACGTCATGACGTGTTCCGGTTCGGAGGGTAAGGTAGCCGGTTAACTTACTTTTGCTCGAGGCCTAACATCCCGGCCTCAGGTTGGCAACGCACCATTACCACCTTTGGTGTCTCGAGCCGGCGTGAATTTCTTACCATCAGGAAATCCGTCAACTTGTTTGCCTTCCTATAACATAAAATAAAAATTGCTCTAAATAGGAAAATTTGCATGTGCAATAGTTTTACGTAGTGGTTGGCGGTAATGCGTTATTTGATTGGGTTATTACCTAAATTTAGGCAACCTATTATAATATAATATAAGAATACTTATTCGTTATGCCATTACTATAAACGATATGTAGGAATAACAGAAAAAGTTTCTGCGCTATTTTTAATTTCAATGAGTGGGCAGCGTAATGTGGCCTCCTTACCATTACTACAACCTGATAAGCTCCTTACTACTCCGTAATACAGATGAACCTTAGCTTTAATGGACCTATATACTTATAGTTCAATTTAGAAATCCCCACATAATAGAAGTATTCTAAATATTATGCTCAGTATGAGGTACAAAATTCAGCAAACGATCAAAAATTACATAAAGATCTCTAGTTTCATCTACATGCTGTAATTTATATGTATAGTGGTATTTCAGATTTAATTTAGGTTAAATTTGAATTGTCAACCAACAATTGACCAACATTCCGATATTGCTGTATCATAACTTCAAGTTAATAATGTTAGGCTACATGTAGAAGTTTACCGTTTACCCTAATCTCCAGCAACGAAAACAATAGTGGCAATCATTTACCTTACGGCAACAGGATTAAGTATAGCCGAGTACAATCCGGGCGAGCCGCTGTGCGTCAGCCTACCATCTAATACAGACAAAAATATTCATATAAGAGCTTATAAAATAATTAATTCTGTATTTCTTGATGTACATGTTGGGTACGTAAATTGAAACCAAGCTGTCCAAACTCTAGTTTTGGGCATCAAAGGCAAAATAGTACGACGGAGACTAGAGTAACAGCGGGCGGTAGACAAATCACTGTTTACCGATACATCGCCGGCCATTACCAATGCAAATGACACCCTATTGAGCCGTGGCTGTACCGTCAGCAAATGTAGCACTGAAATAAAAATATCAATATGAGGTTAGTGAAAAACAAACTGAAGTTTTCACATGGAGACATTTTTAAATGACATATTATGAAAATTTTACACATTTATAGTGATTCAGACAAATATTTATTTGTGTTATTATTAAATGATGTTTATTTTATTTATATATTTATTATAGTTATTTTATTTACTAAAACACTTGTGTAAAAGGTCAGATTATCTTAGATAAAGAGATGTCCTCTAGCTTACCCAAAAAGGAGCTACTAAAATAAATTAAATGTTAAACTTACAGTTTGTTTTCATACAACATTTTTTTATATCGATTTGCTAATTCCATTTGTTTTGACATTAATAATAATATAATAATAATAGTACGTTTTGATTAGGGGAAAAAATACCAATAAATCACAATAAATGTTTTTCAGAACTACAGTAAATTAATAAAAATATACAAATTAAATTTATAAACAGAAATAGTAAACATCTAGATTTATTTATATATATGTAAGCTTTTGAGGTACATACAGTATGTATGCACTGTTACGTCAAGTTATATTTATATTCCAGCGAAGTTGTAAAAACTTCGCGATTAGCAACATATTAGCCATTTCAAAAAAAGTCAAGTTGTAGTCAGGAGAAAGTTCATATGAAAAAAAAAACGGAGATTTTTTTTTGGAAAACCAGAAAAAACAATACTTTAGTTTTTCCCATACACAAACTGTTAGTAATGTCAAGCGATACGAAGTTCGTCAGGTGGGCTAATTAGTAACGTAAGTCGGTACGTTCGTTTTTTTTGCATAGGTTTTGCTCTAGTGCATACGTTTGTTCCTTTAACCTGACTTTTGATAAATTTCACCACCCTCAAGAAGATAAATTTTGCACAAACGGCACCTGAGGTCAATATTTTTTTATGACATGGTAAGAGAGTATTGTGGGTACTGTCAAGCATTCTGGTGATGATTTCAGGATAAGTTTTTGGAATAAAAAACGGCTGACTTTGAACCTGAAACATGCAAAGATTGCCAGGCGAGAATTCAAACCTTCACAAAGTTGCTGGATCTGAAGACGTGGTATGTCGTATGGGCAGGTAGCAGCTGCGAGTACCACCGTCACAGACCAGGATACACTTTTCCACTGCCGTTAGTATTTTCGTGTCACAAATAGTGACAAGATTATATATTAATGGTACATATCCTTGATAAATAGTTTTGTTTGTGCTAATACAGCTCAAACTAAAATATATCTGAGGTTTATATTCTATCAAAGGCTATTCTAGTACATGTTATGTATATTGTGGGCTAATCGTAAATGTAACCTAACATTGATTTACAAAATAATTATAAAGGGAACCAACTTAACAAACCTGTTAAACAATTAGCCTCATAAATTATCACATACAAAAATGATCATGCATATGTCGGCGCAACCATATTAGTTCCTCTGAAAAACTAGAATTATTAAGTTCAATAATTTGATGATGTCCAGGAAATTAGTTTATAAACCATCAGTTCATTAGAGTTTTTTGCGATGTGAAATTATGGTTATCACTGCTATTTCAATACTTAACCTAACGCCTTGTAAACAGGAGCACGTGCGCCGAGCCCTATAAGTACGGCCGCACAGTACGGACCTCTCTGTGACGTCTTTATGCTGCCCGTTAAATAAACGAAGTTTAAAAGAGCTTGTGAAGTTTATTTGAGAAGACCCAAAATAAGGCATCGTCATGCAAACGACAACTGTGGCGTCACCAATGCTGACGTCACACTTTTTAAAAACTCTTCCTCCGTCAAATATGATTATATAATAATACAAATAAATGTGATTATCTATGCAATTCATAGAATTTTTAGAAGCCGAAAGTTTACATGTAGTTTTTTATCCCTTTTCACTGATAAATAAGTTTAATTAATTTACGAACACTTCAGATAGTACTTAAATTTAAGATAATTTTGAAACGTTGAACACTTCTTAGTAAGTATAGCAAAAAATAATTAAAACAGCCTTTTCATTTACGAGGCAAATAATTATTGTTTTAACTTCATTTTATTTGCTTACATACGAATACGGGTAGTAGGGTAAAAATAAGACTTCTTATATATAGCTCTGTGTGCTTACAAAGTACTTTGACCACCCTACAAAATCGACTGGCCTAAGTATAGTCGGGCAAATTGTCAAAGGTTAGGCATTAAATGGGTGAATGATAGAAATGACTGCAGATCATTTTATCATGCCCGGGCAGGTGTCAATCGGCCCAATTCAACGATCTGGCAACGATATACCTTTTAACAATTGCAAATTTCCAAGTAGTCTGGCAGCTAAGGAGTTGTTGTTTTATCTAAATCCTAGATTCTATAAATTTATACCCCCATACTTATAAAACTTAAGTTAGACACCAGATCAACGAGCGCGTAAGTTTTATTAGTAAGGGGAGTAAGAATCTGGGTCAAACAGAACGTTATGTTTTTTAAACAAGTAAAAGTAAACAAACAGACCGATTTTGAAAAATGGGAAATTAATGTAGACCAAAAGCATGTCTAGCCTACATTTTCCCATAAACATAAATTATTATGTTAGGTACGAATGGCACACCTAATTATCTTTTATTGAGGAAATCGGAACGCAATAATGAAGAGCACTGACATTACAAAACTAAGATGCCAAAAATCGAAATTATCTTTGTCCGAGTTATCTGACACTTAACCTGACTGATAGCATTAGTGAAATAATCCTGCTATTTAAATCACTAAATTATTTCATTAATAGGGTGGCCACACTCCTACGCTAATAAATAAGCAACAACCGTTGGTACTAAAAAGTCCATAAAAAAAATAAACAGTGACTTATTATCACCATTAATTATTTGCATTAGAATAGAATTAAAGACGAAAGTGTGACGGTAACTGCTGAAGACAAATCACTGCTTACAAATATAAACATTACCAATGCAAATGACGCCCAATAGAATGGTAAAGTGTAGCGTCAGCAAATAAATATGTGAGGTTTTTACAATGTTTTAAATACGACGGAATTTTTTATTTACCTTTAATTAATACATGAATAATATAATATTTACCACCGTGGACTTTAATGAAAAATCAATACATAAATACGTGGTGCCAAACCTTTGAACCCCTTTTTATGAAAATTACGACGCAGGAGCATAAAATTTGGGCACACTTATAGTTTATGTGTAGGAGAAGTACAGAACGCTAACATTTTTCAATAATAATGCTTATAAAGTACATTAAATCAATAAATGAAACAATACCCACACTATCGTTCATTTGACACACACAAACAAATATATTGAAGATAACGATAAAAGATCACATATGGCGCACTTTCTTATCAACAAGATATTAAAATTTATTATGGTCGAATTTCGACCAACGGGCGACCACTAGTAATTATAATTTTGCTACATTCGTTTTTGTTGCATGACCCGTTCAATTTTGAGGCCATCTTTAGCGGTAATTTTTAATATATAAGGATCGACATATTGGATAGCGTTATGGTACAGTTACAGTTTTATCATGTTTTTTTTAAATTTGTTTGTGAAATTGAAAAAAGAAAAACAATTTCTTACAAAAACGTACAGACGTTTACTGTCTAAGAAATCACCGGTTTCTAAGAATAAATCTAAATTTCAGAAATCACAAACTATAAATTTAAAATTTATGCAAAATCCTAAAATCTTTAAATAAACATATTTTAATCATACTGGCTGGTTGGGATATTTCGTTGCATGATAAACTAGCGGTAGAAATACTTTACGATCTCTTACGCAATCACTCACAAAAAAAGTCGATGTAGCCATGTTGGTGCAGTAGGGTTTTCTTCAATGCCTATGACATAAAGTCAATTATAAAAACATTAATGATGTTATAAAAATAATATTAAACTAAATTAATTCATTAATAATTATGTAAACAATAAAAGTCAATAATAAAGAACATCAAGTTGACAATTTTTAAAAATCCAGGTTTATACGTTGATCAAACAATATAATAAGAACTGTACTCAAGCATTAACTTTAGTAAGTCCTGAATGTTATCGAAATCCAATAACATTGAAAATACGTCGCATTAACATTCTATTAATATTATTATAATTAAAGTTATATACAGTATGATTCAGACAGCTCGATGTCTACCAATATAACATTGGCCATTAGTTTTGCAAATGACAGCTTATTTAGTCGTTAAATGTATCGTCAACAAATAAAACATATTGATGTCTAGTTATACCACAACGAGTTTTTACCATATGTCCCTAGTAAACACACAATGCATTTAAATGACATTCTAATCAAAAACAAAAATAAAGAAAGATGCTAGCCCGCGCCGCGCGAAATACTAGTTTTAAACTAAAATTGAATTTGATATAATTAAGAGTTTTATGAATATTATAATAATACTACAGGTTTTATATTGATGTTAATTTTTTTTGGTGATGAAGCAAAATATATGAACAAAATAAGAAACTAAGGCTGAACTACGAAAAGACCTTGTAATTTAAAAACAAATAATTATTTGCATGCTAAGCATGTGCTCGGAGTCCAAGCTTGTCAATGCTGGTGTTCCCCAAGACTGTGTGATTTCTCCTACTCTGTTTCTTCTGCACAATTAGTAACACTCTTTCTATACAGACGGCACTTCTGGGGAATCCTTTTACTTTGGCCAGCATAATATATCCCGGGAACATGTCATTGAGAGCCGGAACCTACATGTGTCTAAAGTTGACAATCTTCTGTCTGAAATTTCGTTTTGGGGCCAGGAAAATCTGGTCCAATTTAACCATAGCAAGACACAAGTTTGCGCGTTTTCCGCTAAAAAGATGCCCTTCTCCGCATCTCCTCGATTTGAGAGCGTTTCCCTAACTGCCATAGCCCTGCATTGGTATACTTGTCGTTGTCATTTCGAGTGATGTTCAATGTCGTGGTCATCTGGAGGAGAAGGCTAAAATATCCTCTAAAACACTTGGTGTACTCAGTAAAGCGAGATAGTATTTCAAGCCGACCCATCGCTTACAACTATACAAAGCGAAAATTCAGCTTCCTATGAAGTACTGTTCTCAACTCAGGGCAAGGGCTCCACAGTACCAGCTCCTTCCATTTGACCGCATTTTACGTAGAGCAAATCGAATTGTCAATGACCAGGCAATTACCAATCGGCTTGATTCCTTGGCGCTGCGTAGAAATGTTGGGTCCCGCATGTTTTCTACCACATCTATGATGGGGAATGTTCTGAGCAGTTGTTTGATTTAATTCCAGACGCTGATTTCCACCTTCGGACTATAGTTGTATTTTTTTGTAAAAACGAAATACATTTAAAAAAAATCAAAAAGTGTAAACCACGCTTAAAAAATAAAATAAAAATGCAACCATTATGCTAACGGTACATTGAAATTTTCGCCAGCATTCTGCTGCTTGTTACTTATTTATGTGTGCGTGTTCATTACGTATGTGCACGCAATACACTTGCATATTATAACGAAATATAGTCTCTCTATCTTTAAACATACGGGTCGTATTTATATAACATAGATTCAGGTCTGACTAGTCCATTCCCGTGTCTACGCCTAAAAGCGATTAAGTCATTACTTTAAGTTTATGTATTTCATGCATAAATTGCCATATTTGTATTTAAGACCTTTGGCGGTAAACATTTTTTTAAAAGCAATAAACTTGAATAAACATAATATGAACCTTTAACTTTCCTTGTTTTCTTCATATGCAGACGTATAATTAATGAGGATTTTTTCACTTTTTATTGCTAATGATGTCCCAAGATTTTGCAATAATTTTCAGCCCTTTATGTAGCCTTGATTTTTTTTAAAAATCAACGATCCTAACATCTACATAAGGTTGATACAGAATTAGAAAATTGACTTTTTATTCTCTACTTTTTGTTTAGAAATATTTTTTTTTATTTACTACGTTTTACATGGTCAGGTTTCCAATTAAATATTACTTATATTTAAATTTTTGTCTGTACCTATTTCTTTATCTATTTTTTTGTAAAACAGTTCGTAAACAAACAAATGGTACCGCTGATGGTACGTTTTCCGCGTCGCTTACTAACGGCTGCAATACCAGAGGTCTGATAATTATTTGTGACACGTTATTTCCAGATTGCTTATTGAAGATTTTCTTTATGTTTGCATTTTTTCTGTGAATGTTTAATCGTACAAAAATTGTCTACATTCAGTTCGTTCGTGTGCGACGTGTTAGGTTGGCTCACCTTCGCACGACCTCCAGTTTCAACACCAACAACTAGTTATTGTTCCCCTGAAGGTTTGCAGCGCGCAGCACGCGCGCCGATTACAAATGAGGTTCTCCACACGTTCTATTTTTAAGTCCGATTCGCTTCGAAAATGCATTATTCATTACGAATTGTTCGAATAGAAGTGCTAACGAGTAATTATTCACAGAATCGGTCTGGTTTATTAATAGACGCGTCTGTGTGCCCGGAGATAAAAAGACGAGGCATTGAGAGTTAAATACTTTAAAATACACTCCGATTGCTGAAATACTTCCTAGTCTTCTAAATATTTTTTGCATATCTATACTTAAAAACCTAATGAATCCTGCTACTAACTATATCACATGGGTAAAGAAATATTTACTCATGTGACTAAATTTCGTATCTGCATATATAACTGCTTTTTAGGGTTCAATGGCCAAAGGCCAAGAAACAGAACCCTTATAGATTCGTCTTGTCTGTCTGTCTGTCCGTCCGAATATCACAGCTATTTTTCTTCGAAAGTGTTAGAGGTATGCTGTTGGTAAACTTGGTAAGCAGATGTATTCTGTGAATCGCTTTAAGATTTTTACTCGCAAATAGAAAAATAACAATAAATTTTGGGGTTTCCCCATACTTAGAACTAAAACTCAACATGTTTTGCATCAAATCCATAAGTGTGGATTCATAAAAACTGATATTGAGGTCTGTATCATCATATTTTTCTAAATTGAATGATTTGCGCGAGAGCCACTTCCAAAGTGGCAAAATATATCCCTGTAACCTCTAAAATAAGAGAACTACTATACAAGTAAAAAATATATAATACGATGTACATTACAATGTAAACTTCCACCGAAAATTAGTTTGAACAAGATCTAGTAAAGAGTTTTTTTTTTAAAAGTTACTGTTTCACCGACACTTAAAGTAGTTGTGCTTCACTGTTAAGAAAAGGCGCTCTGTGGTTTAGTATCAGAAATATTTAATGAAACGATCAACTGGTTTTGACTTTGCAGCGTCTTTAGAGCTATAAATTTAATTTGAAACTGAATTTATTAACTAACTAGCGACCCGCCCCGGCTTCGCACGTTAAATACTTTATCTATTTAAAAAAAATGACATCAAAATCCATTGAGTAGTTTGAAAGAATTATGCATACATCCTAGGAATTTAGTACTGTCCCTATGTCCCTTACATAGGGACAGTACTAAATTCCTAGGAATAAAATCGATAAATTTTGTAACTGGAAATCGCATATTGACTCACTTTGCAATAAAATTGATTCTTTATGTATTGAGAAGAATTAGAGAAGTGTCAGGATTAAAGGCATCTCTGTCAGCTTATCACGGGTATGTTTCTTCCGTTTTGCAGTATGGTTGGTATTCCTATTTGGGGGAATTCTGTAGAATTAACTAGACTGTTTAGAGTTCAGAAGAAGTGTATGCAATCGACGTGTAGTTTAATCAGTTAGATTCATGCGAGCCAATTTTTATGTCACTTAAAATACTACCTTTACCTTGTTTATATAATATTTTGGCTCTATTCAACTTACTTTTAGATTAAACATATTATAGTGATTTTCTTCAATATAAGAATAAATTTATTATTTATTCTTATAATTCTAATTTAATAAATTTATTTGCTGAATGTTGGTTGCCGAGGAGTTTGTTTCGCTGTTTCTCCTCCTGTCTGCTAGATTTGGAAACGGTGGTAGGAAAAAGCAGATTGGTCATACATGTAATTCTTGTTGCCGGGGGGGTTGTTTTGTCGTTTATTCTCCTATCTGGCTAGGTTTGCAAACGGTGGTAGTTTACGGTAGTTAGGAACAAATTAATTTACATTCTAAAAATTGATTTTATTAGTAAATAATCATGTAATCAATACAAAAAAACTGTGTGCACCTCAATAGTAAGAAAATAATTGATTAAAATAACTAATTTGATTAATACCTATTAAAATATTTGCACACCACAAGTTGGTAGAATATGTTGGAGCGGCTAAATAATTTTGTAACATCTTTGTAACACTCATATTCCAGAAACAAATATTTTTTCTTTTTTTTTCTTTTATTTTTTTTAAGCGAAATATTAACAAGAAGCCGCAGGCAACAGAAACTGGAATTATTATTCACCCTTCTTTTAAGGGTTCCACTTTTATTCCTTTCACTCTCTTTGTTCTCTATGATCCATGTGCCTATGAAAAGACGAGATTTAACTTTTATAATTAAAATGTTAAATTCTTATAAAATTATAAAGTTTTTTTCATATTAAAAATAATTATTAATCCGTTTTAATTTCAAAATAATTGCACATCATAATGTAATATGATTAAGTTAATATTTTTGTAACAAATTCTCAACATGTGCATTCTGCAATTACATTATTTTCTTTTTTTATAGAAGAGGAGGCAAATGAGCAAGTGGGTCACCTGATGGAAAGTGATCACCTCCGCCCACGGACATCCGCAACACCAGGAATATCACAGATGCGTTGCCGACCTTAAAGGAATGAATAGGCTCTTTTCTTGAAGGTTCCTGTCATAATCCTTTGGGAATACCGCCCTTGGTAACTGATTCCACAAAGGTGTTATACGGGCTAAAAAATGTCTTCGGAATCGCACAGTTGTAGATCGCCACGCATCGAGATGATAGGTATGATACTTTAAGCTCTGACACGATGTCCGAAGGTGGAAATCAGCGGCTGGAATTAAATCAAACAACTCCTCAGAACATTCCCCATGGTAGATGCGGCAGAGAATACTGAGTGACCCAACATCTTTACGCAACGCCAAGGAATCAAGCCGATTGGTAATTGCCTAGTCACTGACAATTCAATTTGCTCAACGTTGAATGCGGTCCAACGGAAGGAGCTGGTACTGTGGAGCCCCTGCCCTGAGTTGAGAACAGTACTCTTTATGAGGCTGAATTTGCGCTTATATAGTTGTAAAAGTGATGGGTCGGATTTAAATACTGTCTCGTTTTGCTGAAAAAAAACCAAGGTTTTTAGAGGCTATTTTAGCATTCTCCTCCAGATGACCACGATATTGAACATTACTCGAAATATCAACGCCGAGTATATTCATTGCAGGCATTTGATTTTAATTAATAAAAAAAAATATCGTGTATAATGTTACTATTTTCTGATATTCTATTCGAGATGGTACTGGCTCTCGAAACATTTGCTAATAATAGCCGTTATTTTACCTAGCGAGCACCTGAGGTGTCAGGAAAGCACCAAACAATTATATTTACGTACAGGCGTTCAACAAAACAGCACTTATTACGTGAACTGCAAGGGGGTTATTTCAAATATGTCTTGTTCGCTATTTCTGTCTCTCAAACTCAAGCGACTGCAATTACAACATACGGTATATATTTTCAAAGATTTTAGAAGCACCTTCATTAAAAATCGTCCTAATCCTTGTTCTAAGCGATGACTGTTTTACGGTGAAGCCGTCTTAATGTATCATTTAATTTATAAGATTTTTAATGGTATTATTCGAAATATTTGTGCATAAAATTGCTATAAGAATTTTGGCGTGATCAAGTGAAAAGACGGATGCAGTTTTCTTTGTAATTAATGTGCGTGCGTGCGTGTTTGCGTGAGTGCGTGCGTGCTTGCGTGCGTGCGTGCGTGCGTGCGTGAGTGCGTGCGTGCGTGCGTGCGTGCGTGCGTGCGTGCATGCGAGCGTGCGTGTGTGTGTGTGTGTAGTATTATGTAATTACTAAAAGCAGCCTACTAATTGGGTTTTCCTTTTAAACACTGATTCGTATTACAAAGAATTTTAACATTACTGGAACATACATATACACTATTTACATTCATTATTTCATATATATGCCCACACTTACTTACTTAGTTGTACACATTAATAAAAAGTAAGTAACTTAGTATACCATACTTTCTTTTTGTGGCCCGACAACTGTTGTCGACTGCAACGACGGTCGGTCAAGTCCAACAGCTGACCGCTAGACCACAAAGGTAAAAGGGAAAGGTAAAGGTAATAAGGTGTATACTAAAGGTTTATAAAAATATACAAAAAAATAATAAATAATATTTATAAAAGTGATACATAGCAGATAGCTATGTTATTTCCCTAAAAATTTTAGTTATAGTTAAAGCTAACCCAAGCACAGGGCAAGAGCTAAAACAGAAACGAAAGTTATGGCCGTTATAAATGTGAATTTCATCTGTAACGATGAACTCATTTAGTTGGTACCCAGAACTGTTTAACTAAATTACATAACTACCCGCATTTACGGGTAAGAAAGGAATTAAAAATTTCGCCACGGGACTTGAATCCTCAGTAGCTCAAATGGTCGTCGGTTTGAGACGAAAAGCCACTTCTTCAAATCCTGTCTGGGGCGAAATGTTTTGATAAGTTTATGGAAAGATAAAACTGTTTTTTTTATGTTAGTACCTAATAAGTACAACTACTAGAAATAAACAGTTTCTGTGTCTATGTTTTCTATAATATGTCTTATTGTTAGATTTAATTTTCTGTTAATACTAGTTATTAAATTAGAAATCAAATAAAAAATGGTTATGGTAGATAAATGTACCAATTTTATGTTTTTAATCATCCAAGAAGTTTGTGTTTTATTCCCAACAGGAGCAGGCATCTGAGTTATGAACAAGATACAGTTATTTATTAAGGCGCTGGTACTGATCTGGAAGAATATGTAAGATCTTGTATTAATAATTGTAGGTACCTACTTCTACAAGTGATCGGCGTCACGTTCAGAAACAAACCTATTTAGCTAGACCTCAAGACAATTGCATGAAAGTATATATTATATAAATAAAGTATGTGTTGCTTTAAAAAATGTCCCAGCCTAAACTAAGTTAAATTAATGGATTTGGGAAAGGTCTCAAATCTCTCGAGGGCGAAGAATTTTCACGATCCTTTGTTTTGTGCATTTCCGACGTTTTGCCTCAATCAAGCAACCGGAACTTTGGGGCGGTTTTTTGTGTTTTATTTTTGCACTGGTGCGACCGACGTCAGACTTTTACCTTGTAATGAATTGAATATCTTTAAAATTTGAGAATAATTTTAGCAATTTTATGAAATACTATCGGCCTAATACGTGCTTCCTACGTATATGACCGATTGAATGGTATAACACAACAAAAAAAAACAACAGAAAAAAGTTTCAATATGACAGCACAATCCCCATCTAAAAAAAGTTTCAATTTGATTGAAAAACACCCATTAACAAAGTGATCCGCCATTTAATGAATTTTTATATATATACTAACCTAACCTAACCTAACCTAAATATACTAAACTAACCTAACCTAACCTAACTATACTAATGAATTTTTATATATATACTAACTATAAGCTAACCCAGCAAACTTCGTATCGCTTGACATTAATGCTTCGACATTAGCGCAGTCTGTCGGATCCGATGTGAAACATTCCCAAATCAACAACTATTCATTATTAAAAAATAATTAAAAAACATTTTCCAGGAGACCAAATTGTGAATCTAAACCATACTCGAATTCCCTTGAACTCACACAAAAAGTTTCATCTACATCGGTCCAGTCGTCTAGAAGGAGTTCAGTGACAAACACACGAACACAAGAATTATACGTATAAAGTTAGATTAACAAAATACACTCGTATATGTAATAACTAGTATCGTGTATATAATTATCGTAGTAGGTATAGGTACCTATAACATCATGATTAAGATAGCTGACAAAACAGTCGTAAACAATAACCATGAATATTGAATTAAAACAAACTTACATAATATAAACCTTCTCGAAACTAAGTCAAAAAGAAAGGGCGGAATAATTGTTCCATCCCCGTGTTAGTCAGGGCTCCTTTGTAGAATATACCATTTGCCTTTCTGCCAGGCATCTTGTAAAAGGCGTGCCTAGGCTTACCGTCACTACCACAGTACCATCTTACTAGGTGGTAGAGTTTCGTAGTGACTTTCGTTTGATTCCCGACTGGGGAAGCCATTTGTATGATAAACATTAAGATATCTGTATTTCCGGGCTTGCGTTTTTATTAAATTTATTCTGGTATAAATTTATAATTTATCAGAATCGTCGACTAACACCCATGACACAAACATATAATTTGGTGACTTTAAAGCCACATTCAATTCATGTAACTTGTCCAGGGATATTTTTTTTATTTTTTGGTAAATTTTCTAATGACACAGAAAAATTTTTCTACTGAAAATTAGTTGTTTTTTAGATGCAGTGTTGAATCAGAATCAGAATCAGAAAAATCTTTATTCACTTGAACTATTCAAGTGGTATGTGTGCGCGTCGACATTTTTTTTTAAACTAGCACCGGATCGGAATCGCGGCCACACACTGACTGGCCCAAGCATGTTCATCTTCCAAATACTCTGAGACCGTATGATAGCCTTTTTGACATAATTTTGCTTATATAAATTTTTTAAACTTATTTAAAGGTAGATCTCTAATACCAATTGGCAACTTATTGTAGAAACATACACATTGACCCAAAAAAGATTTACTAATTTTATGGAGACGGGTTTTGTAAACGGCTAGATTATTTTTATTCCTCGTATTGATATCGTGAACATCACATTTTTTTTGGAAACATACATAGATTTTTTTAAGATACATTAAATTCTCATAAATGTATTGAGAACTGAAGGTTAAAATATTTATTTCTTTGAATTTTTCTTGGAGAGAATCCCTTACTTTAAGATTATAAATAGCTCTAATAGCTCTTTTCTGTTATACAAATATGGTATTTATATGTGCAGAATTTCCCCAAAGTAGTATCCCATAAGACATTAAACTCTGTGAATGTTCTTATTTTTTTTACTGCAAATGCTGCTGAACTAAGCCTATTTGCCAGTTTCTCAATATGAGAGCCCCGTTGTAATTTATTATCAATTGTGATGCCTAAAGACAGTGGATTCAACCAGATCCAGTTTAGATCTATGTAGTTGTACCTTGGAATCTACTAGCCTAACATTGGGCATTGAAAATCTAATACATTTCGTCTTATTACAAAGAAGATTGTTAACTGTGAACCAATGTACAACTTTGAATATCGCATTGTTCACTTCGTCATACTTACCTAATTGCCTTTTCACTTTAAATATAAGTGAAGTGTCATCCGCAAACAAAACAATATCGTGGGTATCCCTTATGTAATAAGGTAAGTCATTTATATATACAAGAAACAGAAATGGACCAAGAATAGAGCCCTGTGGTACGCCAATCGTAACCGCAGAACCCGAACAAGTTTTACCATTCATTTTTACCCTCTGAACTCTATTATTCAAGTATAAGATCATGACATCAAGAGATTTTTGTTCTTAATTCCGTTATAGCGTAATTTTCTGATCAAAGTATCATAATGAACACAGTCGAAAGCCTTATAGAGATCACAGAATACACCTAATGCATGATGCGAGTTCTCCCAGGCTTCAAATACGTTTTTTAATAATTCCACCCCTGCATGAACGGTTGAGCAACCTTTGGTAAATCCAAACTGTTTATTATGTAACAATTTGTTAATACTGAAGTGATTTAACATCTGATTAAGTATTAATTTTTCAAACATTTTACTAAGTGTAGGCAAAACTGAAATAGGTCGAAAATTTGTTGGGTCAGAAGTATCACCCGATTTAAATAAAGGCACTACCTTGCTTTGTTTCATTAGATCAGGAAATACACCATTCGATATGAAGCAGTTAAATATAATGGCCAAATGTGGTGCAATATCATAAATAATGGACGTAATCATTTCAATTGGAATTTGTTTGAAGAATTTTTCAAACTCTTTGGCTATTTTCACATCCTCATTTACACTACATCCCTCTATATTTAATTCAAATCCGTCATTAATAATTTGACATTTACCGGTTTCCGTATTTATAATATTCCACGTGGC
>NJDC01058098.1:101040-124800 GCA_002245475.1 Calephelis virginiensis
AACAGAAATGGACCAAGAATAGAGCCCTGTGGTACGCCAATCGTAACCGCAGAACCCGAAGAAGTTTTACCATTCATTTTTACCCTCTGAACTCTATTGTTCAAGTATAAGATCATGACATCAAGAGATTTGTTCTTAATTCCGTAATAGGGTAATTTTCTGATCAAAGTATCATGATGAACACAGTCAAAAGCCTTAGAGAGATCACAAAATACACCTAATGCATAATGCGAGTTTTCCCAGGCTTCAAATACGTTTTTTAATAATTCCACCCCTGCATGAACAGTTGAGCAACCTTTGGTAAATCCAAACTGTTTATCATGTAACAATTTGTTAACAATTTGTGAAGTGATTTAACATCTGATTAAGTATTAATTTTTCAAACATTTAACTAAGTGTAGGCAAAACTGAAATAGGTCGAAAATTTGTTGGGTCAGAAGTGTTTACCCGATTTAAATAAAGGCACTACCTTGCTTTGTTTCATTAGATCAGGAAATACACCATTCGATATGAAGCAGTTAAATATAATAGCCAAATGTGGTGCAATATCATAAATAATTGACGTAATCATTTAAATTGGAATTTGTGTGAAGAATTTTTCAAACTCATTGGCTATTTTCACATCCTCATTTACACTACATCCCTCTATATTTAATTCAAATCCGTCATTAATAATTTGACATTTACCGGTTTCCGTATTTATAATATTCCACGTGGCCTTGATTTTGGTATCGGATCTTTTAATAATGTTTTTCAAATACATAGACTTAGCAGTGGAACATACTCATTTAAACAATTTTGAATATACTTTGACATAGTTTTTAAATTTTAATACTATGGTTATACAATTTTTCATAATATAAACCAAATAACCGTTTTCTACTTATTAATATACCGGTTGTTGCCCACTTACTGAAACACGCCCGTTTTTCTATACATTTTTCCTATGTATGAATACTTTATTATGCTCGGTGTCAATTACGATAAGTATAATAACGAATAACGAATTAAATAATTTATTTGGATCATCGTTATAAGGTAGATTTTGGCAATTTTTCTAATACATTATCCAGAAAGTGTTCTAATCGACTAGAATTTATTGGATTAAAAGCAATGTAATTCTTTTGAGACTTCTCAATTTTCATAGGAAAAATAGCTAATTGACCACAGTGATCAGAATCTAATTCATTTATAGCTGAACAGCTAACTGGTAATATATTTGTGAAAATGTTACCTAAACAAATAGCACTAGTGGCCGTTAATCTAGTGGATTCCAAGAATAAATTTTGTAAATTATATGATTTAAACATATTGAGAAATCTACAAGACAGGGAAGATTTTTCCAACATATTAATATTAAAGTCTCCACAAATGACAATATTCTTTTTTGAATTTGAAACCTTAAGTAATACCTCTTCCATTGTTTTTTAAAAATCTTCATATGAACCACACGGGGGCCTGTACATACTTAAGACAACCAGCTGCCCATACTCAATACAAGCAATCTCAATAACTCGTTCAATAGAAAAATTCACTATGTCCTTACGTTCCCTAAATTTAATATTATTCTTAATAATTATAAGAGAACCAGCATGGGTGATATTTTTCCTATTAAATGAGCTACCTATCTGGCGATTCGTGAAGCTGAACATGTATTGATAATCTTTTAACCAGTGTTCAGTAAGACATAACACATCAATATTTTTGTAGTTTATAAGTAACTCCAACTCTAATTCTTTACCAAAAAACCTCGTATGTTTTGGTGTACTAAGTTCAATTGAGAAGATTTACTAATTTCAGTACAATTTTTAGAGTTATTTGTAATGTAATTTGGTACATTTTCGAATTGGCAACTGCAATTGTTTGGAATATTGCAAGAGGTTCACTCTATTGTCTTCACACTTAATTTAAATTATAAGGGATAGCATCCTAAGTTTGAATTAAAATACTACTAGACTGCTCAATAGAAGCAGTTGAGTTAGCCAACAAATTGACTGGGTTAAAAATAAAATAATATAGCATATTTGCTATTTGTCTCTTTTAATACTTTCCAAGATAATATTTATCTTCGGTCCGTTCGGTTCGGTTGTGTCGTGGGATGGCAGACTTAGTATCGGACTTAGTATCTTAGGTCACTCTTTACAACTTACAAATTTTTGAGCTGGTTTTGAGTTCGATTGTTTTGGCGAAACCTGATCTTATAGAGCGTAAGAGGACACTGCTCCTTTTATGGTAAAAGACAAACGAGTTATAGGTGCGTCGCTGTTCTGTAGAAAGGGTGTTAGGTCTATTGTTTACCTCTAACAGCTACCATCACCACCGTCATTATGGCGACAGGAATTGGATAACGAATTTTTACTCAATAGTCTGGTAGCCAATAGGTATATAAGCTAAATGTTTTCATCGCTGAAGTGGTTCCCGTGCAAGAAGAGACTAGGGCGAAGGCATAATGTTCGTCAGTCGTAGCAATAGTTAATTATAAAATACTGTGGCATACCTACCGCGTGAGTCTTTTTCAATAATGGGCGTGATAAAAATAGTGCTACTCTATTCAAGACTATATAGATGTCTTTTCAAGTATTATCTTAAATGATTTACAGGTACCGATAAAGTAAGTATATCTTTAAACACAACTAGGTATACAATCATACATATAAATAAAATTGAAATGTGTTATTTTACGGCATATGACAGCATAGGAGTACACGGATCTCCTGATGATCAGAGACAAACGTAGACCATAGATAAATTGTCGGTTGTTTCAAAAATACTTATTTATAGATAAGTATACTTATACACCCTAGCGTGTAATAAAAAACCGTTTCCATGTATGAAATCCCACGTACTTGGGTCATCGCAACACGCGTGAACGGATAAACAAATTTTAATTTTTTTTTGTTTTGTTACTTACCGTCAGAAGAAGATTCACGTGAAAAGAAAACCTGGGAAAATTGCAGGGAAAATGGGAAACACAATACTTTATTTTTTTTACTAAACAAACTGTAAGTCGGGTCGACTATGGAATACCTTAGAAACACATTTACATAGACAAAGTAACCTGTTAAGAAAAGTAATCAATCTCAGCTATGCAAAAACAGGGTGTCAATATTTAAATTTTCGTAAAAAAATTTACTATAAACGCACTGCGTTTCCTAATTTAGTAATTTTTCGATGTTGTAAGTGTAATAAAAGATATTTATTTATTCCTAGTCAGTAAAAATATAAATATTGAAGTTTTTGTTTAGTAAACGATAAAAGAAGACACAGCCTGTTAAAGATTCACAGGACACGTTTAATGTAAAATCTCTAAAAAAATAACTACCCCCAAAACTAACAAAATCTTTCAAAGCCCTACGTCTGAATCCGAATAAAACTCAAAATAACAGTATATAAAAAAGCCAGAACAGATGCAACAGTTTTAGTAGACATTGTACTGCTGAAACATAGCAGTTTATATCGGAAATACTTTAGCAGGGATGGAAGGTACGGTAGGTTCCTTGGTAAAGTTAATTAGTTAAGGTAGGTATAAAAGAGTATGTGTGCTGGGAATAACGTGAACGGGGGTTTTGAGTCAGGATGCTACACTCATTACATTAGACACACACTTTACATTATACATAAACTATATATTCTAGGCTTATCCCGACATACCTACAAACTCCAAGAAGTGGACGCAAATTAGCGAAATGACCCCATAGTCCTACTTCAGTTAAATAACAGAAATATATGCATTATTAAGTAGGTATAGGTAACGCAAAACCAATCGCCGGATCTAGATCAAATTTGTACCGGACTATCTTTGAATTACTATACCTACCTACCTGCACCACGAACTAAGAATCATCAAAATCCATTCGTTATTTATTGGAGTATCACTAACATACAAAAAAACCTATCACAGACGAATTAAAAAACCTCACCTTTTTTAGAGTCAGTCAAAAATATAATAGGTATAACTACCTATATAACACTTTATATTAACCAAAGATATGTTATGTGATGGTATATAGTTATATTACCTTACCTTCTAGAATGATAGGCATTAATTGAAATGTTTTGTTTGTCCGTCATTATGATCCTAAGAAAAATCTTTAAAGATATTTTTAGAAACATTTCGATGGCTTGGCAAGATAATTATATCTAGTCATCATTAGTAATTCATTCACTTAATAAGTACACGCAAAGGTTTCTATGCTTAAAACAGTCTTAATATTGAAAAAAACATTGGGGTAATAACGCGTTCATTTAGGCCTACAATTCTAAAGGAAGCGTAGTTTCGTAGGACGCTACACATAGCGCCATCTAGTAATGGGACTTACAAACAAAAGACAAGTGACACGTCGCGTCGTAGAAACGTCGTAAAAACTAAAAGGACGTAGTGTATCATACATGGTGTTTTCTGCAGAACCTGTTAGTATGGTAAACGGTATAACAGGTATGTTCACATACATTATTACTATTTAAATTATGAGCTTCGGCTTTACACTTTACATTCTTTTTACAATTTCTACTGTTATTTTTAAATTGGCTGACCTAATCTAAATTTAAGCAAAATGATTAGTTATGTGTAATAACCACTCTATATAGATATATTTAAAATACATTCGGATTTCCGAAGCTTGACGAGCATTCGGAACGTGCACGACAATAGCGCCACCTTGTAAACGCAACTTTTGGGGAGTATGTCAAATAGAAGTAACTGCATTATATATTTTTTTTGTAAAATTTAATATTATAGAAAGACCATTAATATCTAGTGTTTTTATAGACATTTGTTTAAAACAATGAAAGAGAAATAAGTTTCTGAATTAAATAAATTGATATAATGTGAATCCAATTTTAATTTTTATTAAAACTATTAGAAGTCAGACATTGATTGAAATTATACATTTTGTTATAGTTAATTTTAAGTATCTTCACACCCATATCCCCGAAGCAGTAGGCAGACGCACAACCAAGGCACCCACGACTAGCTGAAGAAACTAAGTCTCACAATGTGATAGGTGGCAAGCCTATCGCCAACCGGGCACATATTGAAAATACACTTTTTCTAATATTTTTTGTTACCCTACCCAGGGATCGAACCCGGGACCTCAAGATGTCAAGTCTGACGCCTGACCGCTAGATCAAAGTGCGACCGAATTAACAGATCATAGTTAATTTTGTTAGTGAAAATTCCTAAGTACTGAATAAGTAGATTACCTAGCAGTTCATAGTCATATATTCTTGATGATATATCAGCAAATTCTCGGTTTGTTATTTCAGCAGACAGTAGGGCTTTCACTAAGCAAAACGACTTAAAAGTGATCTTGAAACAATTTTTATCTGTGCTTCAGCTTTTATATTATTTTTGAATTAGTAAATTAGTATTAGTAATGTTACATATGTGTTCCCTGGTTTTTTATACCATGGCGATCCATCTTATATCACAACAAGAATAATGACCCATTTTTCAAAACAACGTTTGATTATCAAATTAACTAGGTAACCCCTTTTGTTACACATTTCTCTATCCCTTCTATACACTTCGCTAGTACTAGCGAAGCGAGCGAGTACATATCCGAAGCGCATAATTTAAATAGTACTACTGTACTTTAGTTATAGTTTTGCTTAAAACAATCAATAATAAGATAAATTCACCCTTAAATTTTACTCCAATATGTAAGATTAATTGAATTTAGTTCTTATTTAATAGAATAAAAATAAGTATTATTTGCTTATACAGTACTTACCTTAATGTGTGTGTGTGTATTATTCTTATATTTTTTTTTATTGGAATCAAACCAAACAACTCCTCAGAGCATTCCCCATGGTAGATGCGGTAGAGAACCCTGAGTGACCCAATATTTCTACGCAATGCCAAGAAATCAAACCGATAGGTCAGTGACAATTCAAGATGCTCTACGTTGATTGCGATCAAAAGGAAGGAGCTGGTGCTGGGGAGCCCCTGCCCAGAGTTGAGTATAGTACTCCATGTGAGGGTCGACTTGAAGTACTGTCTCACTTTATTGAGCACACCAAATTTTTTAGAGACTGTTTTAGCCTTTTCCTCCAGATGACTACAAAATTGAACATCATTCGAAATGTCAACGCCGAGTATACCAATGCAGGCTGTGACATTTAGGGAAACGCTCTCCAATCGAGGAAATGCAATAAAAAGAGTCGTTATTGCGGAAAACGCGAACTTGTGTCTTTCTTGGGTTAAAGATTGTAGACTTCAGACATAAGTTGGTTCCGGCCCTCGATAACATGTTCACGACAAATATTAGGCCGGCCGAAGTATAAGGCTTTCCCAGTAGTGTCGTCTGCATAGTGTTACTAATTTGCAAGATGTCACTGTAAACAGGAAGGAAAAATCACACAGCCTTAGGAAACACCAGCATTAACAGGCTTAGACTTCGAGCTACACGCTCGATTCGAGAACGATCTTGATGCTCCGTCAAGAAACTAGTGACCGATTTGCATATTTTTTTAGGAAGACCGTTAGAAGGAAGTTTCGATAGGAGCGCGTTGTGCCACACCTGCTTTCGCTATGTCTAAACTAACAGCCAATACTTCACCCTTGCTATCAACTGCATGCGCCCAGCGCTATGTGAAGTAAAATAAAACATCACGAACAACCACGTCGAAAACCGTATTGTCGATCATGTAACAGCTGGTGCTCTTCTAGGTACCTTGAGAGCTGGCAGTTTATAGGTATATTTATATTATAGACATACTTTTTTTGTGATTATGTAAATTTATTAGATACCTTTCCAAAATCTCAAACTGTTTCTAGAAAAGGGTATTTGTTTTGCCTATTGACCGCCGTGCTGTCGACAATTACGAAGCAAGTAAAATACAAGCGGTTCTAAAAAATCGCCTCTGTGGTCTAGCGGTTCAGTTGTTGGACTTGACTGCATGATGTCCCGGGTTCGAATCTCGGGTCGGGTCGGTTCGAATAAAAAGAAAATTGGATTTCTCCAATTTTCTAATTTAAAAAAATGTAGCTCAGGATTGGAAATGTGCCCAGATGGCGATAGGCTTGCCACCTATCACAATGTGGGACTTAGTGTCTTCGGCTAGTCATGGGTGCCCTGGTTGTGCCTCTGCCTACGCCTTCGGGGATATGGGCGTGAAGGTACTTATTTTAAAAATATCAATAGGTATGGTGTTGGTAAAACTTGGCGTTCTGGCACAAAAAATATGTCACTCAAAAAGGGGCACCATTTCGTGATACGCTGACGAAAACTGTACCTATTGGTTACTGAATTATTAAATTGTTAAAAAAAATAATGGATAATTTGGTACAAAGTGCTCAATCATTATTTACGTGATTAAATTGCTACCAAACCATGTAATTAAATAGCATTTTATACGGAAACCAAAATAATGAATTTTCTCAAAAAACTTATGTGGGAGGCATCGCTCTTCGGAATAGCTACCTATACATTTTAATGCCCCCCATGAAAAGAATTTCTTTCTTTAGCATTTGGCCTTCACGTTAGTATTTAGCCATTAGTCAAGTAGAAATTTGCATCAAATTTTATATCCATTTCAATTAATTTTAATTAGTCATCAGTCATAAGTCGACAGGAAGTCATGTCAGACTCTTGGGTAAAGCGGTGGCCTGTTTACTCAAGCTCATGTAATGAGAATTTCTTCATGATTATTTCATTTGTACACTTTCACTGAACAAAATTGTACAAAATGCCACCAAAATTGACTAATTTCACTCAATATCAACACAAAATTCAATAATCATGAAAAAACTTCGACTATCTTTTCTCTCGATGGCGCCAAAAAAACGAAAAGAATTTCTCAAAAGAAATTCTTCGTTTTGTATCGTAGCTGTGATAAAATTCAAAGCGTCATACATTTCCGTCAATTTGTTTGCGTATTTTTACTGCAGGGATTCTTTCAATTTTACGGTGGTTTCCCGCCCTTTGTCCTGAATAAAATATGTTGGGACCTCGTAAACCGGGAATCGGAGTGTCACTGTAGTAGTTTATTTTGTAGTAGTTTTTGGGTGATTTGTGATTTTACAAGATCCACATATAAAGAAATACTGATTGTAAATAGATGGATAGACCGATTTCAGTGCGGCTTTTTTATTTAAAAAAAAAGACATGATCAGGATAGTTTTCTAACCACATTATCAGTATATCCTATATGTAATTTAGCTAAGAATCAACTCGATTGTATTAGTGTTCAAATAAAATAAAAACATTTGACGGGGGTTTTGGACAAAATATAATTATAGGATTGCCTGCTAGTAAAATGATCTTGCAGAATTAATTCATTTCATAAAATAAGAGTGCAAAGATATTATAAAATTATTGTTCACATATTATGCTGCCGGTTTTCAGCATATAAATCAAACTACGTGTTTTTGCTCGCTATTTCTAAATAAGCAATTGGAGTTGACAAATATAAATTACAGTATAATTTTAGTTTATTTTAGACATACTTTTCATGTTTATATTACCTATATTATCATAATTTCAAAAAATCTTGAAATCTATAGGTAAGTATATGTTAATAAAAGAAAGTCGTGATAGATAAACTATTTACAATTTACAGCTAAACTGACTGGCTGAAAATTGATGGGGAGGTAGCTTAGAACAAAGAGAAGAAAATTAGGAAACAGAAAATTAGGAAACGCAGATTTTAATTTTTCCCATACAAACTGAACGGGTGGAACGAAGCTCGCCGGGACAACTATTAATTAATAAATATACAAATTCCGATCAAAAATAAATTACTTAAACGTTATTAGTAGTTTTTTTTTTGTAAACAGTATATTATCATGTTCCTTTCTTTCTTTAGTAAAGTAAACAAAGAAAACACTATCAGGGGCTACATGTCTAAATCATAATTATTCTTTATTGCAATCAATTAAATAAGAATCATTGTCAAAAAACATAATTACAGCTATTTTATTAATAAATTTTACTAATTGTTATTTGGATTGAATAAATCGTTTTAGTATTCATTACACTTTCTTTCTACACTTGGTTAAATAAAATCATCTATGATTATGTCATGTTGGCATTTTAGTATCTACAATGTACAGGGTTACTGGTAACTAACGCATAACCTTTCTAAGGTGGCTTTAGTATATCAAAAGCAACAACTTTTGTTCTCAATACAACTTTTAGAATATCGCGAAAAAAGAAATTGGTTTTCTATACATTTTGTCAAAGGACGACGAACTGTTTGTAATATGTCATGTAGAGCCACGCTTCTGAATTTACACAGCCTAACCCTACGACCCACTTCACAAATTCCTCATATCAGCAAAAATGCATAGCTTGGCTGTTTCATTACTTACTTCAGAAACTAAATACTCTCATCTCTCACCTCCACGACGCGAGCGGAACCGGGACGCCAAACATTTTAACTGAAATGTAGAATTTGTGAAGTTATGGTCGGTAGAGTTAGGCCATGTCGATTCAGAAGCTTGGCTCTACAAGAGATATGATATCTTTTTCACAGGGCAAATCTTATGTGGCCTTGGTCTTGGTCTTGGCAATATTTTACAAGAAATGTTTTTGGTGGGATTGAAATTGTTACAACCACGCAACTTTGATTGTTCATAGAACAGACGAAACCTGACATATTTAAAAATAAGTTCGCACATTTAGCTTGTTGCACTTTTTAATAAATAATATATTAGTCAGTTTTTTGCACTACAAAAGCTTTGACAATATCAATTGAATTGCCCCAAATCAATAACCCATATTAAGGTATAGACCAAACATGGTATTTTTGTAAAATTTAATTTTTATTGACCCCACTGAACTTTAGCACCAATAAATATTTAGACCCAAAAATACAGGGTCATCAACAAATTATTACGTTTCAATATTTAATGTAATTTCAAATTTGGACACGTCGATCGTCGATCGTTTGGTCGTATTATTATTGTTATTTAATGTATTATAATATTGTCGTATTATTATTAGTGAATATATTTGGTTTTCTTAGCATATAATTTAGGAGAATTTGGGATCTACGAAATCAAAAGCTTTAAACGAAGCGTATTAGATTTTCAATGCTTAATGTTAGGCTAGCAGATACAACTCAATAGATATAAACTGGATCTGGCAAATAGGCTTAGTTCAGCGCCGTTTCTAGTTAAAAAATAAACAGCCTGGATATTGTATTTTAACTATTTTCATAGTCTAATGTCTTATGGGATTCTTCTTTGGGGAAATTCTGCTGATATACTCGTAAGTACTATATTTGCATTACAGAAAAGAACTATAGAGCTATTAATCTTAATGTATGGAATACCCTACGGGAAAAATTCAAAGGAATAGATATTTTCACTATTTTTAAAAAAATATGTATGTTTACAAAAAAATATGATGTTCACGATATAAATACGAGAAATATATAAACTTGGGCCATTAGATTCTTGCAAACCAATTTTTAAAAACAATATTATTTTAACCTTGACAGATAGGTATTATCCTAGATGTTGTAAGTTTTGTTAACAAGTATCGCCATTTATTCACTATAGTCAAAAATAATCATAAATCAAGAAATAGGCTTAGAGATCCCACAAGATTGTTATTGCCATCATCTAAGAGCATATAATTTCAAAAGAAGCGTTATATAATGAGTATTTAAAACTACAATAAAGTACCCAAAATATGTACAGAACTGCCACCAAAGTTGCAAAATAACTCGGTTAAAAAATGGCTTTTTAACCGAGTAAAAATTTTTTTTAACTCGTTAAATCATTTTTTAATGACAAATAAAATTGTTTATGTAATCGGAGTGTATTAGAATTATTTTTATATAACATTATTTAATTTATAGATATTTTAGAGACATTTTATTTTGACTATAATTTTGACTTAATATTATTTGGTGAAGAAATTGTATTTAATTTTAATAATTCAATATAATAATAATTATTCAAATTTGATTGTCATTTTAGTTTAGTTGATTCAGGAATTAATTTTAATCAAAACAAAATACAATGTTAATAGTGTTCTTTCGATTTCTAATAGTATTTGAAGATTTAACCAAATACTTTTATTTGTATTTATTGACTACAGTATAATTTTTATTTATGATATTACATTTCAAAATAAATTCATTTCACTAAAAAGCAAAAACAGCTGTTAGCTGCTGTAAGTATACTAGTTTGTAAATAATGTAATATACTGTTTACTGTTTTAATATTGTGATTTCCATAGGTATAAGCATAATCTTAATAAAAAAAACTACCAAATGCTACATATACTAATTTTCTAGCCACATAGAATAGATCATTACTAGAAATTTATATTTAAAAAAAATAGGTGAAATACACAAATATGTCAATTAATGTTACAACGAGTTAATTATTTACAGGACTGGCGAAATGTTTAAAACATGAAAAAAAATATTTAGCCACATACAAACTTCCTCTCCTCAAAATTAGTAAATCCTTTTTGGGTTAATATATACGTTTCTATAATAAGCTGCCCAGTGGTAGATATTAGAGATCTATTTCTAAATAAGTTTAAAAAATGTATAAAATAAAAATAATGTAAGAAAGGCTATTATGAGGTCTGAGAGTATTTGGAAGACGAATATGTTTGGGGACAGAGGTTTCAATCTCCCACTGCAATTTGTTATGTGTTTTATTGTACTTTGTTACTTTTCATTTAAGTTAAAATAAGACTGTAATTTGTATTTCTTACCTATTTTATAATGTACCTATTCGTATTGAAAAAAGACAATCTTTTCAATGTGTGGCTGTGATTCCGATCAGGTGGTAGTTTAAAAAAATGTCGTCGCGCACAAATACCATTTGTATGGTTCACGTGAATAAAGATTTTTCTGTTTCTGATTCTTTACTCATATCTAAAAATAGTGCAGCTATTGAAATATTATCAATTAATATTTTAGATTCAACATTGATTAAATGAAAGTTGCAAGCGTCACCTTATAGACTACTTTCACGAAATCTATATTGCTCCATTACAAGTACATCGTATTTGTTAATGAAATATTTCAATCTATTTTAACTTTGGTTTCTCAAATATTTTAAAGAATATTGGTTAGGTATAAATGGCAAAGGTTTATTTGTATGTCATCGTATCGAACGGACTATGTGAATCTAAGTAATTTAAAAATTTTAATTGCCCACCTAAGATTTATTTATGTAGGACACACTAACATAGAATTTTTATTCATTTGTATGTTTTTTGTTATAATTGCCATGTTATTTCTACTTATTTTATTCGATTTGGTTAGTGACTCGAAATAATTGGTAATCTAGATTTTTTAGTAATATATGTCACGATTATTTGTGGTTCGTATAGAAATTTGTATTTTGATTTATGAGTCCATTTGTCTGCGGTTCAAGTTCTTATTACTATCAAATAGCTATGTAGTCCTAGAGTGACACCACCATTTTACCTATTTCTGCTGCTACACCGTCACTGCTTGTCATTGTCGTGGTTTTAGCTGGAGGGTGGAGTAGCTGAAATTTACACACCTGATCTTTGATCCCTAACATGAAAGAAAGCCACTCATTAGTAACATCGATAATCTATGAGGACTGGTGTCTGTTTTATAGAAAAATGTATGACGCATATGTTTTTGAAAAAATGTTACCTAAAATATAATTGAAATTTTGTCGCCTCTGTGGTCTAGCGGTTCAGTTGTTGGACTTGACTGCATGAGGTCCCGGGTGCGAATCCCGGGTCGGGAAAAAATTTTGGTCGGGATTGGAAATGTGCCCGGTTGGCGATAGGCTTGCCACCTATCACATTGTGGGACTTAGTGTCTTCGGCTAGTCGTGGGTGCCTTGGTTGTACCTCTGCCTACCTCTTCGGGGATATGGGCGTGAAGATACTTTTTTGTTTTGCCTACACAAAACACAGACATTATACCTAGTTGCATCAGCGTGAAGAACATAAAAAGATGATTTGGATCAAAAGGAATAAAGAGCTCCCAAAATAGTTTATTTTATGATCTGTTAATTTATGGGTGTTTTATATTCACCCATTCTAACAGCCCTGGTGGATCATAAATATCCGTCTATGTTCAACACTAGCCTTCGCACGCTGCTTCGCCTGCTCGATCAGACAAATTAACAAACAAAAATCCATATTATCAAATTTGGCCAACTACGAACTGCCGTTTCTGTTTAAAACATCCAGGGACCCATGGACGTATACGTAGGTACAAAATTTAATCAAAACTGATTCAGCCTTTTTTAGGAGTTGGCATCAAACAGACGGACAAAACAGTTACATATATGATTATTTTGTATAAGTTTGTTATGCCTCTAATTTTACACCGCTGGCAATTTTCTTTTAAGATTTTTGACAATATTTAGCTTTAATAGTATAAATTGGCTCACAAGTCTGTCGCTTCTGGAGTATTTTATTTTAATTACTAGAATTTATATATATAAGCCTTGTCGCGGCGGGGGTGAGCTAAGTAACCTGTGTCAGGCAGGCAGGGCCACGACGAAACCAATTGGAGGCTGCTCCTCGGTACCCCTCTCCGACCAAGAAATGACAAGAGGATCAGAACCAGGGCTCACACACATATTCTATAGATTGGCTCTTTTATAAAAAAATATAAACTGTGACCATATTTTCATAACTTATAATGACAATAATAAACCTTCTGATGCATACCAGCATTAGTATCACTTACTGTGTCCCTTTTTATGCTTAAATCCTTAAAACAATGCAATAAATAAAGTGATTAAAGAGAAAGGGTTATATGTATATTTCATAACCGAGCGAAGCCGGGGCGGGTCGCTAGTTATAAATATATAATAATTAACCACAGTAAGGCTGCAAATGCCGACTTCAACTGATTCAGTAGGTATTTGCCGAGTATCAGGGTATCAAACATATAATTTCATATATTCAATATTTTTTGGACTTGGTTAAAAATAGGTTCATGAGTGAGTTGGTAAATGAGTTCCAAATTGAGAAAAGCGATCTTCGTCCAATTTAAAATTACTGCATTCAACTATATTACTATTTAGTAGTTTGTATAATATCCTTTGAAAGTTTAGGGAAATTTGGTAACCGTATAAATATAAATTTGGAATACGTAATTAGGGAAAGTGCGCTAGGTAGAAAAAAGACATTGGTGGAGTTAAATATCGAGTTATTTTTAAAACGATTTTATTTACGATCCTTTGTAAGGTATCCATAAACCTGATTACATATTTCAAATGTTTATTCATTCGCGCTCCAACGACCTATCCAGATTAAATAATTTACAAACAATTTTGAAACGATTTCCATGGGATTAACTTCATAAGAGAGACATCTTTTTTTTTATTACTCATCTTTCACTAATCTATACGTAGATTTTGTTTAGGGGTTTGGTCTACCCACCCATTTCAATAATAGAATAAAAATGGCATTTGATCTTGCCCGCCCTGGGATTATGGGGTTGCGGCAGGTACGAAGGTGCCTGATAGTACTGGGAGCCTTCGCTGCACTGGGGAGGCTGCTGCTCAACGTGGGCGCCAATTGACGACGGCTGTACTCCGGGGTCATCCTGAGTATGGCCCTGTTTGGGTCACCTATCTGTGTCGGCGCCCTCGTTCGCACCAATAAGACCCTGCTGCGACGATCACGACGAGAGCAAGACGCGGATACCGAATGGTATTCTGGACGGCGACATGCATCCTCGCAGCAGACCCACCCGAGCACTTACTTCCTGACGCACACCTTGCTGTAGGGTTGCCAACCATACTTTATAATAACGTACCTTACTTTATTTTTGGTACTTACTACTTTTACATACAAATAAAGTATGCAAAAATACTTTATTTACAACCTTTACTATGATGCGTAAAACGAAATAAACATTATGAAAAGTTCAGTCGAAACATGGCAATATATACTTAAAAATGCACCTGACAGCTTAACAAATATAAACAAAGTTATGTCTTACCTACTCACCATTCCCGACTAGAGCATCAATAAATTTAATTAAAATTGAATTGTTTATTTATTTAAATTTAAATTATGTTGATTGTCAATTAAACTTTGCAACATTTAATTATACCAAAAATTGTCAGCATGTGCTAAAAGCACACAAAAATACGTAACAACATAATATTTGAAAAATATTTTTTTTTCTTAGTAATACTTTATTCCGTATCCAAACCAGTTTATACGTATTTTTGGTCAAAAAAAGTTGGCAACCCTACCTTGTGGTGTCGTCTGCGAGGGCGCGGGTAGTCACGAGATCGCGGAGTGCGCGCGGGAGGACGATCTCAACTCAAGCCCACTTCGGCGTAGCTCCGTGCTCTGCAGTCTCTATGTATTTAGGAGTAATTAGTGGATGGTAACATATCACCTTGATTTGGTGTTAACATTGGCGTCAAGCAGATTTGAGTGTTGTCGGCACGCTTGTTTATCTTGTACCTATCTATTTGGTCAAATGCCTCAAAAGGCTAATGAGTCAATAAATGTGGGAACTCGTGTGGGTGACCAAGTGTTGAACTGTCTCCTTTATGTAAATGATGCTATACTTTTAGGCTCCACACCGCCTGAGGTACTAACGCTGGTTTGCAGTTATGGAAATTGACGGTAAAGAAAGAGATTTTAATGTGAAGAAAACCAAAGAAATTTGGTGTTTTAAAGAGATGTAGCCAGAATGGATGTAAGAGTTTTAGTCGACGATATAGTGCTTACCCCCAGAATTTCGCTAATTCCCTTTAGGGCGTAATATAATGTATATGTGCTTCTAGCAAACGATGCGCAATGTTACTTTTAATTAAAGAATAATATCTAAAAGTTTTTACAAATAAAATACTTTTTTTCTATTGAGTTGCTTATTTATCTCAACGTTATTTTATGGAAGCGAGAGTTGGATGTGTCAGAAAAATGCGGTCGAAATGTACTACGCTCACTCAGATCTCGACCAGCATTTGTAACATTGAGATCTGAGAAAATACGTTTTTTTTTTCTTTATTGAAAGAAAATATTGGTATAAGGTGAGAAAGGGCATGTTCCGTTGGTTTGGTCATGTGGAAAGAATGGCAGGTGAAAGAATGACAAAACAGATAGTCAATGCGAATTTATGTAGACTAGTAGTCGCCCGTTGGTCGAAATTCAACCATAATAAATTTTAATATCTTGTTGATAAGAACGCCACCTTCATTTCTCAAGAACAACTACTTTATATCCAAACTGTATGGTGCGCCATCTGTGATCTTTTATCGTTATCATCAATATATTTGTTTATGTGTGTCGAATGCATGGTAGTGTGGGTAATGATTTATTTATTAATTTAATGTACTTTACAAGCATTATTATTGAAAAATACTAGCGTTCTGCACTTCTCCTACATACAAACTATTACTGCCTTATTAATAAATGTGGCGTAGAGTACGTGTAAGATTAAGTTGATATTATAGTCTGTATTACATTGTAATAAAGACTATAATACCAGGTTAAACCTTGGAGTACTTTAGTCCGTGTTTATTAATAAGGCAGTTAGTGTGACAAATTTCATGCTTTTGCGTCGGCGCAATTTTAGTAAAAAGGGGTGCAAAGCTTTGGCATCACGTGTTAATATAAGGATACCTGGGAAGACCTAGGTTGACCTTCCACTATATAAATTGGTCGGGTTTGGTTTACAGCCGAGGGTGGTGCCAAATCTCCGAAACTGGCGTGTTTATATGAAAAGGTCTACAAATAGTTTTCCTTAAATTTTGTAGTAATTTTAATGTTTCGCTGTGTTTAAATTAACTAATTGTTTATTGTTTTAAATCTATGCATGTTATTTCATAAGGTGTCAAGCAGCATTTACAATCACCGACAATAATGGATAAATGGTATCCGAAGTGTTATAGTCGAACTATATCAACGATCAGTGGGAGCATGTGCTATTGTTAATTAATATTTAGGATTAATAGCTATCGGCTTTACAATCTTTGAATATAGTCACAACCTCAATTTTACGCACTGCAGGCTGCAAGTTTTGTAGTAATTTATTAAATAAATGTATTTTACACCAGACAAAAAACTTTGTACAAAAGGCAAACTTAAGCCTTGTTGTCATTTTCGACAAATCTTTTGTCTGAGATTGTTTTTGGTACGTAAGTGTTAGATAAATAACAATATGTAATTAATATTTTGAGTAATTTGATTTAATGCCTCTGTAGTCTAGTAGTCCGGCATCGGAATTGATTTCCTGAGGGCCCGGGTTTGATTCCCGGGTCGGGCAATTTAAAAACTAGAAAATTTGTGTTTTCAGTTTGCTAATAAATGAAATGAAATATGTGTCCGATTAGCAATAGGCTTGCCACCTATCACATTGTGGGACTTAGTGTCTTCGACTACTCGTGGGTTGGGACCCTGTTGTGTCTTTGGGAATACAGAAAGGAATGAATCTGTATTACTTATAACCAATCACGTAAAGTCTTATCACCTTATCATTGATACAATACTTTGATTCAAGTTCGATTTACGAATTCAAAATCCGTGATTAGTCGATTATCTGTGTATCACATTATTTTGTAAAAATAATATCAATTTCTATTATATGAAACTAGCTGAACCGGGGAACTTCGTATCGCTTTAACAGCCACTAACAATTTGTGTGGAGAAAATCAAATTCCCTGCAATTATAACGGTTTTTCACTTCGAACCTTCAGCAATAAAAAATAAGAAAGAAAAAAATTGTTGCCTGTAAAGTCAGTTTTACGGGCGAAGATTTTACGTGACAACGTCTTTTTCTCGGTAGAATATTTATTGATATGAATATTATTAAATTGCACAATAGGAACAAGGAATTGAATGAAAATAAGAAATGCACAAATTTTAACTATAGAAATATATTTTGTTTACTAAAACATTGTACCGGTCCGGCGGGCCTCTCGTTCGGTGACTCATCGTAACAGACGTGAGCGGGCGTTACACTTTTTCAAGAGTGACTTCGAGCCACAACATAATTTAAGACGTTGTCACGTCAAAATTGGTCCATCCGATCAGGCGTGAAGCGATGACCACGGGAAATGAGGATTCATGGTTAGGCTAGGATGTCTTAAGTAGAGGATAGAAAAAATAAAATGATTTCTTGTGTTCAGGCATTTCTTTTTTTATTTTTTGTACAAAGTTTTTGAGTAATAGGCAATAAAGTAATCTGTTGTATTATTTTTACTTAAAAAAATTACAGTAAAAATAACAAAGACGTTGGTGACTGACGTTGTGACGGTGGTGACAACATCGTGATTTTATAGTAATGAAATAATGACGATGTCAAGACGGAGTCGTGACATCATCATGGCGATGTCATGACAATCTTTTGAAGACGTGAACATAGCGTTGTAAATCGATGTGGTTATGCACCATGTCAATTGAAAAATTTGAATTTAACTAGAAAATTCATTTATCGTCGCCCTCGCTCTGTTAGCACACCAGCAGTGGTAAAAACTGTAAAGGCGCGAATTCAAAGAAATCCCATCCGCAAGCAGAAACTGTTGGCCCTTCAAATATGGTTAAGTAAAACCACAATGAAAAGGGTGTTGAATGAAGACTTAGGACTACCACCTTATTGCAGAAAAACAGGACATTGCTTGGAAGCGCGCCTAATGGACACGTGACTGAAGAGATTCCGCGTTTTGTAAAAGCAGTAGCAAAAGCACCGTCTAACTCTTTTTTTCGGACAAAAAAAAATACTATGGAGGAGAGCTACAACAAACAAAATGATAAGGAACGCCTACAGCAGTGACGAAGCAAGGCACCGTATTCCGCGAGTCGAGCAAGGCCATTTTCCATCATCAGTCATGGTTTGGTTAGGAGTCTCATATTGGGGCTTAACTGAGATACACTTTTGTGAGAAACGCGTAAAAACGAATCCGATTATGAATCAAAACACACTGCACTGGACCTTGTGGGACCTGTTTTTCATACCATGTTCAATAACAGGCCGTGGGTATTCCAACAAGATTCAGCCATAGAGCGAGAAGCACGCAAGACTGGCTGACTGCACATGAAATTGACTTCATGCGCCACGAAGACTGGCCCTCTTCCAGTCGAGACTTGAATCCGTTGGATTACAAAATATGTTAACATTTGGAGCAGGAGGTCTGATTAACACCTCATCTCAATTTGGAGTCATTCAAGGCATCCCTAGTCAATGCAGCCGCCGATATTGACTTGGACCTTGTGCGTGCTGCTGTAGATGACTGGCCGCGCAGACTGAAGGCCTATATTGAAAATCGCGGGTCTTATTTTAAATAAACGTAATTAACACAAGAAGACACGTTTTATTCAGTTCTGAGCTGAATGTTCATTTTGATAAATAAATTATTATTCTTAAAGAAACAGGTGATTATTATTTATATGTGACAGAACTTTTGACCCGACTAAGTATTGTAGTAGTTCTGAGTGCTCGGGTATTTTAATAGACCGCTTCTTTTTTTTCTATGGTCTAGGACAACACTGAGAAATTGACTGCATGTCTAAACTCGGAACTGACTGCAGCAAAAAAATGTTTATATTTAATTATTTACATTCCAAAGCCACACACGAATTGCGTTAAAATTTTGTCACCATATCAAATCCAATGGGGATGATTAAATATTAGCAACGTAACAGGATTTATTGAGTGCTCGGAAGTGAGGCCTTTATCGGGGCGAACTACTAGCTTCTAGAGATTGCAAAGTTGGGATTTAAAATCATTTTTAATATTAACGAAATGATCAAGTAAAGTTTTCCGATGCCAAGAAATACACATCCCCTAATTTATTATAACAAAACATATTATCTTAGCATCAAGATCTTTACGAAATCTTTGCGAATTTGAATTCACTGGCTACTTTAGTCTTTTCATCCTAATATGAGCTGTGTGTTGTCTCTTACCAACTAGGCTACGGCTATCTCTTATAAATTAGGTGATCTGCGCGCTTGTTCGCTGTCTTTTGTCATAACAAAATACCTTTAGGTAGGTATGAGATGTCACATCCATTCATAAAAGGTCTATAAGGTCCATAAAATTTGTGTTGTGTCACGATATTAAAATGGATCTTCAAATTATAAATAAAGCCTCATGTTGTCAACACAGCAATACTATCATGAGTTGGTTCGCTATCTTATTCCAAAAAAAATACTATCTCTTAACTATAACATGGTATATGTGACATCATCAAGAATTCCGTCAGTTATATTTTTTGCTTTCAAATCCCGTAAATAAGTATTTATTGCGATACTAGGTGGATTTTTCCACAAGTTGGCCAATGTGCATCGCTAGTGCTAAACGTATGTGCAGCAACTTGTATGAAACCGCCGACCTACTTATTCTAGTCGCCACAATGTCAATGATCACCATTGTCATGTTACTACTCTTAAAACTGAATTCGAGAAGCTTGGCTTTATGTTGTCGACGTACGTACCTGCCTATCGGGTCTATAATACCTATTTCTTATTACAAGCAAATTCGCTGGCCTCTACCTGCACTGTAATAAAAACTATATCGTTACCAATTTAACAATCGGTTAGTTCACGCCTGTCTTGTATAAAATCTAGGTTAAATTCAAATGTATCTTATGCGTCATTCGATTTAAAAACGATATCGATACGTCACTTGTGATCTAGTATGCACAGCATGCTCGAGTTGAGCGAATTGCCACGAACTTGTTCCTCGTTCGATGCCAATTCATTATCGGACTTCCACACGTTACATGAATATCGTCGTATAACACCAACCACTACAGAAACAACTTTATACCTTTACATTAAAGTTTAATTTTAATTGAAGCACTAGACTCGATAAGGCAAATTGGAAGCGAACATCGAATGATTATAGTCTCGCGTGTTTTGTACTGAACGACGTATTCAGATGTTCATGTATTGAAAAATAAACTGTAAGGACTTAAATTACAGTCTAATTTTGAAGGTTAGTGATAAATGTAGTTGTTTTTTGAAGTCGGTTCTGTGAAGCAATACGAGAGGGCGTGTGATAAACCACCTTTGAGCCGTCACCGCTGTCCGCTCGCCTGGTGAACTGTATTCCGAGATTACTTTTGTTTTTCGTCGTCGGGACTTGGCTCTGTTCCCAGTTTATCCATTGTACCGATATAATAGTCTGCTTGTTTGATCATGAAAGAGATTTATTTACGTGATACTCTAAAGATCTTTTAAATGATTCCATACTGCAAAATGTGTTTGTTTGTAGGTACGTACACTTACGTACCTATCCCGATATAATATCCCTATTTTATTAGAAAGTTGGAAAAACCCAATTTTCTTTTGTTGCCCGACCGGGATTCGAACCCGGGACCGAATGCAGTCAAGTCCAACAACTGAACGGCTAGACCACAGACATAGTGGGTAACTTGGAATAACATACAGGATAGTTTTTATCTTGAAAAAAATGTTCGAGTGGGACCATTAACCACGTGGGTAACGCTGCGGGCAATAGAAAGTAGTTTATACTTGTACATCAGAATAACATATAAAAAATGTAAATTGAAAGGCAGGCATAGCAGCGATTAGAAGCTAGTACACACTAAATAATAAATGCGAAATGCGGCTAAACCGTTAAACCGATTTTTATGAAATTTTATATGTATGTAGCTGTAGACCCGAGTTCAAACATAGGCTAACTTTAAAAAAAATAACCTCATTCTTCATTTTCACATTAAAACGTCTCCGATTTAATGAGTTCCATTTTGAATAGTTACCTACGTTGCAGAAGGCCATACTTACTATCTTTTTCATCCTGCTATCTCGATGGGTTGCCGAGACAGAACTGCAATACGTGGGCAACGCTACGGGCGACAGCTAGTGGTTAAAGAATGGTAAAAGTTACGAAAAGCCGTATTAACTAAAATTTGTTGCTTTTATTGCTAAAGTTTTTTTTGTTCGAAACTCTTAAACCTGCTATAGACAGAGGACAAAAGCAAAAATATTTACTTTGTTTACCTAGATAAGATTCCTAATCATTTTATTATACACTGTTCCTTTATAACAGGACTTAGTGCTTCTGTCATCGTAGGGTTTACTTTTTAATTTCTAATTAGGGATATGTACCTACCTAAGCTATAACTGTAAAAACTACTATTGAAATGCCACCGCTTTCTCCGACATATTTTGGGTACTATAAATAGGTAGGTACCATTAAAAATATTATTGTTGCTATAAGTTTGCAGATAACTAGTGCCATCTATGATCGAGAGTCCGTAATAAATTTTATTGAATTACAAGTGCACTAGTAGAGTTTTGGCGCCATCGAGATAAAAGATGGTCGAAGTTTTGTCATAATTTTTGAATTTCGTGTTGATATTGAGTGAAATTAGTCAATTTTGGTGGCATTTTGTACAATTTTGTTCAGTGAAAGTGCAAAAATGAAATAATCATTAAAAAATTAGCGTATCGTGTATTTCCTAGTTGCCGCCAAATCTCATTCATGAGCTTGTGTAAAAAGGCTACCGCTTTACCCAAGAGCCTGGCATGACTTCCTGACGACTTATGACTGATGACTAATTAAAATTGATTGAAATTGATATAAAATTTTATGCAAATTTCTACTTGACTAATGGCTAAATACTAACGTGAAGGCCAAACCCTAAAGAAAGAAAGAAAGTGCACTAGTAATTGATTGCGATTAGAAAAAAGCGATCTGATCTAGTAACCATGACGACCAATTAAATAGTGAATTTTCTAATATTCTTACTTTGGTCATGAGTAAAATTTAAATTCCGAAATAATGTTGCAGTTAATACCTACTATGTAACAGTTACTTCTATTAACTATAAATGCCCTGAGTAATAAAGCAAGCGTCTGCAAGAAAAAATTTAAAAAACCCCTTCATTAAATCCCTCTACCACACCACACCACTCCGACCACATTCTGGAAACTTCGAGACTTAAGAAATAGTGATATCAATTTTATTACATTTTTACATGAAATTTGGCTATGAAACATATCGCGTGATTCGTATTTTTATCATTTTAAATCATTATGTTTATAGACAGAACTTATTCATATCAATAGGTACTTAGTCTTATAGCTTATGTTTGCGGCCTTTCTAGTGTTATTTTTAGAGAGAAAATACGTTGACCATACGCGTAAATAGCTAAAAATACACATTTTTAACCACACGCTTATTTAGACGACTAAGTACAGTATATTTTATACCTGTCTCAACCTTAAGCTTTACAGTAATAGGTACAAAATATTGTAAAGGGTTCAGTCATCTGCCTTGTTTAATGTACATATTAACATCTTTAAGTATAATTTGATAATTAACTTTGAGCAATACAATTACCCAGGTTCTAATGTGCTATCGGTCAGGATATTTTTTAAGCTTAAATCAAAATTCGTTTTTACTAAAGGCTAGGCAAGTTACTATAAATAATCTGTTGAATGAAATACTATTATCAACTCCCACACCGAGACCTCTTCGGTTCTTAACAGTTCTTACTTGATCGGTTGAGGGGTAGATTGTGACGTAGGTATGAGGTGCATAATCACGTCATCGAAGACATTTATCCAGTTACCCTCATTAACGATAAATAGTTAAACCCTTTTGAGAATTAGAGTCATAACAGTTTGATACTGCTTGTTAAAGCGTGATTTTGGTCTTGTTCTTGCCAAATCGCAGAATTATGACCTCAACCATGAAAGTAAGACTAACATCCTTCTTGTGCAGTGGAAGTTTATGAAAGAGCTGGAAGCAGCTCCTGACGGTAAATGTTTTTCCCCACAAATTGCTGAAATATCAGAAATTCAACAGTTAGTTTGACGTCTATTTTTTTTTTTTTGAATGACTAATTTGTTGCTA
>NJDC01058098.1:124941-153810 GCA_002245475.1 Calephelis virginiensis
TCAGAAATTCAACAGTTAGTTTGACGTCTATTTTTTTTTTGAATGACTAATTTGTTGCTAATCTTGCGATTTTTACAACTTCACCGAACTTTGTGGGCCGAGCAGAGTGCTCAGCCCGAGACATCATTATTTAGATGGATTGTGCTGTTTCCTACAACGCCAGCACCAAGGGCTGTCTCCCGGGAGACCGTACCTCGACTTGGTGCTGCGTTCTGGTTACTGGAAGACGTCTATTTAGAAATGAGACAGGTTTTTATAGCATTTACTACCTCTGACTCCAACACTACTTCGCCTTAAGTAGGGTACGTCATATAGCTCAGCTGTCGATATAAAAACAAATCAGCTCATTAAACAATGCAGTTGATGTAAGTAATGATGATACTAGAATGTTGGTGATGATTACAATAACGGCGAATATAACAAATAAGGGTTAGTAAAGGAAAAATAATATAAGCCATGAAGTGAAATACAAATGTTAACCCCTTCTCTAACCGGGGACGCAAGTGCTTACCCGACCGGATAACGGATAGATAGTGACGTATGAGGTGCTAAATCACGTCGCCGACGACATTTTTTCCGGTTCTCACCCTCCATTCTCGTAGTGCTGTCTGGAGAGATAGTGTAGTAATGGTACGGTCTGCAAAATATTCGTAATAAGCTAAATAAAAAAATTTAAATAGTAATCTCTTGATGTTTAGAAATATACGTCACCTATTGATAGCAAAAATATTAGTATGTTAACAGCCAAAGCCTTTGTAGGCTAGCTTACTCCTAAAATCAGAAAACAACTGTGTTGAGCATTGACGTTTTAATAGCAAGTAAGATAGCTGGAAGGCTGAAGTGCCAAATCAGGTAGGTTGATGCAGGTTTTTTTTTTGAATGACTAATTTGTTGCTAATCTTACGATTTTTTACAACTTCACCGAACTTTGTGGGCCGAGCAGAGTGCTCAGCCCGAGACATCATTATTTAGATGGATTGGGCTGTTACCTACAACGCCAGCACCAAGGGCTGTCTTGTTGATGCAGGACTATCATCTAGTCTGATTGATTGCACAAAATTATCTAGCAATCTAAATTCCACCATTTGCGGCCAATGGGGTCCTCACTGAAAAGTAGTGAATATATTTATTAAAAAAAATTATAAGTATCATGCAAGGAGGCAGTTGACTTTATTTTTCTTTCGATCAAAATTAGCATACATACATATATTCAAGCCAAGCCTCTTACGCGGTAGGCAAAGAGTATTTAGGGCCAAAAAATGACACTTGAAGACCTTACTGGCTTCCTCCATATTCATATTACCCTTTCATACAAACATGTCAGTTTTGAAGACTCCTATAGAATTTTTAAAAAAACGGAACGGTGGAATAATTAAATAAAAGTTATATAAATGGAAAAAATATGAGACACTGAATTTGCACTCTGACAGACAAAAAGTGTTACGTGACATTGCTCATTTGCTAGTGAGCATCGTCTATATTTTACAAGTTACGTTTTGTTATACGATGGAGGATACTAAAAGATTCCCCACAAACAATGCAAAAGCATATAATACTTACGCGATTCTTGGTGCGACAATTTGAAGTATGCTGCGTGACGTCATTTGTCGCGTAAAAATACCTATCAGTAAGTCATTTATAATTCGGTCACATAGAGTTAAACTTTTCTGATTTTTTTTTATTCTCATTCATTAAAATTAGCAGTTTTATGGTTAGATTCACCATGAAATCTACAGTTGATTACTGCAATTAAATACTTTATACTGGAAGTTTACCTTCTCTGAATGTATTGAGATAATCGTATGTATTAACGTTATCATTAATTAATGTCACAGAACGTCAAAACCTCTATGGAATCTTATAATTTCTTTATTAAGTATATTATATATTTTATTGTTAGTAATTATACTATTAGGCTAGATATTCCTAGCGCTACGAAACAATTTTGAACCTTGTATGAAAAGCTGGAAAAATATGTCTTTTAAAAAATCCCAGCTATTAAAAATTGATTAAATAATAGCTAAACGTCACTGATTCACGCCTCTATAAATAAATAAATATCCTTGGACAAATTACACAAATTGATTTAACCCCAAAGTAAAAAAAATGTTTTTCGTATGGCTAACGATTTTTAACAGATGAGAGGGTAGTAGTAGAAAGTTTTGCGAAAATGTTATATCTACAAATGTTTTACTGAAGCAGATGACCAATCTTGTTAAAATGTTTTCGGGCGCTAAAGTCAAACATTTTATAAACGAATAAAAAAGTATTGGGAGTTACTTTTTACATTCTTTCAAATGTTTTTCATTACTTATATTACTTACGTAGTTTTTCCTTTACCAAAATATTTCTGTCAAACAACTTTCAAAAATATAAATCAACTAACTTTGTTTGCCGACGGTGTGTAGGGCGGGGCGACTGCCTCATTATTTAGATATTAATCCTCTCCCTCGGCTCCAGGCTTGCTCTGTGCTGTCACGTTCCGTCGACTCTTTTTAATGAATACACGGCAACTTTTGAATTACCGTTCACTTCTCTACAATTATGTCTTAATAAAAGTTCGTTAATGATTGGGAAACTTCACAGTCAAGTACGAGTGAGTGCCTACATGACTTACTCACGTAAAACGGAGGGCACTCTTTGATAGACTATTATTAGTGAAATTTTTACGGCATGTCAAAAGAGTTACTATCGATGGTAGATTTTTGTATAGGTTCGAAATTTGTACCACCGCTTTCATAATCCCTGCGGTTATAATGCTATTCATTTTCATATTTTAGGTAGAAATGAATATAGCTAATAAGCTTACGTTAGTTTGTTTAAATTTAAATTCCATTCAGAAAAATTAAGCAATTTAAAGTAAGAACATTACTTTTGAACACAAAAGATGCTAAAAATCATGCTCGTAACAAGAAATAGGATGGTCCTCTCTTGCAAATTAGTTAGCCAGCCACTCTGTCCTCAAATTTGGAACTCAATAGCGGGCATTGGTGATGAATCGATGCTGTGAGAGCTCCGCATTGTCTATTATTTCATTTGTAACAAGTTGCAGCTGGTGTAACTTTGGATTTCTGACTTAATCGGGGTATAGCTATAGACAAACATTTTTATGTTTAAGTATAACATACATACAAATATACATATCTTCACGCCAAGTCCCTTACAGAATAGGCAGAGAGTATCGAGCGCTAAACTTCACGATCCTGACAAACCTTCACTATTCCCTTTTCCTACAAACACGCTGGTTTCGGAGACTCTAGGCACCACCACCACCCACCCTCAAATAATATCTGATCTGATCTGATCGTGGAATGTCAACCTAGATGCCCCCGGCTACCTACATCCATCCACATTCGCATTGTATATTTTGCTTTGTCAATCTTTCATCTGTCATTCTTTCCACATGACCGAACCAGCGGAGCATATCCTTTCTCATTTTAACACTAACACTTCATTTTAATCCCACTCGTTCTCGGATCTCATTGTTGCGGTCAGGGAGCGTTACATCAGAGGTTTTCCGTAATGCTTTCATTTCTACCGCATTTATCCCACTTTCATACTTTTTCTGACACACCCAACTCTCGCTTCCATAAAACGAATTTGGGATGAGTACAGATTTATGCAAAGCGAGTCTAGCTTTTTGACTCAAAACATCGCTTTCAAATAGCTCACCCAGAGCTACATTCACACTATTTCCTGCACACACATCCGTGGCGTACCTTCCAAGCTGCTCCAACTATTGTAAATTGCTAACCTGATGTTAAAAATAAATCTTTAATCCTGATGCAATGATTACTTAAACTTGATGACTACCCTCCGTTGCTCTAAGAACTCAGCTTTTATATACGAGGTCAAACGGTCATATCTCACTAAATGCTAAGTTTCCTTTTATTTTTTAGTCATCGTCATCGTCATCTACCGTTTTTATGGCACTAACGAATATCCTTATGGTTAAAAACAAACGCCGTCTATAGATACCATTTTATAGTAAAGACAGCAACGAATACGCTTCGTTAATGGTTAGAGACAACCGTGAACTATAGTCACCATAAATGTTATAGGTGTGTTCCTGTTCAGTAGCCGGGGTGTTATGTCTATTGTGCAAGTCTACAGCTACAAGTAGCAGGAGCAGATCAGGCGGTAGATCACTACCCGAGCAAGTTGCTGCACAACACTCTATTACCTCTAGTCTTGTTGATAATGATTTATTCAACCATTGGTCGCCTTTTACGAGCTTCCATGTAGGAGGAAGGTGGTCTACACAGAGGACCCGGAAGAATATGGGGAAAAAATTAAGTGTATGTATCATATCTGGTTTTGACTTGCTGTCAAGCAGAGGCTGATAAGAAAAAGTAAAGCGGTGGTACCAATCCGCGCAATCCATCTAAAAATCTCCTAAAAAAAACCACCTAAAGTATTAGAGATAAGATTGCTGGTTACAAACAACAATTGCCGCTGATAGGCTGCCTTGTGGAAACCAGTTGGAAATAATTATTTAAGAGTAAGGCGTAAGTAGCATCAATTTATTTATCTGTCTGTACCTACTTATAATGAAACTGTAGAAAATTGAAAATGTACATTGACGATATTAAAAACAGGTGCGGGCGAATAGAAAGGGTTAGCACTACACATTTTAGCATTTTCAGAATATTTGTCTACCTGTACGTAACATGACGATTATTCAAGCCGAATTTACTGAACTGATTGTTACGAAACTTCGCTAATAGGTATGCTTGTTTTCGAGGAATGTTATGGAATACTTTTCTATCCCGCTCACAACGTGAACACCGTGCTAGAAAGTCAAAGTATAAATTGGATTATGGTTAATAACACGTTATCCGGTTTAATTTATTCGTGTTTTGTTTTGTGGAATAGGCTTTACAGATTATCGTGTATTTTCTAAAATCATAAGTTTTGTAGTTAATAAATAAAAAAACTCAATATCACTACATAATTTAAAACAAAGTCGCTTCCTCTGTCCCTATGTAAAATTGTGCAACGGATTTTGATGCAGTTTTTTTAAATAGATAAAGTAATTGAAAAGGAAGGTTTATAATATGTATATTTCACAACCGTGCGAAGCCAGGGCAGGCTGCTAGTAATTGTATAAACTAAGCAAACAACTTGAAATTAGGACTGTAGAGAAACATTAGAATGATACATATTTTATACATAGGCGGAAAGTTTGGAGTACCTAATAATTTAAGTACGCCGGATCGGCTAGTGTTCTTTAAATATTGTTATGTATTTATATACTGTCATAGGTACTGTTTGCTACTAATCCGGGCAATTTATTGCAACCAGCTACATATTTAGTTAGGTCGTAGCCAGGTATTGAGATCAACATTTTTTCTAGGAAGTATCTTCGCGCCCACATACCACTGCAGCCAGAGGTAGGTACAACCTGGGCACCCTGGATTTGCTAAACGTACTTAAACTCCCACAATAATATAATAAGTCGTAAACTTATTGCCAACCGGCCACTTTAAGGTGATTTTTGAATAGAAAATTAAAAGAAAACATTTTTGAAAATGCCACCAACGGAAGCGGACCCGAGACCTTATGTAGTCAATTAAATAGTAGGTTTAATCATGAAAATATACTTAATGTATGATGATGTAGACCCATTTTTTAAGGATAATACGCCGGCCGTGATAAATATAAAAGTCTTAATTAAGTAAGATTCAGAATATTTTTTTAAAGGATATTTTGGGCGGTGTTTGCTTGCGGTTTTGTTATGGCCCTTTTTGCTTAAATTTGTTTTAACGCACTTGTAAAACTTATTACGAAGAAGATCTGTAATATAACAGGGTAGCTTATTGTGGAAAGCTATACTATTATATTGACATAAAAAAAAACTACTTATTAGGCTAACCACGCAGTCACAGGATATAAACGTTTTTATTAGTCAGGGTTGCCTCTTACAGCAGGAAAGCCATGAGCTTGCTTGCTGCTTTATCATTTAAGAAAAAAAAACGTATTATGAAAACATGCTAAATCAATCGTCTGTAAAGGAATTGAGCATTTGCAGTTGAAATATTTATTTCTCTGAATTTTTCTCCAAGTTTCATACGCAATTTGCGATAAATAAAAAAGCGTTATTTTATAGAAAAATGTCATTTAACCCTTCGCTGTCGCACTTTATGGTCATTATCTCAAACACATATAAAACAATAAAGTGGACGTAAGTTTAATATGACATTACGGTAGCGGTCGTGCTTGTTTTAATGTCTTTTTCACTCTTTATATGGGTTATAAATAATGTATATATTAACAAATACAAGTTTATGTTAAACTGATACAGAGGTGCAGTTTATTCATTTTGGCTATCACGGTGGTTGTTATACATTTATATAGGACACGTATACGGATACGATAATAGGAAAGTACGTTTAGTACTTTCCTATTATTTATGAAATAGCCTTCAGCTTGCGTAGCTTGCGTTTTGGCGTCAAACTTGACTTCCTTTGGCGCCGGGTTTGATACCCGGGCTGGCAACAAAATAATGTCTATTTATTCAGTTTGGAGTGTGCACCCCCGAAGCACCCACATTTTCAAAAAGCCAGGATGGTATAACATGTGCTCGTTTAGAGATAGTTTTACCACCTATCACTTTGAGGGACTTAGGGCCTGCGATATCTTAACGTGACTGCAATAGAATAACCCAAATTAGTTCTTTGTTATGACTTCTTTCGCACTTGTTTCAATTCACAAAAAGTAGGTTAACTTCTGAAATCCTGTTAGTGATAAGCTGGTTGTCGCCTGCCAGTCTCTTAATGTTATATTTACAACAAATTTTGGTCCCAATTCTTGATATTTATGGTCCATGATTTTACGGATCATCTAACCAAGATTACTTACTATAGACGACGACACAGTAGTAATGTACATATATACGGATTTTATAATAAATGTGAAATAAAGGGCTGTGAAAGCTTAGCGTGAAATTTATCAAAAATAGAAATCACCTTTTTATTTCCTTATCGAAAAGGCTATTTTTTGATCTGGTCTCTCAAATTATTTAATAGAAGGATTAACATAAAAAATGTGTGCGTGTACTAGCGTACACTCGTAAGAAGTGAAACTTCTTTATGACGTAATTTTTCAAAAAACAGTTTACTATATGCAACTTTACAGAAATTGTTTAAATAAAGTTAAATTAGATAAAGTTTTTGCCAATCCCTACTCCGCTGGAGAAAGTATACTTCGAATCACGCGTGGTAGGGATAAGAAAAAGATGGCGCGTAACGGAAAAATGTGACGCGTAACGAAAAAATGTTACACTAAATTTTTTTCCAACCCCGATAAAGAAGTTTCACTTCAAAAAAACGAGTGACGATTAAATCATTATTATCATTATCAACTCATAAATTAAAAAACTTTATTGTTTAAATGTTACTACTACCAGATATTTATATTGTACTTGCTACTACTTCTGTGTCATTGTGTTTCTAATGACCCAATAAAAGGATTAGGAAGGCATCAGTTATACAAACACACGAAACGATTCAAACAAACACTGCATATCCCCGGCGATTCCCAAGGGTCGAAAAGGAGCGTTGTCCCCTACCTACTACATATTACTATAAAAGCCGTGTGTGCACATACTTACAAACATTTTATAGACCAAGAGACAAATTAATTTTTTAGCAAGTTATTGCCCCAACTTCCACTTTCGTTGATTCTACTGATACAGCCAGAGTTAATGGTAGCGGTGGTTTTAAATTAACTACAATTTACTCAGATTTGTACTAAAGTTTCACTTTTTTTACACTTGCCAGTGTTCACCGTTGCAGTGTTCTAGATTTTGGGTATATCAGATGATAAACAAACCTTTCAAGATTTCAGCTTTACTGTTTGTGGGCGAAGTGTAGTGTCTTGCCTTCAAAAAGGATGAAAAAGTCATTGTTTACACAAACACAGACTCGGATATGTAGCTATTTAAACTCTTACTACGACAAAGCGCCAGTCGCCAATAATCCCCAAGGGTCTGAGTAAATCGCTGTCCCCTATTATCATAAGAACGGCACGTGTGTGCTTGTTTGTAAATATCTCAATCCAATTTCCTATTTTAACTGATGGATTGTGTACAATCCACACCAATCCACGCAAATATACAATTAATAATAGTTACATGAATAGGCATTAAGATCGCTTTTTGTGTAATGTACAAAAAGTTATAACTTTTAGTATTTTAGCTGTTAAAATAGAGTAATTTAAGAAAACATGATATTGTTTTTGGTACAGTTGTTCAATTTGTAGACAGTGTTGTAAAGAAACACACGCAGAAATTTACCTTATTCATCTTTTACGCAAGAAATGTTACATCTTTTGAGCAAGTTTTGTATTAAATTTTGCAATACTTTATGCATAAAATGCTTAAAATTCACATAAACGCTGGAAAAGACATTAAAACCAGCGGGAGACACTAACCATAACCGTTTGTTTGCAATAACTTAGGTCCATTTTATCGCTTTATATTGACATATTTAAATTAGTGAATACAAAGCGTAGCAGCGACGGGTTGATAATATTTTTTTTTCTCTAAAACGATTCGTTTTTATTTAATGCAAAATTATTGTCAATACAAACATTATTTTTTGAGCCTTTGCGAAACTCAACTTGAAATCTCAATAAATATAAATTACTTGTCAAGTTGTTTGTCCGCGAAGGACTCCTAAACTACTTAACCGATTTTAATCAAATTTACACACCGTGTGCAGTTTGACCTTACTTCCTATCCTTCAAGATAGGATATTTTTTTAATGACAATGGAAGGCAAACAAGCAGACGGATTTCCTGGTGGTAAGAAATTCACGCCGCCTAGAGACACCAAAGGTGGTAATGGTGCATTGCCAACCTGAAGCCGGGATGTTAGGCCTAGAGCAAAAGTACGTTTATCAGCTACCTTACCCTCCAAACCGGAAGAGGTCAACAGCAAGCATTGAAGTTATGGCGACGGGAGTACGTAAGGCGGTGGAACCAATCCGGGCGAGTCGCTGCAAGACTCTACCACCTGGAGAGCTGGAGAGCCATTGTTTGCTATGTTGACAAATTGAAAAAAAAAAGGGAAAACATGCCTGTTATTTCTTAGATTAAAAAAAAACTAGGGCTTAGTTAGATTTAATTAATTTATATACACTTTATGCATTCTCTTTTGTATAATAATTTTAAACATGTTATTATTGTTTTGTGTACAATAAAGTATGAAATAAATAAATAAGATTTAAAATGAGTTATGTTCTCGTAGAAAGATGTCAGGTTGTTTGATTTTATGTCAGGTAGGTACTTGCGTCTAAGATAGCCCATTTCTTCAGATGGCCCATTTTCAGTTCATTGTATTTTTATAGTTTTAAAGTTTTTAAAAAATACAATATGTTGCCTCTGTGGTCTAGCGGTTCAGGTGTTGGACTTGACTGCACGAGGTCCCGGGTTCAATTCCCGGGTCGGGCAACAAAAAGAAAATTGGGTTTTTCCAATTTGCAAAAGCAAAAACAGTTGCTTATTGGATATGTGCCCGGTTGACGATAGGTTTGCCACCTATCACACTGTGGGACTTAGTGTCTTCGGCTAGTCGCGGGTGCCCTAGTTGTGCCTCTGCCTACCTCTTAGGGCTATAATATATAGGGCATAAGGCTATATGGGCTGAAGATACACTACAATATATTGAAAATGGGCCATCTTAAGAACTGGGCTGTCTTAGGCGCAATTACCTTATTAAAACTGTTTAAAGGGTAATAATGTATTATAATATGCTCCGCCGGTAGAGCTGAAACTTTTTAAATATTATTTAAACGGAATTTGACAGCACAACATATTTGCTGTCGTAACTTCTGTATATCTTATGGTGTCTCTACACATGGCAATTTGAGTAGTTAATCGATGTTTGGTGTAACTGTCAGAACATTCAACGTACGGACAATTAGGCAAAACAACCGTCCATACATAGAGCCAAATACCAAATATTTGTTTCTTTTTTATGCCAAAAAATAAATTGGCTATACCAAATCATAGTATAAGTTTAAAACAAAAGAAATTTACACTTGTAGCTTATTTATTTGGACGCATGTTATGCGTTCTATGAAAGTATGTTATATTTTATGCTTTTCGTAAAAAAACGTATGTGGCTAGTATTAATATAAATAGTTTATGGTTTATTATCTCCCGATATGCCTTGAAAAACTTAAAGATTTTTGTTAAAGCGTATTTGTTATTTGCTGTATTTGATAAAATAACAAAATAGGACAATAATTATGGCAAATATACCCTCCACACACGAAGGTTTCTTGTCAAATACAGCAGACATACAAATACAAATAGCCATGTGTGGAGCCGCTATTACATTTGAATTCAATTATCAAAGAAAAGACGAAACGGAAATTTCAAATGATTAGTTAAATCGAATGTTTTTTTTGTAACTAGGCAAAGCACACACAACCTTCTAGGATTTAATATGCTGTACTGATTTGGGTTCCATTCTGTTATTATTATAGTATCTACAATTCTTCTTTATGATCTGTAAATACTATAGCCGCACCCACCAACAACTCTTCTAATTTTTTATTCCAATGAAATAAAATTGCCATATCAAGGCAGATGCAAAAGTTTTCACAGTGTCAATGATGTAAAAAAAAAAGAAAAAAACTTCCGCGACAAATGAAATCATGGCTCTAAGGAATCAAAGTATTTAAAAATATGAAACACTGTTGTTCATAGATATGTATTTGAAATTTCTCGCTCTCCTCTATTTCTTTCGGCTTTGGCACTGCATCGGTGTCAATGCGTATTATGAATAATGTGCAACATTATTCATAATACGTCTCTACAATTTTAAGTTTTTGTAAGTACAAAACTAATTTTGATATTACAGCTATTTGTTAGTACCTACCTACTTATTTTTTTTATATGAAACATGCTTTATTTAGTACGCTCTACCTACCTAACTCAATACAAAAGACTTAAGTGTCGATCGAAAGTAAGATCTAGATGTAAGGGATTTAAATGGGACCAATTGAAGGCAACAATAAAGGAATACTAAATTACCAATAAATAATTAAAAAAGTTTTGAGTTGAAATACCTACAAAATAAAGACAAACTAAAAACCTTTAAGTCAGTTGATGTAAACACTGACACTATTTTGTAAACAGCTTCCTAAGACTAGTTAGGTATTCCAACTCATATTTAATGCAAAGTCCTGCAAATTAATTAATATGAGATCGAACGAGCGGACGGGGACGGCGTGCGGTGTGTGGCGGCTTGGTGTTCCGCGTTTCCTAATTTACGCATTTGCAAAAGCGACGTTGCCGCTCCGCGCTCTGTCGACATCGCTCTCGCCTCTCTCCACACCGCCCCGCAGTCTCACTAGATCACTCGCAGTGGGAATACGTGCGATTTATGGAAATCAACATGACCTGGCCAAAGATTGAATTGGATGCAGATGAAACAGAAACAAAACGCGAATCAAGGTTAAACTGGAGTCCCGAAATGATTCTGAAACTTATAGATGTGTTTGAGAAAGAATGTCGAGTGTTATGGGATGTGAAAGATCCGTATTATAAAGATAGGAACTTGAGACAAGCCAAACAGGAGTATTTGGCGGATATGTTTGGAACTACTGTGGAGGAAATCTCTAGGAAGTTACACAATATGAGGTCACAGTTTAATAACGAAATGAGGAAGTTGAAGAAGAAACAGTTGGCTGACGGTAGTCTGAAAGGGGCTAGCAGTTGGGATTATTTTGATGCGCTGTTGTTTCTTATGCGAGAGCCCTCTGGCGATCCTTTGGATACATCAGTGCCGATGGACTCTGTTAATATCGAGGTAAGTTTACCCAAAACACCTTCAATTTGTACCTAATATTTAGGTATATAGGTGTACTGATTTCCTGTTAAGAAGAAAACCACGCCCTTGTAGATTTAAATGGTGCGTTGCTAATTTACCCCCAACATAAGATTTTGTTTTTCAATAAGGTGTACTTTTTGCATTTTTAATCCCCGACAGAAAACGAGGAGAGTTACAAGTTTGACGTGTCTGTGTGTGCGCGTGGTTGTTGCATTACAACTTTTAAAAGAATGAACCGACTTCGATGTTTTTTTTGTTGGAAAGCTGATGTGATTGATGGTTTTCAGTTATAGTTTATAGTAACATAAATGTTTTGTCGGGAGTTCTTTAAAATTTTTAATTTTTGGATTATTAGTGTATTGGAAGACAAACAAGCCAATAATTTTCCAATGATGAGATACAAACTCTAAAGATGTTATTGATGCGATGCCAATTTGATCATTTTTGACATTTTGACATATTGATGACATGTCTTCTTCACATAGAATCCTAGATGATTCTACCATCAACCTACTCGTAGTAGGTAGGTAAGTTGTTAAAATTGCTCTTGTATTTCTTAGACAGAATACCTGGGTACCTATTTTGCTAACTGTAGCTTTAGCTCGCACAATTTAGGAATTCATTCGTTCATAAATTGACATTTGTTAACATTACATAACATAAACATTGAACGAGTGAACTCTTTATCAAAATCCAAACATATTTACAGTAGCTAGGTACCTATCTACCTACCTAGGATGGTTTTTTGTCATTTTCATAAAATTCAATAGGAAGTTATCTAATTGTTTTTAGTTTAACAAATTATTGATGATGAATGAAATGTATTTGTATTGTATTACTTATATTTAACTTAAACCCTCAATAACGGTTGAAGTAGGTATACCTACCTACCTAGTTTGTCAAAAAATGTATCACGTTTGAAAAAAAAATAGTCATGTTCGAAATGTGTTTTTTAGTTCCCCTACCTAAAACTTTCTTTATACCTATATTTAATAGTTATTTTATAGCCTTAATTTATACTAAAATTAATACAACATGTAGTTTTTTTTTTAATTTACCAGTTGGCTGAATTCCAAGCTGAAGAAGAGATAGAATTCGGCTACCGTGTGCAGCAAAAGTTAGCTTCCAGTTCTCCGACCGTACCGAAGAAGTCAGCAACTCGGGTTGCTGCATCCGCCCCGCCTCCTTTGCCTCCTAGTGCCCACCCTATGATGTGGCCTGAAGAACCGCTGCCAAAGATCAGACCTGGACTCAAGGCTGACGAATGTCAGGTAACTACTTTACAAACGTGAAACTACTTACTAGGTACACTAGTCGTTTGTATTAGTAATAATTATAAGACGATTAATCTCCGAAACAGGCGTGTTTATACGTAAAGGGTTATTAATCTGTCTACGTAACAAAGGACTTGGCGTGAAGATATATTTGTGTTTGTTTACGCATGTACCTAAACCGTAAATTTTTCTAACATATAGAATAAGTTTGCACTTCCCTCCCACTTTATAATGTGGCCCCTTCTTCAAAGGAACTGCTTCTTGGGATCTAAATCTTCTCATTGATGAAATGTATATGTTTGACACCATACCTTTACTAGGTATCTTTGGTGTTTACAATATACCTACCTAGTCGACGAGTATTTCTTTCCATCTGCTTGTTTGCCTTTTAATCCTGTGTAATGTACATCATTACATTTCTTTTTAGATTTTTGGGGACTTCGTTGCCTCTGAGCTGCGTACTCTTCGATCTGATGAGTCCAGAAAGCGTCTGAAACGAGCCATCCAGAAGGCAATACTCACTATCGGTGAAGAAGAAGACGTGAATATCATCACAGGATAGCGCCGAGAGCGCCTATCATCTCCTGACCTCTCAGCTTAGAGCCTTAAACATGAGTAGCAAGTGTTACGGCATGTAATAGGGGTTTAGTTGCCAAGGTTTTGAAACAAAATAAGATAGTTCCTTTAACTCCAAAAAAATATAAAAAATAGTTAAAAATAAACAGTTTTATTATTATTATTTTATTTCGTATTATAAGAACATATCCTACATTTTATTTTTTTAAAATATTGAAATTGATATTAATACTCGTAAGTACTTACGTAAAATTATAAAATATTATAATTTATTTTTGAGTATGGTCGGCAACCCTATGAAGGGGCTCAATTTGTTAGTAAAGACGCTAAAATACTTACTACGACTTAACACATATCCTAGGAACCTGTTCGTTTCTGCTACAGGCCGTGCGCTAACTTATTCTGCCTGACTGAAATAAAGTGTGAATGATGTGCTTAAAGACTGAATTTTGGTTTTGAGTAATTTTCTAGAAGATTGTGGTGTAACTTGCTTACAATTCCAAACTGAGTTAACACTGACTCACAAACCAGAGTTATGACATTTAAATTTTTAAATAAAAAACACTTCTTAACACTTAACAGAAACACACGCGCTGCCAATAAAAGCTACTTTAATTTTTAATATCTTCCATATCCGGTTCCAGATTACTATTTTTAAAGTAAAACCACATTTTGTAAAAGTATTTTTATGTAAATGTAAATATTATAATAAGAGGTTTCATATATTTAAAAATATTAACATGCTAATATATTTTAAATTGTAAGGAAAACGTGGCTGCGATAGGGTAGGTACTTGATATTAAGTATCTGTACTTACTGGCATAATAATTAGGCCATTTAGTGCGCTAACCAGGTTAATTAGTTCTACATACTTACGTTCGTTCAATTTATTGGCTAAGTTAAGAGTAAGAGTTACACTAACCAATTATTTAATCAATGTTTCGAGAATACTTACTTGTAGGATGGTTAAAAATGTAACAATGATCAAATAGGTACGTTACATATATAAAAAATTGACAAACTAATTTGATATAGTATTCAAATTAGCGCTAATAAAAGTTTTCATGTAGAGCCTTTTGCCCAGTGATTTTTAGATCTACCTATCAGTGTTCGGGTAATATAACGCTCATCGTAATTTAAGTTAGTACCTACCTGTATAATATATTAAGTAGAAAATAATTGTGTCAACTTTTTATATGAAAAATGAAACTTTGTTGTATGTTATGTACATAGAAGCAGTGGAGGATTTGGAGTCCTAGCCTTCTTAGATCATGTTTTAAGTTGCCATTTGTTACTCTTGTCTCAGTTGTACTGAGAGTTACGCCGAATCTGACACTGCATAGAAATTATGCAACTGCTTATTATGGTATTTAGTCAATATTTTAAGTCTTAGCTCAGTGTTTAAGTAGAAACAGTTAAACTTGATTTAAAAAATTTAAACGCAATTTTTAAACATTAAAAAATTAATAAATAATCAATTTCGAAATGCAATGTGTTTTTGTATTCAGCCGTCCGCGTCGCCCGGGGGTATAATTAGGTTATCTCTCAATTAGTTAAAGTCGAAATAGTAAAGAGCATGTTCCTTACGTTGCTATTGCAAATAGTAACAAAGTGGATAAAATTTTGAGTAAAATTTTCACTTCTTAAACTCAAGAATAAATAATACCCTTGGAAAAGTTACACAAATTAAACCTAACGCCAAAGTAAGCAAATTAAGCAAGCAAAGTAAGCAAAGTGAGGCAATGATTGTAATACATAGAAATGTATATGGATATAAATGTAGAATGAAATAGATTAGCAAAGGGATATATAGATGGGTATTCCCCCCATGAAAGCAAGAAAGAAGCATGATAGAAAGAAACAGTATGCGGAATGTACGTGCGAGAGGAAAGACAGCGAGAACTTGTATGAAAAAGTTAAAAGATTGACATAGGCTATTAATCAGGGGTTTGCTGGTAAAATAAATTTCTAAAAAAATACATGTAAATACTTAGATTGATACCCGAATAAGTTTATTAAACATCTAGTATAAATGTTCATCACACAAGTGTCTGCTCCCACCGGGAATCAAACCCAAACCTCGCGATTGGTTGGTAGAGTTAGGCATGTACCTACGCTAGCCCCTCGAACATCGAGGCTGTCAAGAAACAACAAATATACATATAGGTAGGTCATTACATCTACTGATATGTAGGTAGGTACACAAATACAAACTTTCGTGTTTTTTTTCTAAATCCTACCCGAGGCTAAGACCGCGTATTGTAGATTATTTACCTCTTCTTTTTTTTATAGTAAGCCGACAAGAGAGCAGCCGATTGCCGACTCTTGAAGGTACACCTAATGAAATATCCTGTATTTTTTCTATATTTACCACGAAAACTGATCCAGGACTAGTTATGTTGGTCCCGTTGCGATATAAAAAAGAACTAACAAACATTATTTTGTATTTACAATATTATTTGTAAATAAAGTATAAATTGGCTGATGACTGGGACTTCACTAACGTTTTATAGATTTTTTTTCACGGGAAATGTTTAAGTGACAGAAAAAAGTATTATAACCCTGAGTTTTAAACTGTCGCGGAGCCGAATATCATTAAAATCGATTCATTTATCCGATGTAAAAGTATAACAGACAGGCATTTTGATTATATGTGTCAATTTCGAATTCGAAAAATTGAACGTTATTGGACGTTATAATGTTAAAAAATAACAGGTAGGTAGGTATATACATAGAGTTGAACTCTATCGTGGTCAACATAATATGCTTGACGTTAATGTCCGCTATAATGATATCAAATATTAATTGGGTAGGTATATACGAGTATGGTAGAGTTGAACTCGACTGTGGTCAACGTAATGTGCTTGGATGAGTTAATATTTTTGGCATTTATTTGAACTTATTTATACTTAGGTATTACATTTTTATTATACCTACATCAAATTAATAATTTCTTACAAAAGACTAACCTAATATCTACTGGTCTTCTGGTTAGCATACCTATGTGTCAATAGAACATATGTTGTACCTTACTACACGTGTCGCCCGAAATTACCTAGTAATTTTTATTTTCATATAATGTTAGGTATACAACAATATTATCCCAATTTTAATATTATAAATGCGAATGTAAGTATGTTTGTTATTCTTTCTCGCCAAAACTACTTAACCAGTCATCAGGAAACTTTATATAGGTACCTATACATTTAAGGAGGTATTAAAAGTAACATAGAATACTTACTTATTTCTTAAATTCTAGCGAAGCCGCAGGTAAAAAGTACATAAATAGGTAGGTACGTACATTTATGTAAATTTATATCAATATGTCTTTTAATAACCAAACAAATGAATTACTGCCAAACAAAATATTAGGTTTATTATATTGAAGTATTACTTCGGGAATCTGCCATTCGAAAGTACAAAATCGGTATTGAAATTTGAATTTCGAAGTCGCAAAGCCGCGGTAGATTTTCTCGGAGCTCAAACAAAAAACAACGACCGACTTTTACTTTACGAGCGTATTTGCTGATACTTTCATCTGCCTCTTTCTTTTGTACGGAGTTCTCCATAGTGCATCTCTATCACACGGGCGTCGACCCTGCTCCGGCATTACTTGAAGTAATATACGCATATCAAAGACATGTTTTTCAATAGACTAGTCACTCGACTAACACAATATACCGAATTTTTATCGACGTAATTTTTTTTTGTATTAGGTGTTTCGACGTGCTACTAATAACAAACACGTGTTAAATATCATTTAGGCTAATACATAAACAATAACAAGTACTAAATTTCCCCTAAGAAAATATATTTTTTATTTAAAAAAAGTATCTTCACATTATATATCTGCGGGCGTAAACCAAGGAGGCGATTATAATATTTATAGTTGTAGATTAAACAGACTTTTAAATATTTTTTCCGACCTAAAATTGAACCAGGGACCTCAAGAAGTCAATTCCAAAACCACAACTTTAGGCCACTGGAAGACATAAATGCGAAAATCTGTCTTTCTATCTGACTGTCTGTATGTTACAAGTTCATAGCTAAACCGTTTGACATATTTTGATGAAATTTGATATGCGCATAGTTAAATATTTACACGCAAATATTTGCACACCACAATGTGGTAGAATAAGTTGGGATGCTTAAATAATTTTATAACAATTTTAATACACATATTCCGCAAAAAATTAATATCCACGACAAGATCTTAAATATAGATTATCTTTTCTCTAAAAACAAACACCTAAAGGGCTTACATAGATGAAAGTTTGAACGACAATTATCAGCATTTCCGTTTATCTTTATTAGCATTCTTCTGTTTTTCATTTCTCTTATTGGTATCTTTAGTAATTTGACTCCCTCGTTGGTCGAGTGGCTAGCGTACACACCTAACTACACCGACCAACCGCGAAGCTCGGGTTCGATTCCCAACGGGGGCAGGCATTTGTGTGATGAACATTTAGAGGTCTGCATTTCCGGGTCTGGGTGTTTATTAAATTTATTCTGGTATCTATTTAAGTATTTGTGTGTATCAGAATCGCTGACTAACACCCATAATAAAAGCATATAATTTGCTTACTGGGGTTTGAATCTAGCCACAAAGTAAGCAAATTATTTATAACATACAAGTCTATACATACATAATTATATATAACAAAAAAGTAAGCAAATATCTTATTATAATATTTATATCTATTCTTTACGACCATAATATCCCCGAAGAGGTAGGCAGAGGCACAACCAAGGCACCCACGCTCAGCCGAAGACACTACCCACAGAGATAGCTGGCAAGCCTATCGCTAACCGGGCCCACGTCCAATCCCGTGAAACATTTATTTTACTAGAAAATTGGATCAAACTAAATTTTCATTGTACTGCCCGACCCAGGAATTCAACCCGGGACCTCATCCAGTCAAGTCCAACATCTAGATCGCTAGATATTTATATAGGTATTTATTTTTTCAATACATTTTTTCCCTAAAAATACCTAATTTGAGTTTTTTTATCAGTGTGCTACAAGAATAGAAATGTCAATATCTTGTTTGAGAACCGTGTGACGTCACTCCCCGCAAATTAAAATATCCCACAAATCACCGCATTTCATGTAGGCATATCCCATGATACTACACTACTATCACCCATTAGAGTGATAGTGATCATGTAGAGCTTTATTTATTTTCGCCCCTAATGATAAATAGTGTTAAGGTGGGCGTAGACTTTAACAACAGGTTTTGTTACAATAATTAATTTAATTTTACGTAATCTATTACTATAACTGGGAGTCCCGTCGTGACCACGGATGAATATACCGTAAGCAACCCGTATAAATAATTAAAAATGTAAATAATATGCGACGATTAAAATTTAAAATCATATATATCATATAGTTAGTATATATTAAACTAACATAAATCAAAAACACAAAATGACTCAAACTTACAAGTATATTTTACGACCACTTTGAAATTCAATCCCTAGAATTTTTTATTTCTCTTGTCCATTTTCTTGAAGGTACATGTTAGCATTATAGCTTCAAGCCCAGTCAAAGTCTTGCAAAAGCGTATAAATCGAAAATTCTCTTTTTTCCGCCTACTAAATATTGTCTACTAAAACTGAGCATTATTTTAAATGAAATATAATACGTTATTTGTTACCTATTTTCCGCCAGTTTCTTCTCTCCAATTTATCAAACACAAAACGACAAGGCGATCTTGGTGACGCTTGAAACTTATATCTAAAACATTTAAAAAAAAAACTTCTCTAAGAACCATTAAGCCATCCAGATATTTTCATAAAAACCTTCGTTGTCTCTTGGCGAAAATATGTTGAGAAAAATATTGCCGAATCTGTCAAGTCGTTCTCTAATGCGAAGGAAATAAGGATTCATTTTAAATGTATCTAAATTAAATCTGTATGTTTGGAAGTAAATAAAACGTCTGGTCTACGCTACCTATACAAGTCTTGGGCTCAGATACAATAATATTGAGACTAAACGAGCGACAGAGCGATTTAACGAGTTCTGTACTCGCGCCGCGTAACATTCAATCATCTACAATGAAATCATCATGCCTCAAGTAGTAATAGCTACAAAACCTCACTTCATTCTTGTTTAACCCATAAACCCTTAAGAAAATCATAAGAGCTACAGATAAGTGGCTTGTCTCTTGTTTCTTTATTCGAACTGCGAACGAGTGGAATTATCTTTCTTAAGCAGTGTTTTCTAAGAAATACAATTTGGATGTTTTTAAAGCAAATGATAAAGTGCAAATAACAGCTTAGAAGTTAGAACATTACCGTGTCTGTGTCATTTACAAACGTCGTAGAATTCGGAACCGTTTTACTTTTAATTACATCTAGATTCTAGCATCCGAAATGGGAAACTATTTGAATCAAACAATCCCTGTCATCGAATAAAACCTCGTAAATCACATGTCTTTTACCTCATTTGTGTTCATGAAAAAGACCAAGAAACGTACAACCCAAATACATCTACGTAATGCAACCGTATATTTCAGTTTTCTAAATTCGTTCACTATAAACGTTATATTTTTAAAAATTCAGTAAAGTCTCTTTTCTGTTTTATTTTTATTTTTTCTTTTACTAATAACATTAAAAAACATTAATATTTAAAACAAAAAACAAATCCCCCTGTTGGACTGGATCCACTGAGCAGAATTACTGACTAGTAAGAGAACTACACAGTAGAATAGACCAGCTGCTTCTCTGCCTAGCAGCTCGTTTAATTTGACGTTTTATTAAAAATATCATTACGAGGTAAAATTTAATCTTATAACAATAGTTAACAAACCTTGGCTCGTCTCGAGCTAAATCATTATTTTAACTTGGCAATGTGCAACGCCACATATGAGATTTCTACGAGTGTTTTATACAATTATTTCGTAATAACCTGTAAAATAGTACCAAAAAGATGCACCTGTTTATCTCCCTGTGTAGTATAATGAGCTTAACCATCTAATATGTTTGTCAATCGTTGCCTTACACGTTTAACGTTCATTGCTTGCCATTGACGTGTTCCGGTTCGAAGGGTAAGGTAGCCGTTAAACTTGCTTTTGGTCGAAGCATAACATCCCGGCCTCAGTTTGGCAACGCATCATTACCAGTCTTGTTATCTCTAGGCAGCTTGAATTTCTTACCATCAGGAAATCCGTCTGCTTGTTTGCCTTCCATTATCACAAAAAGAAAGTTACTCGTAGTTTCCATCGTATTGGTGCCTACTAAAAACGATTTCTAAAAGAGAACGACCTAATAAAAGGGCCAAGGATATTTGTAATGTTTCTATGTAAAACTTTGAGCTCAACGATGACTATCTTCCTACTAAACAGGAAGCTCGTAGTACAACCGAAACGAAAAACAAAATCATGGGGTCCGTAGTTGAGTCCCACTATTAATGGAAAACCACGTAGACTTAAAAGAGTAGGTAAACAAAGTTATTCAAGCAATAAAACTGGGAAAATGATGCGCTAAAAATATGCTCGACAACTGACAGAAATTACATAAAAGTAAATAAATAATAATATATGAATGCACCGGGGCATTCGACACTGGCCACGTCCACATGAATCAATGAAGATCTCCATTGTTGTAAAACTACTCTTAACTAATAACTACATCTACTTCATTATTCAATATTATAAAGTGGGCTTTGTATACCTACCGATTCTTAATGTCCAAGACAATCGTAACGGCTACGTATATGATTACAATATAAACTTTTTAATAATGATCAGGTTTTCAAATTTTCATTACAGCAAGAAGAAATTTAACTTTAGACCTTCCACATGTCTTTTATCAATTAGGAAAGTGACGTGTCAGAATAATAAATTAACCTAATAATAATATAACAATAATTTTATTTCAGACCATAGATCCATAATGGTGTAATGTGTTAGTAACAATTATTGCCTTATAGACTATGTTAGTATTGTTAGTGTACCTAAACAGCAGTAAATAATTTTACTGTTTATAATTTAAACTCCGTTATTCAATATCAATTATATCTTCATTAAAGATTTCAATCTAAAGTTTAGGATTATTTAGTCCAGTACTTACATTAACAAATAAGTAGAGTTTACTTAAGACTGTCTCTACAGTACCTATTACAATACTCATCTACCACAATATTCAGTAATATAATTTCAAAGTGATTTAAAGAACTTATTATTAATCAGACTGACCTGGTTACCATGATCTTTCTTTATTTACTTTATGGCAGTAAGCGTTAGCATTTTACACTAGTCAAATTGAAATTTGCATGAAGTTACCCGATTTAAATTGGCGTTTACTTATACAAAGTTAGCCAGTCATTCGTCGTCAAAAAAGTCATGTTAGGGTAGGAAAGTGATAGCCTCGTAACTCAAGCTCATTAAAAGAGATTTTATGGTTATATTTATTAATTAGTCTAGGTATCAGAAAGCTAGCACAAAAACCTTTAGATAAACTAAAAAATCTTATTTTTAAAGTTGGGTAATGAACAAACCCTGTTTAGATAGAGATAGAATAGAAAAAGAAAAGATTGCACAACATCTCCACTATTTATGTCTACACTATCTCGTTCTAATTACTAGGAGCGCATAGAATATTAGAGCCGAAATGAAGCGATCATAGAAACATCGCATGTGGCGTGAATCGGTGTGATAAACAAAGACTGATAGTGATATCGCGTTCACATGTTGAATGCAAAATATTTCATGATAACTTTCAAATTACTAGAACATTCCGTCAATGTTCGAAATATGAATTGATAAAATAGTGTAAGTTTTTATACATATAAGTATACATACTTAGCCCAATAAAAACACTTTTTTATTGGCCTGATCGTATTTTCATTGTTGTGACTATAAACTTTTTCATTTAATTATCTAAATTATGTTAATTCGCCGAAAGTAAACAAAAAACTTTAAAATATTTTAAATTTTATCTATAGGTAAGTATTTGTATTTTGTATCAGGTCAGTTTGAAACATAACGTTGTCAGAACGATGCCTTTTGTTTTACTTGTGGCTTAAATACCTACATTTGCCAATTTTTTGTATTGATTGAGCCGTTCATCCTATAAAAAACTAGCGACCCTTCCCAGCTTCGCAAGAGTGGACAAACTTTAATGTTATGATACGTGTAAACTTTCCTCTTGAATCACTCTTAGTTTCAAATCTAAACTATAAATATATATATATATTGTGAAAAGTACAAGTGTTGTTGGATAAATTGTTTCAACCTCACAAAACTAAATGCAAAAATTGTGGCGAACGTGTTATTCAATTTGATTGTTTATTGTTCACAAAATATTAAAAACTTGAAAGGTAGGCTTATCCCATACAGATATTTCATACAGCTAACGCAATTACAGAAATTAATATAGCAATAAAATAGACTTGTGTGTAGGTACACACCTTTACTAAACTAATAAAAACTTGAAAAATAATTACGAAAACAAAAAAACATTATTTATCAACGGTTTGTTTTCAAAAATAAACAAAGTAGGTATAATAGATATTAATCTGAATTTTCACGTCACATACACTTTGTTGTACGCTTACGTGTAATTACTTTTAAATAGGATTTGGCCAAGTTTTTCACCTCGAATAACGTGTGTTATTCGAGGTGAAAAACCAATCCAAAATGTAATTAAATGGCTGAGGAATCTAATGATTCATTAGCTACGTTAAACGATATGATTGTGAACGCCATGTACCTATACGTTACGTAAACGTATTCACTTAGGTACAATACACGCTCGTGTCCATCCTCACCCTATTTTTTAGAATTAAGTTATCTGGATTTTCAGAGCACCATGTAGATTTTGCATAAATATATAATTCATAGGTTTTTTTGCTTCTGATTGAAATATAAAAAAATAATATTAAAAATTTATCTTCAATAATAATCACCGACAAAACCCATCCGTAATGTAGCTAAAAGACATCTAGTCACGTCAGTCTTAAAATAAAAAAAATAAACGTAATCGGCCTATTCGTTTAGGAGTAATTATGCCACACATACCTACACACACGCACACAAACAAACATTGACAATGTACGTACGTATGTACGTACACACATACACATATTTTCACCAGCCGCTTGTACTGCACTGCATGTATATATCCTGCTGCAAAGGAGTGACTGTATCGTTTTATTTTATTATCACGTAATATAATTCGATAAGGTTTTGCAGCATTGGTGGTATTTCCTACTATCAGAACACGTCGTTTCCCTTAATAAAACAATAACTCTTAGCTTTACTTCAATTACTTTCGCTCAGGCCTTTGCAAAAGGTAAACTAAAGGCATTTATGTTAAAAGTTCTGGAATCTCTAAAGAATGAAAAAAGAATAAGAAAACGGCATACACAGTCTTGAGTACAAACCGCAGCTATGGAGGTCGCCTTTGTGTTCCGCACTTACATCCCGCCTCATATTTCCCGGCCTACTTCTGACATTCCACACATTAAAGTATGAATTATATATTGCAGTTGCTGAGGTATTCGCACATGAAGTTAAAGTAATAATGTTTTTTTTTATCGATATACATATTCTATGCCGAACGATGCAACTATTAAGGATAGCGCACACTTTTAACGGGCCGCGTCGGGGCACATAGATCGCACACATACAAGCGCAATGATTAGCTTAGATTGATTCGGATTTTTGCTGTGGATTTTGCAATGCGATGCTTGTCTGAATGTGCGTTATCTTATAAACGACATATATACAACACGAAAATAATTAACTAAAATTTTCGCAATTTAAAAACTAAGTGAAAGTTGTGTTGGTCCAGGTCCCCAAAACAAAGTAGAATGATATACTATCTGCCTCTTTTCCTAGCAGCTTGAAAGAAACGAGCATAGGTTAACTTGTTCGTTAAACTAAGCCGCAAATTAGATAGGGATAATACGTATAACTAAACCACATACTGGCATTTATGTCAAAATACTTCCATAAATAAACCATTTAAAAAAATATAGCTCGACCAATGGAAACAGAGACTATTGTTTTCTATGTTTTGATATCAATAAAACATCTTAGGAAAATGGCAAATAATTTATATTTATAATAAACTTTGATTAAAAAAACGCGACAAGCGAAAATAAAATGCTATTTTATGAACCAACTCAGTAGGGGGAATTTGGTTTTTGCCAATGTCCTCCTTTTGTCGTATGACCCCGAATTTTACTGACTGCCACAGACTGTATACTTGACTTTGGCATCTCGAAGGTTGTTCAGTTGCGTGGTCTTCTGCAAGAGAAGGCTAAAATAGCCTCAAAAAAGCTAAGTGCGTTTGATTCACTAGTTCAAACCGACGAAGATGGGATATTGAAGAAAGTAGGTACTAAATTTTTCACATATTTTTTCGTTTAATTGAAATCGGGTTTTAGTCATTTTATTGCATTTCAAAAACTTTTTTTTTCAAAAATTATTTGTCAATGAAGGACTTGGTGAAAAACTTTAAATTCTATCTTTTACTAAACCTTTGCATTTGCGCTACATTGTAATTTGCATAAATATATGTATATATACGTGGTTTTAGTAACGAGGGCCTCGTTACTATAATGATATCTATGAATTTCGTGCCCGCTGCAAATGGTTGCACATTCGCCTTCGCAGGTAACCTCATGTTGTGTGTTTATTTTATAACATTCTTAATTAGAATCCCTGCATTCTGGACTCTCTAAGAGATCGATTTAGTTTTTTACCTATTGAACCTTGTCGTTGAACGTAGAACGATTTTACGCTTTTCTCCTTATAATTCAAAATTTAATTCTCGTTCATCCTCTGTTCAAGCGATTAAATTGCAGAATTTAACCGCTATTTAATGACGTTCGTAGCAGACACTCTCAGCTTATTTTTTAAAGAAACTTACAAAAACATTACTTTTCACTTACAAGTACAAACGGTTTTTTTATGTATATACATGTATAATTGAAGTAAATGACCAGTTTCCCTCTAATAATGAGGGTTTTAAAACGGAGCGATTACTCATAAACAAAATCCAACTCCAGGAAAAGGTGGTAACTGGCATCTTACCTTTAAATAAAAGCAACTATTTGTGCAGAGCCAGTTTCGTATTAAGCCTCTTCAAAACCTAAATCAAAATGTTCAATAAAACACCATATTGGTTGGCAAAATTATGCAGTAGTTATAGTTTATAGTCGAATTTTGTCTTTACATATTGTGCTACATATTTACTTTTTGTTTTATTGATTCTTATGACTGGGTTAACTGAAAGAAATTGTTTTAATGAAATAATTTCGCGTCTTGTACAAAATATAAAAATATTATTAAAAAAATTAGGACTTGACCACAACCGTTTTAAGATTTTTCCGCCTGTATGTAAATCACTGTAATAAAGTGTAAATAAGTTCATATTAAAAATGATTTTCTTATTTTAAACGACGACTAGACCAGCTTCGTGCCACCGCCTTGCCAATTCCTGTCGTCAAAACGTCATTGCTTAATACTGTCGTATCCCAGCAAGGTAAAATTATTTACGTTTCAGACTTAACACTAAGCCTTAGGTTGACAAAGCAAAATCATCATTTTTGGTATCTAAAGGTGACGCGTATTTTTCTTTTTTAACAAGTCCGTCAACTAGATATTTGACTTCCAACTAAATGAAAAACCTGGGACGAATTTAACTACAGCCGATTTTTAATCCGGGGGATAAAAGAGAATGTTATATTTTTGACGCCTGTGTGTAAGCGTGCGTACATGCGTGCGTAATTGTGTGTGTGTAATCAAAACACACGCACGTACACACATGCACACACTCACGGACACGAAGCCGTCAAATTTATAATACCTACCACTATTTTTCGTCGGAGTAAGTTTTATCATTCATTCACGTTCATTCCGATAATATTACGACGCATTTTAATCGGGACCCGTCAACCGAGACGCTCTTGTGTAGGTTCCGGTCGCAGCAGTCCCTTACTTACACACGTATTTTCTGTATTGCTGTCTCATCACCAGCAAATGCTTCCTTTGTTGTTAAGATTAGGGGGATTGGCACGTTCCTGAGAAACTGGCAGATGTTAGGAGTTTTGTGCAATGTTTACATTAATATTTTACAAAGTTTGATAACTAACAATTGGGTCTAAGAGGATTACGAACAGAATGTGCTTTTTTGATCGAGTTAAAGTTTTTGTGTTTTATTCATTGAGGTTTACAGTAGAAAGCAAATTGTAGCCGCTGTATTTAGCGCTCTCCACCTAAGGGAACGCGACACAATTCTTTGAACATTTAAATTTATTTTATACATACACATTCATTTATTAAATTTCTTTTTCACGCCAGAGAGAGAGCAAGTTGTTGTTGTTTTTGGCTGGAGGACATTACATCATGACGTCATTTGTGATCATATATATATGTTTATTTTTAGTAACGGCAATGTTCTATTGTTGCTCTACATCTATTCCAGTTTTTGAACTATTCCCAAAGAAAAAAAATTCAAATTTTTTTTTTACTTAGAATTTATAATTCCGTACATTCTCTGTCCCCTAGCGCCGGACACGAAGAAGTCCCTTAACGGGCACTTTATAGACATTTTTTAGACTTGTTTAGTTTTTAGACTCTATAGTACAATAGTTTCTCTATTTTTGAGAGGACAGAAGAACGGACTTAAACAAAATGTAAGAGAAGAAAAAAGAGGTAAAATGTGACAAACTACCTACCTAGTTTACAAATTGCGTGTACTAAGATTTTGACTAATAAACTTACTTAAGAGAAGCTTCGTTGCGCTACAGCATTCCGAATAGTACTCAGGTAGGTACACATTTTCAATTTTCAAATGACGGAAAGGCTAAAGAAAAGCGCCATTAGTTGAATAATCCAATATTAAGTAGAACTTTTAGTGTTGACTGTTTCGAATATTAAAATGAAAACTGGCACAGTGCTGTAGTTGACTACAGGCAGACCTACCTAACAAGACTCATCACACCAGTGCTGATATTTTACATTTTGGAATGTAGACGTCTATATGTTTAATTTAAGTAATTTTCAATATTATGCCTTATAAGAATTCTTCTCTGGGGTGGTTCTGTCCGAAGTAAATGCTAAGAGGGTGGATCCAAAAGTTCGTGGCCTAGCCTACATGGAGCTATGACATCTTTTTAAAATCTACTGTCATTTGTTAGTATGTGTCATATTGATTTATTGTGCGCAGTTTCATTCCAATACTGCACAATATAAATTTTCTGTGATTATTTGATTGAAGCAATCTGACGTAATTTTCAATAATGGAGAAAATTTAACGCCGTGCAGTCATTAAGTACCTCAATAAAAAAGGCCTATCACCAAAAGACATTCATCAAGATATGGTGAGCACTTTGGGGGAGTCTGCTCCATCGTATTCCAGTGTCAAGAAGTGGGTAGCTGAGTTTAAGCGCGGTCGTGAGAGCATTAAAGATGATCCTAGGAGTGGAAGGCCTACATCCTCTACCACGAAAGAAAACATCGATAAAATTTGTGATCTCGTACTGGGTGACCGACGTTTGACCATTGGTAAGATATCTGAGATAAAAAACATTAGTTATGGCCGGGTGCAACACATAATAACGGAAGAGTTGAGGTTCCATAAGGTTTCTGCTCACTGGGTCCCGAGGTTGCTTTCAGCTGAACAAAAACGAGTTCGATACACAATTTCGCGAGACTGTTTGGAACTTTTTGAGACTGATCCCGAGGACTTTTTGTCTAGATTTGTTACCATAGATGAAAGCTGGGTTCACCACCATACTCCACACCACCATACTCAAAGCAACAATCCAAACAGTGGAAAAGATCAGACTCCCCTACACCGAAAAAGGCTAAGGTCGTTTTGTCGACTAACAAAGTCATGGCTTCTGTTATTTGGGATGCGAAGGGCATTATTTTTGTAGATTATTTACCGAAAGGTCTAACTGTAAATTCTAGTTATTATTGTAACCTTTTACGAAGACTCCGGGAAGAAATGAAAGAAAAAAGGCCGGGAATGTTGCGTAAGAAAATTTTTGTTTCACACTTTGGTTGAAACAATGTCTGTAATCCATGATTATGGCTACGAATTGCTGCCCCACCCACCTTATTTGCCGGATTTAGCCCCCTCGGATTATCATTTATTTCCAAATTTAAAGAAACACTTGGGTGGCTTGAAATTTTCGACCAAAGATGAGGTGATAGT
>NJDC01058098.1:157914-197851 GCA_002245475.1 Calephelis virginiensis
ATCAAAATATCAATCTTGGACAGCAAGTTTTGGATTAGGATTGATTATTAATATCGGCCGTTAGCTTATCACAGAACATGTGTTTGTTTTTTAAAACATGGTTCCGATTCTCATTTAGGGAAATTTTGTTAAATTGATTAGAATTGTATGTGCGAGCAATGTCTAGTGTTAATCAGTTACATTGATGCAATCATGTTTTAAAGTCACTTAAAATATTACCTTTATCATGTTTATAAGTAAGTATATCTTGGCTACATATGTAGAAAAACATCATAATTCAATAAAAAAAATAAAAAAACTGTTCAATATCCTTTATAATCCATTTTAAATATAATGGGGAATGAACCCCATTATATTTAAAATCTAAGTTTCAATTTCTGCATTCTACACATTCTAGACAACTTCGTTTCAATAACAATCCTATTCCTTCAAGTACCTTTGTGTAGCACTGATTTCCTTTAAAAGTCGTTTTCTTCTCAAGCTGTACGAATGTGGAATGTACTCTCCAATGACAATAATTATAAAAATGCCTAGTTAATTTAAAAAAAGTATCTTCACGCGCATATCTCCGAAGAAGTAGGCAGAGGCACAACCAGGGCACCCACGACTAGCCGAACACACTAAGTCCCACAATGCGATAGGTGGCAAGCCTATCGCCAACCGGGCACATATCCAATCCCGGGCAACTTTTTTTTATAAGAAAATTGGAAAAAACAAATTTTCTTTTTGTTGCCCGACCTGGGATTCGAACCCTCATGCAGTTAAGTCCAACAACTGAACCGCTAGACCACAGAAGCGATATACTTAGTTAAATTTGATGTACAAATACTAAGTTATGCGCTAAGTATCTATCTATTTTATTTTCATCTAGTAGCAAAGACAATATAGGTATATACTAATCTCTGATAGTAGATAATATCTAAACAAAGCCAAAAACAAATGTGTAATGGATGTATACCATAATAAAACCAAAGATAAAAATATAAACAAATCAACTTGTTTCATAAATGTGACGGCTACTCAGTAGGTTTTAGCAACAAATAATTTAAACCATGTAACAACATAGTACCATGCAAAAAAACTTCTCTATCGAAACAGGACAAAATTCAATATAAATGTTTGAGAATCATAATAGGGGCTATGAAGTTTAAACACACTAATGCCCTCCAGGTGGAGTGCGGTGATCCTCCTCTCAATTTACGAAGGTAGTTCCTAGCAGATAGATTTATTTATAGAATTTCCCAATTGTCTTCCCATCCTCTTTTGCAAAAACTATCAGCACTATCCTCACTCATTGAGTCGTCTGCCTACTGGTCTCAAAAACAACCTCCTCGCTTTATAAATAGTTTCAGTAAACTGTCACAGATACCCCAACCCTTATGTCAAGCTTCCAAATTACCATTATTTGACACAAAGTTCAATTCACTCAATACACTTAAATATTGGCATTCATAAGGATAGATTCCTGCAATGCAAACAGCTTATTTAAACCCAGATTGGCTTCAGGTTTACACCGCCGCCTTTAAAAAAAATCCTACTGACATTGTTGGAGCAGCGGTCTGGATACCTAAATTTCGTGTTGCTTTATCCTATAAATGCCCTCCTATTTCCTCTGTTTATACAGCGGAAAGTTTAGCTATTTTTCAAATTCAAATTCAAAATTGCTTTTATTACGTAGATCTATACGAAGATTCTTGTAACGCGTCTATATAATTCTAAAAACTACCACCGGATCGGAACGCGGCTGCTCACTGAGATGATCCGGCGAAAGAAACTCAGCGGGCTTGTCTTTTTTCTTATAAATCTAATTTAAAAAAGTTTATTACATTTACAAATAATTTGCAGAGATTGGCATGAGGAGCAATTAATCCCAAGCATTTCTGTCTTCTAAATATTCTGAAATCTTATAATAACCCTTACCATACAACTTTATCTTGATACATTTTTTAAATTAATTAAATGGTAAGTCTTTAATATGCTCGGGAAGTTTATTGTAAAAACGTATACATTGGCCCATGAAAGAATAACTGATTCTGTGGAGACGAGACTTATGCACAACAAGATTGTTTTTATTCCTTGTGTTTACAGCATGTACATCACGATTTTTCTTAAACAAACTTATATTTTTATAGACATATAACAAGTTTTCAAAAATATATTGAGAAGTCAGCGTTAGAATTTTTATTTTTTTAAACTTTTCCCAGAGGGAAACTCTTGGGCCTAAGTTATAAATGTCTGTATACTTGAAGCTATTAAGTACATTGAAGCCCACAAGCTTAATAAGTCAATAATATTTTCTGACTCAGTTGTTTACAAGCTATTTCAAATAATAATTTCTTTGCTAGATCTAAACTAAGTATCATTTTTCACATTAAAGACATTTTGTACAAATGCTCTACTAATAATATTCAGGTAATGTTGACTTGGATACCTAGTCATGTAAGGATTAAAGATAATGAGGTAGTAGATGGGCTGGCTAAAGAATCTGTAAACATTGGCTGTCTAGACCAATTCTATGTACACCCCCTTGACCTTTCTCCGACAGCTAGACATGATCTTCTTCAGGACTGGGGTACAAATTGGGCCCAGTCTAGCCTAATAAAAGGGAAGCATTATGCAACCCTTCAGCCTTGCGTTCAGGAAAAACCATGGTTTTATCAGATTCGATCCATGAATAAAACTTCAACATCTATTGTCAGTAGGCTAAGGCTTGGTCACGTTTGTACCCCAGTTTTTCTTCATTAAATACATGTTCGAGATTCTCCTATCTGCGAGTGTGGACAAGAGGAAGGTACAGTTGATCACATTTTATTTAATTGCTCCAAATTCCCTACATCCTTGTTTGATATCCTTCCAAGTGATTTTCCTAAACCTCTTAACTAAGTATAAATGTTTACTACTCTCAAGTAACCGCAATATTTTGAAGTTGTTATGTAGATATATAAAATCTAACAAAATCAAATAATTAAAAAAATTGTTAACCGATATGTGTGCCTATATACTATATATTGTGTGTGTTTCTTTTTAGGTAACTCAATATCTCTGATAAAGTAAATATTTACTATGTGGTGGTCCCGTACTAGACATTGGCTAAATAAATCGTGAAAAACGATTGAAACGATTGGCTTATTTATAAAAGAAGAAGAAGAAGAACATCATAGTAATGTATAAGACCACATACCTAATCGATATCTTTGATTTTTATTGAATCAGGCGTTACTTTCCGGAAATCCATGATAACAGATGTAAAATAAGCCTTTATTTTGCTAATTCCGCGTAAGCAACTTACGCTTACTTACGCAGAATTAGCAAAATAAAGGCTTATTTTAAATCTATCTTTGATTTTTTTTAATGTAGGCACTATTTAACTATTAAGCTGATAGTGCGAATCGAATGCGTACCTTTGCAAAATTTCAAAGTAATCTGGTAAAAATAATAATTAATAAAAAAAATGATATAATAAATAACTAAGCATATTTCCTTAAGTCAAAAAATAAAACATTGCTTTTTTTTGTTGATCATACATAATGTTTTTGAGTCCCAGTATTTGAGAGATCATTAATATAAAGGATACAACAAATAATGTTGTCACAGTAAATAAACGAATACGAGTCCATAAATTACCGCCTTCCATCGAGAATAAAGCAACAACGCCCACCCACAAGTCCCCTCTATGTACTTGCTATTTAATCTTATGATTCCAAGAAGTACTTTTCGAAATGAATAATGGCATTGGCAGGTAGAATAGGTAACAATATGAATAATGATATACACCAGCATGACGTACAGGTACAGTTTTGTTAGCCGACTTCACAAAGATTTATATCCATTCGGTCTCTACAGTTAACGACTCTGTTTCGATTAATAAAACAAAAATAAATTGTTTGTCAAACATTAAGATTGCCCAAAAAATTAAAAAAGTAAAAATAATAAAACAACTGAAGTGTCTAAAGAGACAAGAGTTAAGATAAAAGTTTAAATTTAGAACCAAAACGTTAAACTCATCGGATTGCATCGTTGAATACTTGGGGTAACTGAGAGGGACAATCGTGAGTTGAATCAAGTGTGACACGTTTGTGTCGTTCCAATATCTGCTCGACAGTCATGTGCCCCTAGTACTTTGTCACCAGTTTCGATTGAGCATTTATCGCCTTCAACTTTTTAATTAGTATTTTATTTAATTCATTTAAATAAATGAGAGAAACGTGCTCTGTTAAAATATTTTGAGTAGTTAGATAAAATGGCGTCTAGTTGAAAAATGACGTAAAATATTCCTCTAAGATAAAATGACAATTTTCCTTAGAAAGAGGGGAACGATTCTCAAGAGTCGTCGTCAGTTTTTCTGTAGTGACATTTTATTGGTAGAGTTCAAATCTTGATCGTCGAAGTTTGCCTTTTATTGCTGTAGTTTATGGCTTACGGTTACAAAGACAATTTTAATTCTTGGAATAATATATTTCATTAATTAACATATAAATAAAACTTCTACTAACTGACTCCAAAAAGGTTCTCAATTCTACTGAATTTTTTGTTAAGCGAATACTCGGACAAATAACATAATAACATCTCACTAGTAGTTTGAGTTTATACCTAATAATAATGTAAAAATGTGTGCGTTATTAAATATAACTCAAAAACCACAAGTCATAAGTCGAATCATGATTCATGATCAAATTTATGAGGGACCATCTCATAATCATTAGCTTTGTTATGAAAAAAGAATACGCGGAAGAAGAAATAAAGACGCGGTAGTACACTCCCATGTCCTTTAAAATCTAAATTACATTCAAAAATTGACATACGCAAAACTTTTTGTAACCTGCAAAAATAGCTAGGAATTAAAAACCCAGTTTTGTATTCACAGTAACAAATTACTACTGTGATATGATCACAGTACAGTAGAAATATCTCATAAGTACTCATAATCATACGGAATAATTAATAATCGGCGGTTTGCTTTCTTTTCTGTTTTTTTTGACAAGAATAAGCTAAAGTGTTTTGAAATTAATTTCAAGTAGTTTTGGATAAAGTAAATAATATTTTATTAATAGTTAATAATATGCCTAAAATTTTGATTTTGTGAAAACACAATTAAAGAAAGTTTTTGGAAGAGCAGATAGTAAAGAGTGCCAATTTAAAAAAAAATAAGACCACATTGCATACACTATGTGAAAGCACTACTTTCATCGTACTTCTTCTTACAAACACACCGTGAAATTTCATCCTTTTTTTTTTGAATGACTAATTTGTTGTTAATCTTACGATTTTTTACAACTTCACCGAACTTTAAATGTCATCCTAGATCTTCTGGGTCCTTACATCCATCCGACTCTGCATTCGCGTTGTATATCTGTTTTGTTATTCTTTTATTTTCCATACTTACCAGAAGACTGAACCTTTCTCATTTCTACACCAACGCTTTCTTTAGACGCGTTATCTTTGGACTTTGATCTTACTTTTGCCAATGCAGTTGACGAGTGTACCACAACATTTTTTTAGCGCTCTTTTTTCGCCCGCATTCATTCTACTTTCATGTTTTTGCTGACACACCCAACTCTTGCTTATGTATGGTAGGTAACATTGGGATAAACACAGAATTATGCGAAATAAGTCTTGTTTAGCTTAGTGTTTTGAATGTGTTAGGCATCGTAATAATTTTTACGGGAAGAAACAATTTTGGTTACTCTATTTTATTTAGAAGCAGGTGCTTTCCAGTTGAGCTCATATAAATTTGATCATTACATTTACTCAGTCTAGTTCTGGTTGTGTTGGGACAATGCCGTTTGAGTTCTCCCTAGTCTTACCGAGATTTGTTAGATATGTACCTGGACTTCAGCAGAATTAAGAAGGATGCCAACAATTCCCTGTATTGCTGTAGTGTATTTATAAAGGTAAATAAAACTAAGGTCCTAAATAATCTAAATATCTAAGGGTCAGGACCGACCCGCTATAGCAAAGTTCAGAGAAGCAAAAAACGGCTATACTGCCTAGTGTTGCCAAGTAGCACGATTTTGGATAAATATTTGAAATTAAATTACATGAAATGAAAATTATTTATTTGCTGAATATGTGTATCAGAAGTTTTTACAAACAAAGTTAATTAAAATATAATCTATTAGGTACATTGTAGTGTGCAGACATTTTATAATATATTATATTTATTATTGAAGTCTTTAACATAATCCATCTTACTACAACATTTTTTTACGTTCGTTAAACAAGCGTTTTAATTTATTTATCGTTTATTCGTAGGATGTCAATTTAAAACAGTTGTCAACTAAACTGCCGTGTAAATATATTTTATGGTAAGGCAAAATGTATTTAAAAATTTAAAGGTATTGGTAATTTATACAAATTATATAATATTGAATTTGTAAAAAAATATGTAAAATTCATAATTTAATAGAAAACAATTAAATGTGAATATTTTGAACCTACCTATCAGAAACTCCCACGGTTTCCAAAAGTAACCAGTCAAGAGAAGAAACGACAAAACACATTTTCCGTTAACCAGGTTATCTCACTCTACCTTGAACTGCTATTTGAGTTTGGGTTTTATAAATAAAGAAATTTATGCCATCTCTTCTTGGGGTTGAAAGTTTTTTGCTTGAGATGATAAAGATGGGCAATGTAGAGATTAACTAATTCAAAGAAACGTTTATTCTGTCAACTTTTTTCTAAAAGCCTTTTTTTAAAGCCTTTAAAAGATTGAAATTTTGAAATTTCCGGTACTGAAAATTAGAGGAGTTTTATTTGTCTGATTCCGAATATGATGAAATTTAACTTTTTAGGAAGAACTGTTGACTACTGAAACCCCCTTTCACACATCGCATATTTTAATTTGCAATATATTTATTATTTCAGCATGGTTGGGAACTTTTCTTTATGAATAAAAGACATCGAAAATATTCGTTAAATAAATGTATTAAATCAGCATTGTTGCAAATTACATAAGTAATTATTTATTTATTTATTTAACACTTTATTGCACACAAAAACTAAAATACACAAAATACACGAGAAGTTAAAAATGCACAAAAGGCGAGCTTATCTCTAACTAAAGAAATTTCTTCCAGCCAACCCAAAAAAAAATTAAGCTGTGGAAATAAAATGGAATTATTTTTAGAAAACATAAACAACTTTTTTTTTCTCTTAATAGATATCACATTATTTAGCAAAATATTTTAAAAAAATATAATGATAACGTATACATAGGCAACTATAAATTAATGTTAGTGTTAGACTAGATTAATTGTCTATGTGTTACATTTACTAAGTATTACATTTTTTGTTCACTGCTTTGTTGTGTAACCTACCTATTCCATTGTTGCATTACTTTATTTTCTTGTACATTTTTTCATGTAAAACGACTTGCTTTACAAAGTGTACTAAGAAGATTTTCTGAATTATCTTTTTTCTGAATATGAATCTTGCACCATCTTCGACAGCTCCTGCAAGGCATTTGACCCGTCATCTCGTGATCCTTAATAATGATGATCCCGGCATTAGCATTGGTCCGACTAATTCTTGCCATGTCTTCATATATTGTTACTTTGATAGAATGTGCAGTACAAAATGACAACTGCTCTTTATGCCGCGGCCGATTTAAAGCGCTGCTCCAGAGTGTCCTCGCCCGCTGTTGTACTATGTTCCCTCGTCTAATTTAGTTCAGTGAACACTTGCTACACTCTTGCTGCAGATAATAGCACCAATATGGCGAAAATCAAATAGGCGTAAATTAAAAAATGACAAACGTGAGCCTAGCGCGAGTCTGTGTCCTATAGTAATAGACCTATCCGGCTCGACCTGTTTCGGAATTTTCAATTTAAAATTACGCGATCTGATTGGTCGATTTAAATTTTACGTCACCTAAACGTAGAGGACGTTTAAGTGACGTCAAATTTAAGTGTCATTGAAGATGTCAAATATTGTAAATTTTAGTGCATTTCAGTGATTTAAAGGGATTATTGAAGAGAAAAACTGTGAAAAAGACAGTAAAAACAAATACAATAACAATCATAGGGGACACAAAATTAGAAATAGTCAAAAACAGATATTTACAAGGATAGAAAGGTGTACGCATTACAAGTAATTAATATGAATAGTAGAACAGAAGATAATAAAACAGAGATATTTACAAGGTTAGTAAGATGTACATATTACAAGGAAATACGTTACATTATCCCCCCATATGTTACACGCCTAACTATCCCTGCCACCATAATGCCTCTGTCATGTTCCGACCCGAAGGATAGCCGGTAGACTTGCACAATAGGCCTAACATCGCGGCCCAGGACAGCGACACAGGCATCAGGAGCCTTGTGCTTGTTCACTAACCACTCAAATAAAAAAAACTGAAATTTACTAAACACAATTTAAGTAAACTAAATAGCATAAATAGGCCTACATCAGCGTTTTATTCGAAACACTAAATTTTATTTAACATTAACAGTACCCACAGATTAAAATATTTAATTCCAAAAAAAAGTTTTATGAGTAGAACTGAGAACATAACATTCCATAAAGTGCCGGCAAACTGTGACGAGATATTGTCGGTGATAATTAACGTCTGTTCAAGACGAGCCATTTAGTCCAAACCACTCCATTAATGCTAGCAATTACCTACTTTATCACAAACTAGCAAGACTGAAATTAGAGAAGTCCACAAACTTGCGTCATTACGCGTCGAAAAGGTAATTTGAAGCCGTATGGTTAGAGCGGACAAACATATGATTTATGTCACGTTGACTGTGTGCGTGGCGCGTATGTGTGTGTGTACGGTCAATAAAGAGACGCATGCGTAGTGACAGTCACCGCCATCTGTTGGTGAGCACGTGGAGTTGGCTTTGGCGCGCATGGGCGATTTTATCGATTCCGTCACCTTGACTGGTTTAATAAATTCGTGTACACGACTGGTCGAGCGTTTCGTTCATAAATACACACGTCTTGCCTTATCTAGGCAGTTTTACTTCGTCTATTTTAAATGCAGGTGAATTTTTTTATGTTCAGAAATGTACTAGTTCCATATTCAAATTGTAATTAAAGAACTTTTTTGCTCATCATAAATTATTTAAATTTTTGGACCAAATTAAATTAAACGAAAGAAATTAATTTTTTTAATCTAATAGCAACAAAATATTTCCCGCATATTACCCACTACATCTTAGTCTATTTGCGAAAAAAGCAAATGAAATCTTAATTTCACGTTTGCTTAAAAATGAGATAAGTGTATTAGACGGTGTTGTGTGGATAACAGGTGGGGTATGTAACTGTATTTATAAAGAAACACAAAGCTGTTTTGAAAGCTGAAAATAAATAAATACAATTAATTAATATCACTTGAGTTTTCACTAGGTATATTTTATTATTATACATACATACATATCTTTATGCCAAGTCCCTAACGGGGTAGGCAGAGAGTTGGAATACTAGTAATAGCTACTTCACGATCCTCACAAACTTGTCTGGCTTCCTTCACACTTATTATCCTTTTCATACAAACACGCCGGTTTCGGAGACTTGAAACCATCCTCGGATAATATCCGAGCGATTTGATCATGAAATATCAATGTTGGTCTCCCCGGGTGTCTACATCCATCCACATTCTTTCCACATGATCGAACCAGCGGAGCATGCACTTTCTCATTTTAACACCAAAATCTTCTTTCAATTCCACTATTTTTCATATCTCACTGTCACGAATGCGGTCAGTGAGCTTAACACCACAGATTTTCGGTATCGCTATAATTTCGACCACATTTATCCTACTTTCATGCTTTTTCTGCCATACCCAACTCTCGCTTCCATACAACAGCGTTAGTATAAAAAAACGAGAGTGCCGGCAGAAGTGAAAACTTAAACATTAACGTTGTGCATTTTTAATATCTTGGAATGGTCAGGGAATAATTTTGCACGAATTGCTTTAAGTATAGACTACATGCTCATACTAAAAAAAATGATGGGTCATATGAAACACTAGGTGACGTATATAGGACGATATAAGAGCATAAAATAATAAGATTCAGCACTATGCTGTCACCTGTAAGCTGTCCAACTGAGTGCAGGTGAGAATTCAAAAGTGCAGGTAGAGTGAGTCCATTTTGGTCATTTATTTTTGTACGTCATTGTTATCATCGATAGAACCATGACAAACAATAAGAAAGCCGAAAATCTTGTATACAATATTCATGACAACACGGACATTCGCGCAAGCGACATGCGCCGTCTAAGCGAAACAGCAGGCGCAGGCATACATTTTTGCCGCGACGTAGAAAGAGAGAGGGATACTTCCCCTCTTATGCTGCGCCGGCTGTTTACTCTCCATCCGTCTTAGGAATTTTCAATCAGGTCACGTGTCCTGACGCGAGTTTTAAAGTTTTTACCCATTCCATAAAAAGTACGTAACGCCGTTAAAGAAGTTTTCACTTCAAAAATAGGCAAAGCGAGTCTTGCTCGTTGACTCAAAACCTCGCTTTGAAATAGCTTATCCAGCGTTCCATTCACATTATTCCCTGAACACATTTTACTTTCCACGTCCACGGTGTGCCTTCCATCCCTGCTAAAAACATAACCAAGATATACAATTTTATTCACTTGCTACAACATTACAACATCAACTAAAACCCCCTGCATCCGTTTTGGCTACGTCTCTTTCAAACACCATTACTTTGGATTTCATCGCATTCAAATGCTTTCTTAACTATTTCCTTCCATGACTGTAACCAGTGTTTGCAACACAGATCGTGTAGAGCTCAAAAGCACAGCATCATCTGCGTTAAGCAGGCAGTTTACCACTTTGTCGCCCAAACGTATTCCCATATTCAATGATCTTAATTTTTGAAGACATTTGTCCAAATACTGGATAAACAAACGTGCTGACAACACACAGCCCTGCTTGACGGCAATGTTAACATCAAACCAAGGCGACCATTGCCATCCACCCGCACACATGCTTTACAATCTAAATACATTGACTTCACCGCACGCAGCAGGGGACTGTCTATCTCGTAATCTGGTAAAATGTCCCAAAGTTCCTTACGTACCACCCCATTAATCACTTTTTTGAGATCCACAAAACCACAGAAAACCTTCGGACCCACAGTCAGTCATTTTTCTACAATGTTGCAGAGTGAAAACTTTTGATCCGTACATCATATTTGAGACCTGAAAGCGCCTTGAGCCTGCCACAATATTCCATCGCACATCCCTTGCATCCTCTTTTCAAATATTTTGTTGACACCTTTGTTGCTAAACTGGTGGCTGTGACTTGTAGAGTCCATGCGTGGACCCTCGCCTTTTTTACAAGGGTACGATGATCAGCGCCGCCCGTATTCGGGGTATTTGATTATTACAATTAAGCCAACCGGTTTCACTTATTATCATCAGGGCTGTAATAAATGAAGTTTTCAAAATACACATAAAACTATAAAAAAGCGCCGTCGATAAGACGAATAGGAACTAAAAATATATGATTTTAAATTGTGGAGATTTTTTTTATGTTATTAGGAATGCAAACAAGCAGACGGATTTTCTGATGGTAAGAAATTCACGCCGCCTAGAGACACCAAAGGTGGTAATGGTGCATTGCCAACCAGAGGCAGGGATGTTAGTCAAAAGCAAGTTTACCGGCTACCTTGCCCTCCAAACCGGAACACATCTACGGCAAGCAGGGCTACTTTATTAAAAAAAATATCCCCAAAAAAATAAGGAAAAAAGTTTTTATGGAAATCGTAACTATTCTACGTTAACGAATTCGCGGGCAGACGGCTAGTTGCGTATAAATTGACATTTTAGAATTATGTTTGTTTGGAGAATTCATTGCTTACCGTCATCTTAATTTTTATATATTTAACCAGCAGAGTCAACTACACGTTGCTGTGGCTAAGGTTTCTTTCTTTTATCATATTGGAAGGCAAACAAGCAGACGGATTTCTTGATGATAGGAAATTCACGCCGCATAAAGACACCAAAGGTGGCAATGGTGCGTTGCCAACCTAAAGCCGGGATGGTAGGCCTGGAGCAAAAGTTAGTTTACTGGTCACCTCACTCTCCGAACCGTAACACGTCAACGGCAAGCGTGGCGGCAGGAACAGGTAAGGCGGTGGTACCAATCCGGGCGAGTCGCTGCGAAACCCTACCACCTAGTCATATGTCAAGGTGTTAGTAATGGTAAGCCTGTGCTCGCCTTTAACGAGCTGCCTGGCACTGGAAGGCTAACGTTCTATTCTGCAAAGGAGCCCGGACCAACACGGGGTTTCTGTTATATTAAAACAATATTGCGACTATTAATTGATATATAAGCTATCCTATCTTCAAAATAAGATCAGAATACATAAGGTGTTGATTAAATTTTGTTTAGTTTAAGCGCTCGCCACTATCGTTTTCGTTTCAAATAAATGTCTCAACACTGCAGCCTCAAGTTAGCACCGCAACATTATTCTCTTTGGTGAATCCATACTATAATAATACTTCACCAATACAAATGCGAAAGTCTGTCTGTCTTTCTGTCTGTTGCAGTTTCAATGTTAATAAATTTGATATGCATTCAGCTAAAGCTAAACACTTGTACTTATTCACTATACACTTTATTTAATACTTTTCGTTACTCTTAAGATAAAAATACTGTTTTAGTACTCTTAAGATAAAAATACTGTTTTTAAAGTTCAGTACTGGGTATGTCACAAGCACGTAATTTGCTTACTCTAGGGTTGGATTCAATTTGTGTGACTTGTCGAGGAATATTTATTTATTATTTATTTATTCATCCTGATTGGTACCATCGCCTTACCTAATCCTATGCCATAATGTCAGTGCTAATTGTTGACGTGTTCCGATTCTGAGGATATAGTAGGTAGCTACAATTACTTTTATACTTTGTAAACTTACTTTTGCTTGAGGCCTAACATTCCAGCTTCAGCTTGGCAAGCAACGCATCATTACCAGCTTTGGTGTGTTAAGGCTGCGTTAATTTCATACCGTCTGGAACTATGTCTGCTTGTTTTCCTTCCAACATCATAAGAAAACACACTTAGAAGAAGAGGCAAACGGGTAAGCGAATATCCTGATGATAGGCGATCTTCGTCCCCCACGAACTGTAATGCTGACTTATTAGAAGCAATAAGCTCTGTTCTTGTCTCTGGTCGTATTATATGCAAAAAGCCAACACTTAGCACCAGGCAAAAATATAGATAGTAGGTACGGGGGAAATTTGGTTTCTGCAGCGAGGTCAGAATAAGGACCCAACTAGCGAGTATTAACTTAAAATTTTTGAGTTTCTCGAAGCACTCCTTACTATAGATGTGGTTGAAGACGATAAGAGAGATGACACCTCTATGCTACACTAAAGTATAACGATATCAAGTTTAGCACGTTGTACAAATGTATACTTAGGTAATTAACAACTTATAGCAATGTATCTACTCGTATCTTAACCAATACAGTTTTTATTCATCTATTTTGCATGATTGTTTTTCAGAATCTTGTTCCGAGATCGGTAAACCTTTCAAATAAATAAATATCGTTAAAATTGATTGAACGACGTTTAAAAGTTCAGAGTTACACTAAAGCTTTATAAAACACCGGAAACATATAATTTTATTACTAATGCTTTATCTATTGACTACAAGCTTAGTTATAACAAAAGAGGGGAACGAAATAGGTCCATGCCCTGTAAGTAGGTAAGGATGACGTCACGGGACCAGGGCCGCATAAGAAGCACAAAAGCTCGCGCGAGACACTAGCTAATGGAGCGAGCACGGGCACGCCCACCACTTACGCCCCTTGCGCTTAGGGATTCTATTGGAAAGTTCTTATTAATTGGTCATTCTTCACTTTGAGTGTGTAATTAGTCCCAACTGCTTATATTATCCTCGTCGATTATTATTATCATATTAATAATTTAATTATTTGATTCCATGGCTAGAGAGCTATGAATAGCCAGACTATTAGTATAATTATATAATTATTGATATTGTTTACACATAAGTAAAGGTAAATGCTTAATTCTTAATATTCATTTCGTATTTAATGTAACGGTAACGGAAATCTATTACTGTCTCCCTAAACACCGAGACAGTATTCAATTCGTAAAAGCTAAAACCCATAATTTCACATTACAGCAGATATGCCGGCTATAAGTTATCGACAAACCTGTTACACCTATAGTGTCTATAAACGTCGGTTATGTTTTACCATCAGAAAAATCGTTGCTATTTGACTTTCTTAAACTTAACATTTTTGTTTAGCGCTTTCTACTAATACGTAGCTCATACTAGGTATACGTTTTGCTTAACTTAAAAAAACAACATGCTATGACGAAAATATTATGTTTATTGCTTTTCAAAATAATCTCCTTTACATTTTAAACATTTTTTCATGCGATCATAACATTTTTAAAACAGGAGGACCACAGATCTAAAGGCGTGTTTTCTACGTGCTGATTGAACGCTATCACTGCCTCTTCGGATTTGGTAAAGTAAAAGTAAAACCTCTAATAAAATCGTTGATTTTGGGGAAAACACAGAAATCACAGGGTGCTGAGTCGGGGCTATGTGCAGGATGAGTGTCGAGATGTACTTTTTCGGAAGCTAAAAATGACTTTGTTTTGTTGGCCGAGTGTGAAGAAGCGTTATCATGGTGTAGGAGAATGCGGCTTTTGGGTCGTCTTTTGCGAACTTTTTCTAACACCCTGGGTAAACAAATGGTAGAATACCACTCGGCATTAACACTATTTTGATTTTCAAGTGGAATTGTACAGATAGGACCCGTAGCTGAGAAAAAAACGCGATCATTTTTTTACCAACGTGTCACGCCTGTCTCACTTTTATCGGCTTGTTCTCATTTTCAAATACCCATTTACAAGATTGCTGTTTTTTTTTCGGGTTCAATAAATCCACGTGTCCTGTGACAATGTCATAAACAGCATTAGAATGTCCGTGGTCGTACTACAGTAGCATCTGTTAGCACCATTCCAAGCGAGCCCGCTTCTGCTCTGCTGTCAGTTCATGGGGATCCAACGACAACAAAGTTCCCGAACTTTCAATTCTTCTTGTAAAATTTTCTGAATTTGGCTCATACCAATCCTCAATAGTCGTCGAATTGTCTCATAGGTAATCCGGGGGGTGGGGAGGGGGGCTTCAATTACCCGCTTAACAGTAGCCACATAATTTTCTTTGACGTCAGTTAAAGGCCGTCCTTTACAAAATTCGCCATGTAAAGAAGCTCAACCTCTCTCAAATTCAGCAAGCCATCGCCTCATAGTGCTTAAACAAGATGCTTCTCTCCCAAAAGCATTTTGAAGACGAGCGGCACAGTTTCCCTCCATTTGTTTTTTTTTTATTACTAAGAAAGTGGCAACGTTTTAAAAATATAAAATTCAAAATACTTTCTTCTTTCTTTAGGTTTTGGCCTTCACGTTCGTATTTAGCCATTAGTCAAGTAGTAATTTGCATCAAATTTTATATCAATTTCAATTAATCATCAGTCATAAGTCGTCAGTAAGTCATGTCAGGCTCTTGGGTAAAACGGTGGCCTTTTTACACAAGCCCATCTAATGAGTTTTGGCGGCAATGAGGAAATATAAGATACGCTAATTTCTTCATGATTATTTCATTTGTGCACTTTCACTGAACAAAATTGTACAAAATGCCACCAAAATTGACTAATTTCACTCAATATTAACACGAAATTCAATAATTATGAAAAAAACTTCGACCATCTTTTCTCTCGATGGCGCCAAAACTCCCAATTCAAAATACTAAAAGTGCAAAACTTTTAGTGTGCACCATATAGTGCACACCAGTTTGGCTTTCATATGAAAAAATTAAAAAATAAGTTTGCTATGTTTTTATTCGCCCAAATCATATGACACTAGTTGCCTTATATCTGAATGCCTTTATACTTACTTTCAAATTATACGGGTTATATTTTTTCAAGTAAACTTTATACAAAATTCGGGTTTGCTATGTGTCTATGGAAGTCCCGCCTCTTATTACGTAGTATTTAATACTCTTTGTATCACACTGATCGGAACGATTACTACGATGCTTTTATTGCAAAATATTAAGTACCTACCTAAGTATCAAAAGAACATCTCCTATTTTTGCCCGAATATAAAACGTAGTTTTTTATTTTATTAGCCAGACACTCAACAACAAACAAACCCCTTGTTAGACGTATTTTATAGGTATAGGTAAGCGTAGTAGTATGTCTAAGCTAACGTTCGCGTAATAGTCTTTTCTTTTTTCTTTAGTAGTGTTATTTATAGTAATACTACTATAAGTTTTGCAGTTCAGAAATTATTATAGACTAGCCAACCAAGTAAACTTATTTATTTATTTAGTTCTTTATAGTACACAATTTATGTCATAAAACATGGACAGTGATAAACAGAAGTGCACAAAAGCTGGGCTTGTCTCTAGGTCTACAGATTTCTTCCAGCCAACCCTAAAAATTAAAATCTGTGATGAAACAGTAGAAGGCATCATGCGCGAAAAAAAATAACCTAAACATAATAAAAAAACTCATAACAATGACATACCTACTATAAAATATTATAAATAACATTAATAAATCTATATAAGTAAGATACCTGAAAATCACAAATTGTTATGTAAGTGTTAAGTAATATTCTTTCAACCGTTTTTTGAAGATGGGCAGGGAAGTGCTATCGCGGACCTCTAGAGGGAGTGAATTCCATAATTTCACAGAACGAAAAGTAAAGGAGTTTGAGTAATAATAGGAGTGAGATACAGGAAAACGAAGTATTGAATTACGACTACAGCGACACGGTGATTCACTGGAGTGTAAAAAATTAAAGCGCTCTCGAAGATAAGAGGGGGATAAGAAACACTTCGTGTCTTTTGACATTTACAGAGTCTGTCAAACTTAGAGTTTGTTTAGTTTAGTTTTTAGCACTTTCCCTACAATTTTCCCAGTTTTTCTCTTCATGTGATCCTTATCTTGACAATAAATAACCAATACAACAAAAAAAGCAAAATTGGTCCATCCGTTTAAGTATGATGCGAAGACCACGCGAAATGGAGATTCATTTTAATATATATACAGAGTTACTTTGAAAGAATCGACCACATTTTAAAATACCCCCTTATATCTAAAGGTTAAAACGGTGATGCATTTTAAATATTATTTTCAAATTGTAACATTTACTTTTCAAAACATTAATTTAAAACAGACTGCAAAAAAGTCATGACATCACCAGCTGACTGCGATCGGTGAAAACCAGTTTCATGCTTTATTTACGTTGTAACCATTCATTTTGTATTTTGAGTCAACTAACAATTATATATTTTTTAACTTTTAGTTTTATCAAAGATCGAGAGTGTTACCGATTCCGAAACATTTCTTAAAATTTGGCTGGTGATTAGATCTAACCCTGTACAGATGTACTTACTGATCAAAACGCTCAGTATAAAATTTGGTCCAACTTACTTTTGTATGTTGGGAAATATTTGAACGTATAAGATTATCTTACATAAAGAAACCTATCCTCTTGCCAAGTCCTTTGTACGGTAGGCAGAGAGTATCAAGTGCCAATTGCTACGACTCCTACAGACCTGCCTAAGCTAACATAATAAATAATAAATAAATAATAAATATCTCAGGACAAGTCACACAAATTGAATCTAACCCCAAAGTAAGCAAATTATATGCTTGTGTTATGGGTGTTAGTCAACGATTCTAATACATAGAAATACTTAAATATATACCAGAATAAATTTAATAAACACCCAGACCCGGAAATGCAGACATCTAAATGCTCATCACACAAATGCCTGCCCCCGTCGGGAATCGAACCCGAGCCTCGCGGTAGGTCGTTGTAAGTTAGGCGTGTACGCTAGCCACTCGATAGCTGCTTTACAGCTGACTTTTGGGCTATCCTTTAATTACAAATCTCAGTCATGCTAATTTATTAGTATTCGTCTTTGGCTCATAGTATCATTTTGAAAAATAGGAAATAACCCTTTAGTTTTTCAAATGCAAAGTGCAGTTAGCTATTTTTTTCAAGAACGAAAAACTTGACCTCAGATGAGATTTTGAAACTGCTCCCTTTTGTCTCTCACTGACGACTGCTCTAACCAATCACGTATACTTGTCAAGTGGTAAATCGAAGATCCAAGTCATATATTATTTCTTTTTACTTTCTTTCTTATCGTTTCAGTCGAAATTTTTGTCCTAAAGCTTATGTCCCATATTGGTCCGGGTCCGATGTTTAGAATAGACCATCTGCCTCTCTACCTGGTAGCTCGTAAGAGCCTAGCTTTGGTTAAAATATGTCATTACCATCAAGACCACTGGTGGTAGCGTGAGTGCTGTGCAGCTACTGGCACGGGTAGGGATCCACAGCCCTAACATAATTGCGCCGCCATAACGACAACATGTTCCAGTCCGGAGAATAGGGTAGCTGTTACATTTTCACAATAGGCCTAGCATCCCGGCCACAGGACAGCGACGCACCCATACACCATACACATCTATGGTGTCTATGGGCCACGGTTAATATGACGGCAGGAATAGGTAGTAACTCGCTAGTGTTGTGTTCAAGAGCACAAACTAAAATAAATCCGATTCCAATTTGCATGAAAGCGGGATTCAACAGTACCTAACCCTACTGACTCCATAGTTAAATCCACGATAAAACAAGCTTCAATGTAGCCACATAGCCCTTACCAATGTTGGAAGCAAGCGCCGAGGATCTACCAATTTTCATAAAATTACGTTTTCTGTGGGTTTATGGATATAGGTTTTTATATAAGCTTGATACAAAAAAAAAGGATTACGAAACTTAAATCTTAAAACTACTAGTAGCGCCATCTACTGGATGAGACTAACTTTATAAAAGTAACAACTAGTTACCTAGGTATCTAACTATTCTTATTTTATATGAACTGAGTATATAAATGCTATAATAATATAATAATTGCTAAACGTAATAATATTATAGGCAAGCTCTTAAGTTCAATTCTGGAATTTATTAGACACATTCATAGATATCTTGACGCTAAATCCCTTGCAGATTATGCAGGCCTGAAGGCTATCCTTGAATCTCAATGGAAATTGGAAATTGGAATCTGATATTATGTAATTTAATACTCTTGAGCATGGTACTAGCGGATTCATAACATTATTAATATTGTTGATTATTAATTATTTTGTTGTTCATATTATTATTAATATTATGTTAAACATAAACTATAAACATTATTAATCATATGTTAAAATGCGAAAGGGCATGCTCCGCTGGTTCGAACAGGTAGAAAAAAATTGACAGATAAAAGATTGACAAAGCAGATATATAAGGATAGAGTGTGGATGGATGTTGGTATCCGGGGAGACCAAGGTTGACATTCCACGATCAGGTCACTCGGGCATTATCTTAGGGTGGTGTCAAGAGTCTCCGAAACCGGCGTGTTTGTATTAAAAGGGTAATAATTAATGTGAAGGACAGGACAGGTTTGTCAGGATCGTGAGGTCTGGCACTCGAAATTCTCTGCCTACCCCTTAAGGGACTTGTTGTGAAGCTATATATGTATGTATGTATTACTAGTGAGCTGCTGACATGTTTGTTCAACTACCAATCCAATGCGGCAGTATTCTCGCGGTTATTGTTTTAGCGACAAGTAGTTTTGGACTCTTATTGCGCGACGGTCAACCTGAGCCTATGCAACAGGAAAGAGGGACGGTTTCCCGACCGAACTGCTTCGTCTTCTAGTTGGCTCTTCAGATACGAAAGTTGCCGTACGACAGTTGGTTTGTTAATTGGATCTCAATGGATTACTATGCGTAATAGCCTGGCCACGGGAAACTCGCTAAAGCGAAAATTCGCGCGGGACTACTGGCGGAACGTCTAGCGACTGAAACAAAAGTATAACAATGTTCTTAGCATGCCACGCGCCACGACGACCAGCGAAGCGACCGGCGAAATGTATCGAGCGAATCGCGGAGGCGACTGGCGGCGCGGCGGGCGAGCAAAACAAAACGTAAGATTCAGTAAGGAGCAAGGCCACGGAGTCGGGCGGCAATTGCGGCGAATAGTACAGTGATCACAAATTATAAAGACTTATGTACAAGTAACAGTGATTAAATGAGTTAAGTTGTTTTCGCCGCGAAAAAAAGAACACCGAGATTTTTACTGCTGAAATACTAGCTGGAAATAATGTCAAAAACAATTTTTCCATTTGAAATTCTATTTGCATAGACTTTATTCTCCAATTCAGGTTGAATATTAATAACAATGTAATCTAAGGTTTCAAGTCATTCTCGTAAACGTAAAGAGTTTTTCTGGATTTGTTCTGATTTATGTATTCCTCGTACTACTTGTAGAATTCACCATCAAAACCCTATGTTGGTCCGGGCTCCTTTGAAAAATAGACCACCTGCCTCCCTGCCAGGCAGCTCGTAAAAGGCGAGCACAGGCTTACTGTCACTAGCACCGTGACATCTGACTAGGTGCTAGAATTTTGCAACGACTCGCCCGGATTAGTATCACTGCCTTAGCTGTTCCTACCGCCATAATATCAGTGCTTGCCGTTGACGTGTTCTGGTTAGGAGGATAAGGTAGCCGGTAAACTTAATTTTGCTTGAGGCCAACCATCGGGACTCAGGTTGGCGACACACCATTACCTCCTTTGGTGTCTCTAGGTGGCGTGAATTTCTTACCATCATAGAATACGTCTGCTCGTTTGCCTTCCAATATCATAAAAAAAAGACATTTCACTTTGGGACTTCCTCACTTTTCGCGGCGGCGAACGCGACTGGCCGTGGTCTGCCAACGGTGCCGCGCGAATTGTCGCCTCGCCAGACGCATCGCCGTTTGCACCGCCGCGCCGGTCCCCGTGGCCTAGCCGCAAAGTAAGTTCGGCGTTAGCCCCGTAAGGTTACAAGTGGCTACCGTAGAAGACGAAACTCACATGTTATAGTTAAGTTCTACTTAGATATTCAAGCTTCGTAACTATGCACAGTAGTCCATTGAGCCGCAATCAATAAACCTCCTCCTCCTCCTAAAAGACAGTATGAATAAATAGGTAATATGGTTTTTTACTTACAAAAAAATAAACGAAATTGTATATCTTGGTTGTGCTTTTAGCAGGGATGGAAGGTACACTGCGGATGTAGAGAGGAGAGTATGTGCAAGGAATAGTGTGAATGGAGCGTTGGGTAAGCTATTTCAAAGCGAGGTTTTAAATAAAAAGGCTAGGCTTTGCATAATTTTTCGTGCGTATCCCAATGTTGGAAGCTAGTGTTAAATATGTCAGAAAAAGCATAATAGTAGGATAAATGCGGTCGAAATGAGAGCGCTATGGAAAATCTGTGGTATAACGCTCGCATACGGCATTCGTAACAGTGAGATCTGAGAAAGAGTGGGATTGAAAAAAAGTGTTGTTAAAATGCGAAAGGGCATGCTCCACTGGTTCGGTCATGTGAAAAGAATGACACATGAAGGATTAATAAAGCAGATATGTAATGCGAATGTGGATGGATATTTGTACCCAGGGAGACCAAGCTTGACATTCCACGATCAGATCACTCGGATGTTATCCGAGGGTGGTGGCAAGAGTATCCGAAACCGGCGTGTTTGTATTAAAAATTGTAATGAACGTGAAGGAAGCCAGACAGGTTTGTCAGCATCGTGAGGTCTGGCACACGATACTCTCTGCCTACCCCGCAAGGAACTTGGCGTGAAGATATGTTTGTATAACAAAAAATTGCTGTTGGTGGTAGATTCCAAATCGGATGAGTTGCTGTAGGTATTCCACACCTAACCCAATTATGACTGACTGCAACACTGGAGTAATTTAGGGTATAGCTCCTATAACTAGACACTAACTTTACGTTAGACCAATCTTAAGCAAAGCCCAATTTAAAAAGGTTAAATTAAAACAGTTTAATTTAAATTAAAAAATTAACACAGAACTAACACTTTTTGAGTAAAAAGTAATTTTATTTGTTGCCATAAAAGATATTATTTTCTGTAAAATTTTTGATTTTTTACGTTATTCTATTGTTAAAAATTTTTAAAGCTTCATATTATCTGAGGGTGGTGACAAGAGCCCCCAAAACCGGCGTGTTTGTATGAAAAGGGTTATGAATGTGAAGGAAGCAAGACAGGTTTGTCAGGATCGTGAGGTCTGGCACTCGATACTCTCTGCCTACCCCGTAAGGGACTTGGCGTGAAGATATGTATGTATGTATGTATGTAAATTAAAACAATTCAGAAACGACTTGATAGGGGAACCTTACGGTAAACATCACCTATTCCCGCATTCCTAACATGCTAGTTATAGAAGAAGTATGCAGAGGGTGCTCCAGGGGGTCTAGAAACTCCCACCTCTCGAAAATGGCATATCTGTCCTCATGTGACTTAGGTGTCAGTTCCGTCGTGCAAGTACATCGGCGACTCTACCCCACTGACTGGAAAATCACGGCAGGAATAAGTGAAGCGTTGAATCCCTACCTAAGCAAATTGCTGGACAGTAAATACTCTTCAACCAGTGGTAAAACTGATGATGACTCATGTAACCCATGCTCGCCTCCTGCAAGCAGCTTTGCAGTGAAGCAGATGGTATATTCTAGACAGGGGACCCGGACCAACACGGTGTAATCCTATTAATATTATAAACGCGAAAGTTTGTATGTTTGTTACTTCTTTCGCAAAAAAATCTAAACCGATTTTCATAAATTTGGTACACATAGAGAATAACTTGTACTACAACAAACAATATGTTCCGAAAAATACACCAGTGGGATCATTAATTATGCGGGCAACGCCGCGGGCAACAGCGAGTTGGCATGAAATAAATCTATAAATAGAGCAATTCTGATTTGCAGGTTAGACAGGTAGCGAGTTGTCTTGACAGCTATCGCACACACATATTATTACGTTAATTAAGAAATATTAAGATAATAAAGTATCTTCGGCTAGTCGTAGGTGCCCTGGTTGTGCCTCTGCCTACCTTTTCGGGGATATGGGCGTGAAGATACTTTTGTAAAGAAACCCAATACCTAGTTTATACCTGTTGGCGTTCAAAGTAAAACTACATCATGGAAATAGTTTTGTAAACTAAATACACACACACACACACACATACTTACAAATCATAATTTTTTTGCAACGTAGAATGTTATTAGTTATCTACTATTAGTACCCATTCTTCTTTTCATTTTATTATGCCAGGTATCAATATGCCTTTTATTATGTTTCAAAGAAAACGTTTAAAATTTAAATAGGGCCCAACTTTTGCCTGATATTCTATTTTGCAAATAATGTATGATTTTTCTCAAGGAATTATCTAAAATTTGAATGGATCCCGACTCCCGACTGATAATATTCTATTCTATTCTATCCCGAAGCGAGTGTTTATTGGGTACATGTATGTTAATAAAATTGATTATTTATTATTTTGCAATAATAAATTCATAAAAGTTTAAAAACTTTCAGTTAACATCTTTTTTATGTAAAATTGGAATTTTTGTATTTAAATAACATATTTTTGTGATAGTGGGTATCACCTTAAGAACATTGCCAATTGAGCTATAACCTTAATAGTATAGCTATATAATAGAGCTATATCTGACCCAACCCAACAATGATTACGGACCTGTTTAGTTAAGCTAAATGCAAGGTGCATTTAGCTTAACTAAGCAGGTGCAACTTAGCCTGAAAAGTCTAGATTAGTAGTAACAAAGAAAAAGTGGTAGAAGAAGAAAAAGAAGAATAATGCAGTTGAAAAAAATTTACTGATGGTACGTTACTCTTTTTTATCCTCGGCTTACGAAGCTAAAATCAAAGATAGCTTGGTTGCGAACTTAAACACAGAACTAACACTTTTTGAGTAAAAAGTACCTAATTTTATTAGTTGCCATAAAAGATATTATTTTCTGTAAAATTTTTGATTTTTTACCTTATTCTATTGTTAAAAAATTTTAAAGCTTCATTGGCCGATAGGTCAAAAAGTATTTACTTTAAAACTCTTAATGAATTAAGAGGTGACATCCACCAACCCGCATAACAAAAGAATTTTTTTTACTCGAATTTACGTACCACTTAGGTACTTTAATCATTTTTAGAAACGGATCCCTTTGAAAAAAAACCCTAAGGCCTGCTTGCTTGTTATTCTCGTTTAGAGGGTACATTAGCCGTAGTAGTTGTTAACAGCATTCTCATATTACTACTACTAATATGAGAATGCTGTTAACAACTTAAGTCTCTACAGGCAACAGCAATCTGGAACTAGTCATCATATACAATCTTACAACAAAAAATCGTCTACAAGGCTTTTATTGTAAGCTTAAGGTAATGATTGCGAGTTGTGAGTTGTGGTGGGCGGGCCGAAGGGCCCTGGGCGGGGTGGGGGCCGGGCCGGGTGCGGCCCCGCCCGGGGGAGGAGCAATGCGCCTGCGCGTCTCGCCATACCTTCACCATAAACTCTGGGACACTCGATATTATTTATGTTATTTTGGTAGTTTATTTTTACCTTATTTATAAGAATCATAAGTATCCATTAGCTTATTACATTTTAACAATCGATAAGGTTTATTCGTTTAATTATGTATTTTTTAACTGGTCTTCTGGTTTTTTAGCGTAGGGACGTGAGAACCCCATCGCGAATAAGTTCTGATACATCTGATATTGTTTACTTTTACCTTACTATTGTTTTAACTGATTTATATATTCTTATTAACTATATTTTTAACTCTTCCGTCATACCGATTTATTTGTTTTATTATACTCATCAGTATATGTACCTTGTTTATCAGTTCTTATGTATATTGGTATTTTTAAAAGTTTTGCTTTAACGGCGGGATCGTAAAGAATTGTGATGCGTTCAATAGTGGAACAATCTTGGATGAATGTGTTAAAATACCATAACTCATATAACCTTTTAACCCTTGACGCAAAACGAGGGTTAAAAGGGGTTAAGAGGATTGTAATAAGCTCACGTGTCTGTGTGTAAGTCTGTCTGTCTCTGGCGTTGTAGCTCTTCGTCGTTCTTAGCTGTGGAGATATGTCCAGGCATTCAAGGTTACTTTTATTACAGTTTTTCACTTTTGATCATATATAGGACCTTTTGAACATACATGCGGGTATGACGGAGCTTGAAGGCGGGAGTCGTAGTCTTAAAAATTCTAGTAGTAAAACCATCGAGTTTGGACTCATTCGATTCGCCTTAAATAGATCTTTTCATATTATCTTATGACGAGGACTGGATGACAAGGACCTGATGAATTTAATGTGGGATGGCTGATGGATCAAAGTCTCAAACTTTCGGTACTGTGTTTTATTGCACTGGGAGGTGGGTAATGAATTAAATTTTAAAAGTTGCAATATTCTATTTCATAATCTTTACAGGTAGTCTAACTGACGTGATTAATATGGTTCTTATCTTCTTATTTTTAGGCGTTGAAGGTCATCCACACATTTGTAAGCATCGTAATGGATATTAGTCGCATTAAGGATAGCGCCCTTTTGGACGGGCCGGGTCGGGGCGCATCGCAGCGCAATGATCCGCCTAGATCGCTTTCATAGATTTTATATGAAACAGCGCCCACTGTGCCGGGGCGCCGGTGCGGATTTCCGCGAGGCATCCGCGCGCATTCTCTGATGCGGCCTATAGTGAACAAATATAATGATATCATTATTAAGAATAGACGCTAATGGCATTTTAACGCTAAAGTTTCGTATGACAACCACTTTCCATACTTGACGATTTTAGCGTCGAGTCGCCTCTCTATTTTTTTGCTCTACTCTTTGGCTGAGCTTCCCGACCCGACACCCTCCGCCCCGTCAACAGTCCTTTATGGATATTAATTTCACTTTTGCACATTTTTGAGGCGTTACTGTTAAAACACTAACAAATGCTTGTAGAATTAAGCTGGTTTGATATAAGAGAACGAAGGCAGGAGACATAGTCCTGGAATGCCTACCGATAAACCTATCGATTTTGGACTCGTTAGATTCTTCTTAACTAGATCTGTTCATATCTTATGGAGTTAGCTGATTGATGATAATTTAAAAGTTATGTTATTACGTTTTGCAATTCTTGCAGTTTATTTAAACCATATAAAAAAATAGAGGTATTGGAAGTTAGATGTAAACGTGAGTATGTATATGCCTTCCCGTGGCATTATAAGTTTTGAACGAACATACCTATTTTCATACGGTTTTTTGCAATTGTGATGACTTGTTTTATCCCTCCCCCCCCTCTCTCCCTCTCTCTCTCTCTCTCTGTGTGTGTGTGTGTGTGTGTGTGAGAGAGAGAGAGAGAGAGAGAGAGAGAGAGAGAGAGAGAGACTGATTGTGTTATATTATGCTACATTGCATACAAGTCTTGTCGGTAGTTCAATGAAAATTTTAATTTTTTAGACAGGTAGACAAACAACATTGAATAAGCTGTAAAAAAGGCTAAACCAGCTATGGGGGCATGTTATAGCATACCACATTCGCGTTGTAAGTATATTTGCTTTGTCAATCTTTCATCTGTCATTCTTTCTACATGTCCGAACCAACGGAGAATGTCCAGTCTCATTGTGACGATGGTTGATGGTGAGTGATGGTGTTAAAACACTTTCTTTCAATTTCACTATTTCTCGGATATCAAGGTAACGAAAGCGGTCGGCGAGCAACACCACAGATTTTCCGTAGCGCTCTCATTTCGACCGCATTCATCCTATTCTCATGCTTCTTCCGACATACCCAACTCTCGTTTCTATACAACAATGTTTGGATAGGCACAGAATTATACAAAGCGAGTCAAGCACTTTAACTGAAAACTCCGCTTGAAAATAGCTTATCTACCCAGCGTTCCACTCACACTATATTCTCTGCACTTACTTTTCTAGCAACGTACCTTCCTAAAAGCACAACCAATATTTACAATTTTATCCACTTGTTCCAGCACTACATCATCAACGAAAACTCTTACTTCCATTCTGACTTTGTCTCTTCCAAACACTATTACTTTAGTTTTCATCGTATTCAAATGTAACTTTACAATCACTTTCTATTACAACCAGTGGTTGCAGCTCAGATAGTGTAGAGGCCAAAAGTACAGCAATACCTGCGTAAAGACTTTGTCATCCATCCGCATTGCCGCCACTAGGTCACAGTTAACATGCACCATAAATTGAATTTTCATTTGTTGACGCTAATATTTCTAGGTGGTTAAAGATCAGTTTATGTAATTCCTACTATCCTATTTATATATGTTTTAATGAAAATGTGTCAACAACTATAATGTCCATTAACATTACTATTAAACGTCCATTCGCACACGATTTGCTCGCACCTTACGACGTTAAAAAAGGGATATGGGAACGTAATATTTGTCGAAAACTAAGGCTAAGAACTCACGGAGCAGTTTATCGCCCGCCCCCGCGCTCGCGGCGATTGCGGCCTCGTAGGTTCTGTAGAATGTGTTGTGGTTGTATTTTGAATGTATGCAAAAAGTAAGAACACATTTCACGACGCATTTTACAACCGCAGCGCCCGTGGTTGTTTGCGTTTTCTGCGGCAGTGGTCGCCCGCCCGTAGAATCGTACAAGTTTTTAACCACGACGGCTGTGTAACCGCACCGCTCCGTGAGTTCTTAGGCTTTATGCCTTTTTCCGGGGACGAGGTAAATACGCACATCAGAAAAGCAAATCGAGAGTTGTTCATGTGCACACGCACAGTGAAACAAATCTGCAAACGGGTACGCAAACGCAATATTTTGTACTTACTATTCGGGATTATGACTGTGTATTATTAAAATCGATGCAGTTAAGGAATTGCAAATTGAGAACACAAATTAATGTGTTGGCAGTTTTTAAATCAGAAAGTTAAAAAAGTTGTAGGGATTCTGCTATTTTTACGGTTTTTTTCACTTTAACCCAATAAGTACGAGTAGATTCTTTTTTCAAAATATCTATGTAAAATTATTTTAAAAAGGTAAGATATGATCTGATATACTGGACTTCTGAATTTAGAGACACGTTTATTACTATGAAATTACTAGTTCGATTCAATTTATTTAGTTGAACAAAAACTGCATAGTTTACGACTTAAGGAATAATATCCTTAATCCCATACTTATAAGAAAATAACTATTTTACCGAATTCTGGGCTAGCGAAACAGATGTTACAAATTACAAAATAATAAAGTAAAAATCTGTCAAAATGCATCGATCATACTATAATAATTTTTCACATAACGCCCGTCCCGCCCTTCCCGCTAGATCCGAAGGGAAATCCGTGAAACTGACAATACTGTAAATGAAGTAGCAAATATTTACTGACAGGCATTCAAAAAGACCGGTAGCTGAACCAAAATGTCAATGAATGCGTTAAATGAACAAAGTATGGTTCCGTAATATGTATTTTTTTAATTAGTACAAATTTTTGAATATTTACAAAAGTTAACTCTAATATTAGTTTGGATTTGACTAAATTATTTGTGTTGCATTTTACAGCGCAACAGAATGTGGTCGTTCAAAATGTTTTCGTTCGTTAAAAGGAAGACTTTGGCCACACATAGAGACGTCAATTATATTTTTTTAGCCAGTAATTTAGTTTTTCCATACAAAATTGTGACTTAATGACAGATTAAACGTTTATTGACGTCAGAGGGCAGCCGTTAGATCAATATGAAATAAATTAAATAAGAAAATTTACTTCTTTTATTAGAAGTTTTGAGCGCTGTCAAAAATTACTGAACATTAAAATGACAATTAATACTAATTTCGATTGCAATGAATATCTTGTCCAAATACACAAAAATATTTTCATAGATTTTCTGGGATTTCATTGGAAGACTTTACGCTTTTGCAACGAAAAGCATTTTTGAAATCGGCTTACAAATGACGGTGAAATCGATTATGATACAATAATACAGAGGTTAGGTATAACCTCCTCCTTTTTTCGAAATCAGTTAAACACATAATTTTCTATTGTTGTGGAGTAAACAAGCCTTTAAACTAATGAAACTTTCTAGAATTGTAAAGAAGCTTGTAGTTCTATCATTCGTTAAAACAATTTACAAATATGTCACGCCAAGTCTCTTACAAGGTTGGTTAAGAGTATCGAGTGCACGTGTCAGGATCCTGCATACCTGCCTAACTAACTGCACATTCATAACTTTTTTCGTATAAACAGGATAGTTTCAGTTTTCCACACTCACAAACACACATACGATTTAATCTGAATGGATACAAGCATACAAATTTTAAAATACCACAGTAGTGCCATCTGTTATCAAATACCTGAACCCCAGTGCTGCGACAGAAGGGAGTTTCGTAATTTAATTTCCAACGCTAGAACATAAGACATTTTGAAATATTAATAGTATGCAATAAATACAACCTAACCGAATATTTTTCGGATAGGTGTAGGCAAGTACCTACGTATTAACGCCTTGATGTGTTAAAAACGTGACTGAGCATGAGAGAGAGAATTAACTTATTTACTCTTTTCAACGTTTAACGACTCTAAAACGCTGTTATTAGAGTTGTTTTTTGCGTGTTGGCATTTCGCAATAGTAAAACAATATTAATGTCAATGTAAGCCCCAAGCGCGGCGCTATCACTGTTTTGGTACCAGGCTAACATATACTGTATAAGTTTGTTCGCGTTTCAACAGGCGGTTGGCGCCCATTTGTCGCGTCGCGGCATCCTTATCCAGCAATTTTCCAAACCGAACAATTTATAGATAGACAAATTCCATTACGTCTGCGATAATAGTAAATTATAATATTTATTTGATAAAATTTACATATTTAAACTAAAATATAAAATGTTAAATGGCAAATAAATTCAATGTGTATTTTAGCACTAGTAAACATAAAAAATGTGCGGAAAGTTTTGATTTTAAACTGGTTATGTAAAAGTCGATAATTCATGTAGGCACATAATAGGTATTAAACTCCTATTATGAGTTCATTGCTCAATGTCACATTTTTTGCAGTTGAGTAGGTTATTTTTTAAACATTATATAAAAATTAATTCAGTTAGTTCCGTCCACATATTTAGAAGAACATAATTTTAGATCAGGTCGTAACTTGTTACATACCTACCTACATATGAGGATTGTGACTGCGGATGCCATTGTATTTGCAATTTCAGTCACAATAACGTCAGTTAATGTCATTGTTGTATTTCGATTTCAAGGAAGTTTAACATACTTCAACTATAAACAGCTGATCATGATACATATAAGGTCTGAATAATGATTTCACACATCCAGGACAATATTAAACTTACTCTAGATTTCAAGTTTTAAGTTTTAATTAAAGAAAGGTTGTTTTGCCGTTTCTTTTCCTGACCGGCTAGGTTTGGAAAAGGTAGAAGTTTATGGTAGTTAGGGTAAAACCAAATCAAATTTTTAAAAATAGTCAAATATTAAAACAGGATATCTAAATAAATATTTGCACACCACAGTGTGGTAAAATATATTAGTATAAATAAATATTTTTTGTAAAAACTCCTAACACATATTCAGCAAACAAATATTTCATTTCAAAGGGTTGGTCTCGTTGTACTCACAACTTGTCAAACTCTATGGTATCTATAGGCCATTGGTAGATTTGTGCAATTGGCCTAACATTCCAATCCCGGCCACAGGACAGTGACGCACCTAATTGTAATAAAATTAAAAGCCGCGACTGTCTCCTATCATCAAAAGGCCCGATTGGTTGTGACGATCAGCGAACAACACAACTTACTTAAAAAATATCGTGCCTGATCGTTATGGTGTAAAGTAAGCCGTTTATTAATACAATAAATAAAAATTAACTAAGATTAGAGCCCTGCGGTACACCCATTGTAATCTTAGCTCCTATACTTACCATTTACCTATGAATTACATTCTTCAAGTATGAAATAATAAAATCAAGAACTTTGTTCTTACTTCTGTATTAACACAATTTTCTGATCAATGTATACCTAATAAAGAACATAGTAAAAAGCCTCAGAAATATCGCATCATACACCAAGACAATGTGAGTTATCTTAGGCTTCATATTTTGTAATAGCTCTACCCTAATTTTAGTAAACCTAACTGTTTACAAAAAGTCGAAGAGAAGATTATTTTTGGAGCAACTTCAACATATTACGGTGATCATTTCTGTGATATTATAATATCTATCAACGTCCGTCGCCCGAGAGTGGATATGTGCCCGGGTGGCGATAGGTTTAGTGTCTTCGACTCGTTGTTCGATTCTTTCGGGATACGGGCGTCAAGATGCTTTTTTTTTGATAATATAAATATTATACATAAAAATATAACTTTTGTGAAGCAGATCAACTGTTTGTAAAAATTGCATAATATTGTACCTTCTATTTACCGACGTCCGACCGTCAAACATTAGTCTATTATAAAATTAATTCATGATAATAACATATCCAGCCCTTAAGATGTTAATTAAAGAGAAAATGGTTGCTCAAGTTCATGTTTTTTTTAAATAAAATGAAATAAGTTAAACAATTGAAACATATTATAGGTATTCTTATGATAACAATGAGATTTTTTAAGTCTATTTTACATAGCTATCATAGCAACGTTTGCCGGACTAGGTAGTATTATACAGACAAATAATATGGATAAAGAGATTTTATGATTTTATGATTTTATGACCCGTTTAAAGATATTATCAGAATAATTATTTATCAAACCGCGAATTTATCAATTCGACTCACACTCATTTTGTGCTGTAGAAAAATGAATAACCCAATCATTTGGGAAACAAACTACCCACCTAGTAATTTTAATTGCTGGATTATTGCACTGCTGCAGTCATTCACAGAAGATAAGAGAGACCTGCAGCGGCCTGCCTAGAACGGCATAATTAGTATTTCTAATGCATGTTTGCGTTTCGGTGCTGCAAAAAGCGAATTCCTACTTACCTGCTTTTGTTTTTCACATTTAGACATTTAGGCAGTTGGTCTCTACAAAAGAAGCAACGTTTAACAATTTAAAATTACGAGTAGGTATGTCTGGTTTTATTTTTCTTGGTGACTAACATACTTACCTATAATGTACAATACTCATGACCTCGATGGCCCATACGTTGTCATATAACAAAACTTAACGTTTCCTGGTGGTTTTAAAATGTTTATTTGTGGTATCTTTTTAAACTAGTGGATGTAACCTTCCGTTGATTTCTCCGTATTGGTCCGCGTCCACTTAATGGAATAGATCAGCGATACTCAAAGTGTGTTCCGCGTAAACCTAGGGTTCCACGATACCCCTGTAGGGGTTCCACGAGAATTTAGAAACAAAATGCAAACAATCCCTCTGGTGAACTGTTCTAACGTGGTGGAGCACGATTCATAAGGCGCAGTCGAACTTAGTTGCCTGGTACGATTGTACTTTGCCCGCGACCGCCGATATCTACTCGTGAGCGCACAGCCCCTTTGACAAAAGACGCCTTTGAGAAGTCTGATTTTAGACGCTATAATTGTAAACAAGTGACTTTCGACTCGACGACGAGATTGTTTACGTCGCTTTTTATTTATATTTTTATTTCGGCTTTTTATTTATCAAAGGCCGGCTCTAGTATTTTTGAGAAATTTCGAGATCGCGGCTAGGACTTTAAATACGACGATCGCGCACCTACTCTTAGTCAGTCGACCATTAGTACCTATGTGCTACAAACAAAGTGTTTATTGTTCTAGGGCTGTGTTCTGATTGTATGTATCAGTTTTGTACAATTATTTTCTTTTTGGACTAAACTCTTCTACGCAGTAACGATCGTGCGTTATTTTGACCACACCATTCTGATAAGTAAATTATTAATAAAGAAGAATGGAACGTTGGCTTAACGGCGTTCAACGTAATGCCACAACATCTTCTAACGAAGCCATTACCGATCAAGACGATTATGCAACGACGTCAAGTTCCAGTTTCATCAGTTTCGGATTTGTTGATTCCAACGGCTCACCTCTCTGCATGTTATGTAGTAAACTGTTTCCTAATAGTTCTTTGGCACCTGCTAAGTTGCGTCGACATTTAGAAACGGTACACCCCGAGTCTAAAGACAAGAATAAGGAATTTTTTATACGTAAAAAAGAGCAGTTATTGGAAAGTCAAAAAACTATGATGCATGTTACTCAAACTATCAGTGAAAAGGGCACAGAGGCATCATACTCGTATTTAGTTAGCTATCGCATTGCACAAGCAGGTAAAGCGCACACTATCACTGAGAATTTAATAAAACCATGTGTTTTAAACATAACAAAATGTATGCTCGATGAAAAATCTGCAAAGCATCTTTCTAATGTGCCGCTATCGAACGATACTGTTTCACGGCGAATTCATGATCTGACAAGTTACGTCAAACAAGAACTGGTTACACGTTTACAAAAAAACACGATTCGTCTTGCAAATAGATGAGTCTACTGATGTAGCTGGTCTGGCTATCTTGCTGGTTATCGTGAGATATCAATATGAAAGTTCTTTTGATGAATACATGCTTATGTATTCACCGCTGGCCACAAACACAACCCGAGAGAAAATTTTTAATAAGCTAAATGTATTTTTTGAGGAAAATAATCTCAGTTGGAACGACTGCAGTGACGTTTGTACAGATGGGGCCAAGGCAATTACAGGTAATACAGCAGGACTAGTGTTACGAATAAAAAATAAAGCTCCTAATTCTAGTTCCAGCCATTGTATCCTGCATAGACAAGCACTTGCGATGAAGCAAATGCCATCAAATCTAAAATTAGTTATGGATGACGCGGTAAAAATAATTAAATTTATCAAATCGCGACCACTACAATCCCGATTGTTCTCATTATTGTGTGAAGATTATGGCAGCAAACATAAAACACTGCTGCTTCATACAAAAGTGTGATGGCTGTCTCGGAGTAAAACTTTAACAAGGCTATTTGAGCTTAGAGTCGAGTTACAAATGTTTCTTTCAGAAACTTTTTTAATTTGAAAGACCGTTTGTCTGATAAAAATTGGTTATTTCGACTTTCTTTTCTGGCGGATATCTTTCAAAAACTGAATGATTTAAATTTATCATTGCAAGGTAAACAAACAACAGTGTTACAGGCCTGTGACAAAATAACTGCCTTTAAAAGAAAATTAGATTTTTGGATTAATTGTGTCAGAAAGAGAGAAATAGAAAGCTTTACGTCACTCAGTGAGTTTGTTAGCGATAACGACTCAGATATGTTCCAAGAGGATGTATTTGAAGAATTAGCCGAATATCTCACTTCGATGCGTGCATCTTTTGAGAAATGTTTTCCTGGAGAACAGAACACAAAAATGAAAATGAATTCATGGATTCATAATCCTTTTTTATCAAACTTACAAAAGCCCGAAAGTATGTCGAACGAGGTAGGTATATGAATCTCTTTTAGAAATGTCATCAGACACATTTATGGATTCACTTTTGAAAACGACGCCTCTCAACGATTTTTGGTGCAGAATCCGTGTTGAATATCCAATGCTTGCAATGGCTCTCAATATTGTTCTCCCGTTCCCGACAACATAGGTATATGTGCGAAACAGGATTCTCAATATATGCAGCCACAAAAACAAAATACCGCAATACACTGGAAGCCGAACCTGATATGAGACTTCAAATGTCAATTGGTGAAAATTAAAAAAACAGTTTCATACTACCCATTAATTCGATTTTTTTATTGTCTTATATTATTATAAATACTAGTTTATGTAACTGTTCCATTGTACTTTAATTATGCTTTAGTTAAAGAATACACTTTCAAAACTATTGTTTTATTGTAGGGTACCGTCAAGGATTTTGCTTTCCAAAAGGGTTCCGTCACCAAAAAAGATTGAAAACCGCTGGAATAGATCATCTGTATCTGCCAGGTAGCCCGTAAAAGGCGAGCACAGTTTAAATAAGTCATTGCCAAACAATATCACTAACAGTAGAGAACAGTGCAGTAACTTGCCCCCATAAGAATCCACCACCCTACCTATTATGACTGTCATGTTCCGGTCCCGAGGGTAGGGTAATACCTAGGCTGAGTACGAAATATTTTATTTTCTAAGCCTAAAATCTCAAAAACTGTTGTACAGCTAACCTATTTTGAGAAAAAAAATGTAGGTACTGATCCTAACATGTAAAAAAATAAAACCCGAAACCGCGCTAAATTTGGTGTTCCTTTCTAATTTATACATTAACAAATTCAACGTGTATCGCCCGCTTTCTCGCGGGTCACATCCGTTCTCTTGTGAATACACAATAGGAACTCCCCTTTCTCTTTCTTGCCACACCAGTTGCATGCACCCGTCTCTGTCTCACACACGACGTTGCCAGCCCGCATTCAGCCGACGCTAAATGACCTTGCCACGCTCTACTACACACTAAGCTGTGAGGTGCTAGGTACAAATTATAATTACTAGATCTTCTGGCAATTATTATATTTGAATATCCAGATCTTTTGTCGTATAAGTATATGACCCAGTTTTCTATGCTTTATAAGCGTAGATCTTCAGCCTCCATAGTTGCAGTCAGACTTCAATGTTTACGATTGAAAGGTTTTTTAGATACTCTACCTAGGTAGTAATAAAATAAAAAATCGTTTACGTATTTTTCTTCGTAAGCTCAGCAACACAATTTACATACGTTCGTTAAAAGTATTTAAGATACCTACGTAGGTATGTCTTGTCACCCGTTCATATTCATCCATTCCGTATTTAGTTCTCATTTAACCATAGTTCTGTTAACCATAGTTTTTAGTTTTAAATCAATAATTACGCGTATGTATGTATGTATTCACATACGGCTTGGCATCCATTTTCACATACCTAGTTTGGAACTCTTGCACTGATGTCGGCTGTAACCTGTGGGCTAGTAAGTATTTATAGGTACCTAAATCTTTATTACAATAATCATATACCGTAAAACATGGTAACTTTGCCCATAAATTTATAGCAAACGTGCTTAATTAGTGATATTTCGGCAAATACTGATAAATTAACTATTTTTTCGGTGTCATATAATACCATATGCTCTATCTCTCGATACACAAATCTTAAAATAGCATATAAAACCATATTTATTAGTGAAAATAACAATTGTGTTGGGCAAAAAATCTCATACATTTGGTGACTTTGCCCACATTACAGAACTCCGTTACTATGAACTTTATAACCATTTTAAAAAAAGACTGAATTTAAATACTGAGCAACGCTATAAAGTATTAAATTATGCGCAAAATATTCTCATTCCTTTACCCTTAATAATGAGCGGGCAAAGTCAAAAAGCAATCTAGGACATTTTTCCTAGAAAATTTCGAATGTTCAAGGGTTGTCAACATTGATAATATTTAACTACCAACTGTTGCCCGCGTTGTTAATAGTCCCACAGGAACATTTTTATATAGATAAAAACTATTCTTTGTGTTATTCCTAGTTACTCCCTTTGAGCGTGCCAAATTTCATAGAAAATTGGTCCAGCATTAGAGTAACAAACAATCATACAAACTTTCGCATTTATAATATTAATATCAATATGATTAAATCATTTTAGTAGGTACTACGTATTGAGTAAAATTTAAGTGTGGAATGTAAAATATAATAATGATATACTAAAAATGGAAAAATATAATATAATTTATTTACTTAATGTTCTTTATTTGTACCTAATGGTTTCAAAAACTAACAAAAAAAAAACAAAAAATAAAATTAATAAGTATGTACCTATCTTGTCTCTGTTTTTATACGAAAATAACAAATGAAACTAAAATTTGTAATGAGTTTTACTGAAAAAATATATTGCATAGTTAAAATTGAGAAGACTTATCGTTATTTTAAGTATGCAATGGTTTGATTTTGATACGTAAGTATTGCTTTGAAGAAACTAAAACCCATCAACAAAAACTTCAAAAACTCAGACGGGATTATGAAAAGAGGGCAACTTTGTATTTATCGACTTAATTAAATGTAAATCAAATCAGAACCCTCCTTTTTAAACTCGGTTAAAAATGTACCTCGGATGACAACCCTGATGAAAAAAAAAACATTGGGCAATGTTGTCAACGATGTTTAAAAAATATCCTTGTGACCTTTGCCCACCGCTATATTTTATGATTTTATGATGCGTTTAGCGAAGAAAACTAGTCTATATCATTCATTTCTAATGTAATAACAAATTTATAAAAATTACTTCCATGCGATAACTCCAAGTAACACTTCTCGAAAAAGTTTTTTTAACAGTTTTTGCCGGCAAAAAACACCCTAATTTCAACATCGTCTGACAGATAACTAAAGTAACATCTGTAACAGTAAGTCCCATAGTATTGCCAGAAATATAACGAATTTTTTACTATACACAAAATGTGCTTACTAACTATGGATAAATTTGGTATTTTTTAAGTTTTTTAAGAAATACACAACTGGGCAAAGTCAACCGTCGAGGGCAAAGTTGCCATGTTTTACGGTAATAATTGTTAGATCGTACTCGCTTATTCCTAACCTTGGCCTAAAGACATGTGTGTATTACAGGCCTAAAACGATTTCAGCACAAACTAGGTTTGCCAAGGTTAAACTAGTTCTTCGTTTATGCGATTGGATTAAACGTTATAGCCTAGACTTCATCAGTTTGTACCTGCCTATTAAGCCTAAATGGATAGGAACCAGTTCAGACTAGGCCAAACTAGCTAATCCTACTATAAATATGCACACTCTCAGGATGAACTGGGATGACCTAGCCTAATGATTATGGAATACCTAGAAAACCAAACTAAATAAATATATGAGCTGAACAAAATACTCTATAGTTAGAAAAGTTTATCTTTTTTATTTAAAATGATATAGTGATTCATCCTCAAAACTAAAGGATAGCAATTGAGCAATACAAACAACCATAAAAACAATAATGAAGTGGTTTTTTTCTTGTAGGAAGAAAAACTACAATGATGTTAATGAGATCACCTTTGACTATGTCAATATCTCTAATCAGTATGGTTACATTATCTCCAATATTGGAGGGGTGAAATTTGTCATAAGTGTCATAAGTGTTTGTCATAAATGGCTTTAATTTTTTCAATTTGTTTAACGAGACAGATATTCTGCTGCAGTTTTTCTAGCATTTTAAATGTCATTTTCAAATGAAGAAACTTCGTCTTGGTTACTAACTTATTTTAAGTTACTATCACTGTCTATCAGATCAACATTGCGAACATCTTCGACTACAACCTTGAGTTATCTTCATATTTAATAGTATTTACGTCGAAGTCGAAATGCTACTCTGCCAAATAACGCCGCACTTTATGGCATTACGGTAAATGACTCAAACTTCATTTATATAGTGCATAAAGTGCAGTTTAACAAGAAAAATGTGCAAACTCATCGCTACATAGTATAAAACAATGTCGCTTCCTCTGTCCCTACGTTGTTTTTTAAAAAATTATGTCGCAATTTATTAAGACCATAAAATTGCAGTTAAATAGCTCTTATAATTTTCATGTTATTAATATCTAAAAATCCTGATTTTGTGGCATAATCATGGTCATGTAAATTCGTATGGTGCTTCCTGAGATCTTACAAAGCTGAAATTTTGTATGTAAGCTTGTTTTAGTACACAAAAAATCGTCTAATGCTAAATGCTGATATCTGTAAATAGTGCAAGTTCCTTGCATTGGTCCGGGTCCCCTGGGTAGAATAGACCAACTATCTCTCTGCCAAAGGCGAGCACTGCCAAAGTGCTGTGCAGCAATTTGCCCGGGTAGGGATCCACCGTTTCACCTAATCTTGCCCCATAATGACTTTGTCATGCTGTGGTCCGGAAGGTAGAGTAGCCGGTAGACTTGCACAATAAGCCTAACATTTCGGCCGCAGGACCGCGACGCAACTGTAACATCTATGGTATCTATAGGTGACGCTTGTCTCTTACGATCAGAAGACCCGTGTGCTTGTTCGTTACCTAACACATAAAAAAAGTGGCACTTGCCAAGCACCGATTGCTTTTTTTTAACTCCACCGGACGTTTGCACCGTTTGTTAATTGCTGAATATTTAATAGTTCTAAATTTCAACTACAAAATGTCTATGTATAATTGTAATTGACGAAAAAACTGTTTACCGTGTTAATGAAATTTGCAACAGGACAGTGCCCCGAGTGTATTGGCCACATGTAGTTTTCACTTACCATCGCGTTTACGTTTTTAACTCAAATTTGTATAGGGTTTTGAACAGCGCCTCTAGTGGTCACTATAGCAAACTTTATTCCTAGTGTTTTGGCCAAAAACGCAAAACTCGATGAAACGTGACGGCGTTAATGACGTATTTCATCTATTTTGCGAGTGTAATGGCAGTTTTACGTAGAAACGTGCGTTTATGATACTCGAATACGCCAACGCGGTAGTTTATTACTGTCAAGTTCTTTCGGTTGATGTTTTGTCAGTGAGAAGCAAGTGAGAAGTGAAAACTTGAATTCCAATTCTTTTAGTATTCCAAATAAGTTAATATTAATTACATTTAGTGAATTGTCTTCAAAGTGTTTTTAGAAATATAAAGTGATGTCTGCTCGCTATTTATTTACTTGTAATCTACTTAAACTCAGGATGAGCGGTTAAGCCTCCGGGCTCTAAGAAAAAGCATCCGAGTCTCCTTCGACCTTGTAGAGGGTCTGTCCAAGACAGAGTTTCGAAAATGATGTCGTTTGTCTAAATAAGCTTTTCATTTTCTCTGTCAAGAATTGCGCCGGTTGACTTCTTTAAAATCTTCTCGACAAGTCTTAAAGAAAAGGTAAGTTATAAATATCAGCAACTTTATTTATTTTTAGTGACTTAAGTAAATGAATGTATAGTAAGTACGGTTCTAACAATTTACTTTAACTAACATTTTTTTAGGTACTCACTCATTTTTAGGTACTTAGTTATTTTTTTACGCTTCGAGTTTATACCAAAGACCTTTTGGTGTAGCCAAACATTGCTCGCAAAACATGTGCAGTGTCTATATACAAGAAGTG